>OZ012692.1:38870781-38937258 GCA_963942565.1 Maea johnstoni | reverse complement strand
GAGAGAGAGAGAGAGAGAGCACTAGGTTCATGACCGATAAAAAAACAAGAAACAGGTCGGCAGCAGCAGTAGACAGGCTCTATAAGCGAACTGAAAGAATCCCACTCTAGGTAAATATTGAGCAGGGAAAAAGAGCATTTTTGCATGCCTTGTAACGGAGGATGATAAAAACAATGCATCTTCTGCCATGATGACATGCAGAGCAACCCGATAGGGGAAGCTATTTAGGCAATCTCTGCACACACCTGGACAGAACCCTATACTAGGTACTCCGCACTCCCTTAATTACACCTGAGAAACAATAGGTACAGGTGTGTTGATTGATGGAATATACATGTTCCCGTCACAAACTTCTAAGTTTGGGGCCAGGGAACTGGGATACTGCTGAAATCCAGGTGTGCAAGTTGTGGAGTGAAAGTGCAAACCTAAATGTTTTGTTACGTGTGTGAGAGAGGGATGAAAGCTTGGCTATTCGATATGAGACGTCATGATGAATTAGAAGTTTCTGTAGACTGCGTGGTGGTGTGGGGAATCGCCCCAGTGCTAGTGCTATGGCATGCTGCTAGGTGGCACTGTATGCAAACCTTGTACCGTTCCTTCATGCTGTCATTCTATTTACCTTACTTCATATATCTATAATAATGATGATAATAATAATAACAAAAATAATGTTAATATTGGTAATGATAATAATAATAATAATAATAATAATAATAATAATAACAATAATAATGATGATAAGTATGATAATAAGTATAAGCATGACAATAAGTATAAGTATTTTAATAAGTATAATAATAATAATAATAAGTATAATAATTAGTTTGATAATAATGATAATAGTGATAGTAATCAATAATAATGATAATGATAATAACAATGAAAATAGTAAATGTTATTTTATAATGGTTACACAGCCAAAAACAGGATTTGAATTTTGCGATGGCCCTCATGAGATCAAATATCTACATGTATATTATATTTCCGAGAAGATATTGTACACTGATATGATTAGCTAAGGTCTTTGAACAAAACACTTACATATAGGAAACATGCTTAAAAAATTAAGAATTCATAGGCAAAAGTGTACGAATCCATGAAGATTTATTGTTGTTGTTACCTGTATGAATGTTCATTATTTTTGCGCTTTTTTGTTTGATTGCGAATTTCATCCATCATAAGAATTGCTGTTTGTTACCTATGAAGGTTTTTCTTGCTTATTGACTTATACATAATGTATACTAGCGCATCCTCAAGAATTAGTGATTTGAAGATTCAGCCTAACAGCATCTAATTACCCGCAGAAAGAGCATGTCTTGGATGAATTAGAACTGCTAGCTGTAGCTACACTGTTTAGTGCAGAAAGCTTGTTGTCAATTGTGTAAGATGGATTGCCCGAGCGCTCCCTTAAAGGCCAGAAAGCAGGCACGCCTGGTCAGCCCGGGCGCGCCTTAAATGCCAAGGTGTTGATTATGGTATCTGGCATTTTGCGGGGCATTGTGCGATACGGGGGTATTTGTGGTGGTGGCGGGATGCTGTTGTTTCTTGTGATTAGCGGGAAATGTCAGACATGCGCTGGCATCTTAATTACACCATGTTGATGATGCGTGTGATAGATTTCAAAAGAGCTGTCCCGCGTACTCAAGGTTTTCATAAAGATAACTTTTCTCGATACACTTTATGCAATATTGTGTTTACAGTTGATCTTAAAGAAAGGCCTCTACCTATACAGTATGCAGGATCATGTTTATTGTAGATCTAGAAGAAACCCCTTTACCTATATAGTATGCAAGATTGTATTTATAGTTGATCTGAAAGAAACACCTTTACCTATATAGCATACAGGATCTTGTTTATGATATATCTGTGAGAAACGCCTCTACTTGAATAGTATACAGGATTGTTTTATAGTAGATCTGAAAGAGACACCTCTACCTCTATAGTGTGCAGGATCTTCATTTGAATTTCCTTAGGTAGTTGAACCATTAATGATAAAGGGTGGGTTTAAGGTGTTTGATAAACATTCTTTACAATTCAAAATGTTTTACTCGCTAAGAATTGTAACTCGTGTTTAGTTTTGCTTAAACCTAGCACCCCTCCCCCCTCAAGAGCTGGTCTGAATCTGTCTATGTTGTAATAAGGGCTACTAGAAATAGGCACAAGTTATTTTGTATCATAGACAAAACTATGGAGTTTGACTGAAAAAATCCATGGGTGATGGGTTATATATGTGGCTAAGAAATAATTTGTTTTTGTTTAGACAACGGGGGAAGGGGGCTAGGATATTTTAGTGAACTAACCTTTTTATAAAGTGATCAAATACCAGAGTACTAAATGATATGATATCAATATATCCTTGCTTCTCAATTATCACCCATTCTGTGTAAGATACATCTTTTTGAATGCAGCAAACTGGGTAAAGATAAGGGACCCATAGGGGGACCCCTTTTAGGATAAAGTCCACCTGTTCTGGGTGAGGCATATCTACCCTGCATGGCCTCTAGGATCCTTCCTCAGGGCATCTACTAGGTTCATTATGTCTTAATGTACCAGCAGAGACGTTAGCCCTGCACTTACGTGGTGGTTGTAATTATAGTAAACAAGATTGTTGCACTAAAGGTATAGTTATAGCCATGATAAACTATGGAAATGATAACTGGGATCCAAGATTTTTGCCTAGGGCCGGGTTTGCTCTGTATAAGGGACTGGTAGGTAAAGCTACCTCATTGGTTTAAGCCAGAACTTTAAAAAAAAAGGCAAGAAACATTTTAAAACGTTATGGGGTTCATCAGTGAAACCTGTTGAACCCCTCCCTCTCCCAGCTCCACAATGTTTACCTGTTTTGTCTAAGCTGTAGATGGTGGGTATATTTTCCTGTTTTGCCTTCCCACCTATGGATAGTAGGCATATTTACCTGTTTCCTCTGCCCAGCTGTGGATAGTGGGTATATTTACCTGTTTCCTCTGCCCAGCTGTGGATAGTGGGCATATTTACCTGTTTCCTCTGCCCAGCTGTGGATAGTGGGCATATTTACCTGTTTCCTCTGCCCAGCTGTGGATAGTGGGCATATTTACCTGTTTCCTCTGCCCAGCTGTGGATAGTGGGTATATTTACCTGTTTCCTCTGCCCAGCTGTGGATAGTGGGCATATTTACCTGTTTCCTCTGCCCAGCTGTGGATAGTGGGCATATTTACCTGTTTCCTCTGCCCAGCTGTGGACAGTGGGTATATTTACCTGTTTCCTCTGCCCAGCTGTGGATAGTGGGTATATTTACCTGTTTCCTCTGCCCCGCTGTGGATAGTGGGTATATTTACCTGTTTCCTCTGCCCCGCTGTGGACAGTGGGTATATTTACCTGTTTCCTCTGCCCCGCTGTAGATAGTGGGTATATTTACCTGTTTCCTCTGCCCAGCTGTGGATAGTAGGCATATTTACCTGTTTCCTCTGCCCAGCTGTGGATAGTGGGTATATTTACCTGTTTCCTCTGCCCCGCTGTGGATAGTGGGTATATTTACCTGTTTCCTCTGCCCAGCTGTGGACAGTGGGTATATTTACCTGTTTCCTCTGCCCCGCTGTAGATAGTGGGTATATTTACCTGTTTCCTCTGCCCACATGTAGATAGCGGGTATATTTACCTGTTTTGTCTCCCTACCTGTAGATGGTTGGTATATTTACCTGTTTCGTCTCCCTACCTGTAGATAGTTGGTATATTTACCTGTTTCGTCTCCCTACCTGTAGATAGTGGGTATATTTACCTGTTTCGTCTCCCTACCTGTAGATAGTTGGTATATTTGCCTGTTTTGTCTCCCTACCTGTAGATAGTGGGTATATTTGCCTGTTTTGTCTCCCTACCTGTAGATAGTGGGTATATTTGCCTGTTTTGTCTCCCTACCTGTAGATAGTTGGTATATTTGCCTGTTTTGTCTGCCTACCTGTAGACAGTGGTTGTATTTGCCTGTTTCGTCTCCCTACCTGTAGATAGTTGGTATATTTGCCTGTTTTGTCTGCCTACCTGTAGATAGTGGGTATATTTACCTGTTTCGTCTCCCTACCTGTAGATAGTGGTTGTTTTGTACGGCCACTGGTCCCTATCCTCTCAGAGTAGTAGGGTCATTCCATGCCAACTCACTCACTTTTTTCCCGGCCCATCTCCGATTTTGATGAAATTTGTCATACTTGTTGACCCTTCAGACAGACTAACACACACCAAGTTTCAGCTCATTATCATCATTATTGATGAAGCTGCAGCACTTCAAAGATTTCTGGAATTTTTCAAAATTTTCGACTTTGTGACACAAAATATACTTTAACTCAAAAAGTAACCAACCGATTTTTAAAACCTTGGTACCGTTGGAAAGAGGAGACAATTTCCTTTCCGATGATATGTTACTTGATGACCTTTTGAAACATTTGACCTTTCAAGGTCATTTTCTGAGACCTTGACCTTTGACCTACATTTCCCAAAATACCTCATCTTTAATTTTCCTGAATTTTTGGGAGAAGGTACTAAGTGATGTATGTAAACGGTATGTGAAGTTTGGTTTTGGAGAATTGGATATTTCATTATAAAAAGCATGAAATGATATTTAGTGTAAGGGTGTGTCATAAAAAAACAGTCATTTAAATTTCATAATAAACTTGGCATGGTAAAAGAACTGTATATCAATAGCTTTTTATTTCATAGACAACCCCAATTCATTGTCCATGTATGTAAAACAGATATGACTCCATCAATACTTTTGGCCATAAATTATGTAGCCAGTAGATGTGACTATAAAGCCTGGTCAAATTCACCTGTGATCAATCTTTGATCTGTCTGTAAATGTGTACAGCATGTACCTTAATGCATTCTTATTACAGATTAGGTTTCTCTACAAAACACACTTTACCTCATCATTATTAGTAACATCTTTGCATACCTAAGGCCAACATCTGTTGAGTATATCCAGGAAGATTCTATGGTTTAACAGCCTTAACTTTTCGAGATTCGTCTGAGTTTGAAAAGCGCTTCACTAACAACTTGTGTTCCCCAGGAATATGGTGAAATGCATGAAGCTTCTGGGTGCCAGCTACAGTTAAAGAATTTTCCAGTCTTGCTTTTATTTTTTGCCCATGTTTTGTGATATCATCTGCCTTACAGAAGATGGTTGTGATCCCTGAGAGATTTTCCTTTGCCCATTCATACAGTTGTATAGGAGTCTGGATTTGAAGGTCAACTGGTCGCTGCAAACTAGCTCTGGTAGCAAGTCTTTTGAGGGTGCCTCCAATTGCATCACATGGTCCTTTACCATGCGATGTAGCAAAGAAATGCCACTCTGCAGGTATATTATAATCTTCAGTATGGTATGTCAAGTTAGCAAAGTTTTTGCGGTTCTTATACTGCGCAGCAGCACCATCCGAAAAGTAGATCTTTGTAGGCTCCAACTTAGTTTTGATCAAAGAGATGAGTCTGTTCAGAAAAAAGCTTACCGCAACAGTGTCATGAACTAAGCAATCGGATAGCATTACATAGCTTACACTTTCTATTTTGTTCTCCTCCTTGTAGTATACAACACAGGGATGAATGGTTGCTTGGGGATCTGCCCAGTAGTATCCCTGGGCTGCATCCTGAATCACAAAACTATAATTCTCACTGAAATCACTGAGTACAATGACTTGCCCCTCCTCCAAATCATTCTTGAGACTGCGCAAAAACTGAGACTGTTGTTTTGCAATAAAGTCATGGGGGCCCAAACTTTCTAGTTTACAGCATAGAATGTCACAAAAGTCATCAATATCATTTTGCACTGTTATCAAGTCACACCTGTCAGTGCTGGTCCATTGCTTATAGATAATGATGTCGATTCCTTTTTCCTCAAGTTGCTGATTGAGAGTTTGCTTGATAGTATCTCTACCAGGGCAAAACTCGCACTCCCCAAGGAAGCATCTAGGCTGTCCAGGGTTGCAAGCCATGGATGCAAGCAAATGATGATACTCATACTTTACATGATCCTCTATGGCTTTCAACATCAATTTGACATTCTGATGTATAGTACATACACATACACTGTGCGTTCCAGCTGCACCAGCAAGGACACATTGTTTTGGTCTCAGCTCTGCAAATTTAGAGAATCCCACATTAACTGTTGGGAATATTGATCTGAAGTTTTGGTATGCCTCCTTGAGGTTGCAAAGCACAAGGTGCTTTTGGACCTGAACCTTTTTTCCTTCTGTTTTCGAATAAACTGAAACACAATCCTTCATGCCTGGCATCTCACGACTAACTGAATCAGATAAGTAGTAGTCATTGATCGTTTTTACAATATCATTACTTAGTTTTCTGCCAGGCTTAGCATTAGGTGAAGCCATGACGCCAACCTCTGTCTGCAGTCTTTTAGCTGTTCTTGCCATCCAGTTGCTCACTTTGAATTCACTTTCAAGTTTTCTCACACTCCAGCTTCTGGGCATGATGGTAAGGATCTGGATTTTTTCACCTCTGGTTGCGCTTTTAAACTTCTCTTTCAGTTGGCTTATCATCTCCTCAGAATCACCTCTGGATTTATCAATTTGAAAGGTTTCTTGTACTCCTGCCTGCAGCTGCTCAAATTTACGTTTTCCATAACTTTGTTGCTTCAGCCTTCTACGGTCAAGGGTTGTTTCACCAATGATACCCAATACCTCATACAATGCTGGAATTGCAACCCCTTCTATCATTGATGTACTGGCTTGTGGTCCAGCTTCTGAAATAGTTAAACATTCATTAAAATCCCTGTTAATTACAAAAAGCCTTCGATTTAATGGCTGAAACTTTAAAAAGTGGACAGCTTGTACAGCAGTTCAAGAAGAAAAACTACTGTGTTAGTTCAACTGTGGAGTGCTCAATCCAAATTCAAGTTACTGTATTTGAATAATTGTTAACTTATTTTTCCTTATGTTGAATATAGCAAATCAAGGCCCTAAAAGAGTTCATCATTATAACTACTTTATTAGAGCTGTTGAGACAAACTGATTTACACTATGTATACATGATATCAACTTGAACCTATGATTTGCATACTACATGTAGATTTAGGTAGAGAACCAAGCAACTTTTTCTCTCATGTATATTTCTAATGATAACTGTACTTACCTGCAATGCTGCTTGTTTCATTATTCTATTCCGTTTGCACTTTTGACTTTGATTCTTTCCCCCAAGGAAGTTTGGCACGACATGTTGGACACAGATTTTTTTCCTGGTGTAAGTCCAAGCTCATGATAAAGCCTTGCCATCTCAAGAGTGATGACCCGCAAAGCTCTGTTGATTTTCTTTTTATTTCTCCCAAAAGGATCACAACAAATATGTTGACGTAAACTGTAAAATTCAAAAAATATCTGCCAGTGTAAGCTACACACCGAGACAACAGAACTGTCACATCCACTTCTAAGCTGCAAAATAGATTGTTCATCATCATCCAACATATGCAAAGTCAAGGGATCATATTGGCAGTTCTCCTTTAGAAATGCTCCAAGTAGGCAATTTCTAACACTTGAAGATGTTGATTCTTCCATTTTTGAGAGGCAAGTGTACAGACCTAACAGAAAATGGTATCATTGAGTCTAAAGAGACACTGGTCTGCACATGATTCCTGAAAATTGGTGAATCCCGTAGCCAGAACTGATTTACTGAATTATAATAGGGGGAATAGGTGAGATGCTGTTTTGGCTTGATGTTAGCATGCTTAAAATGAATCTTAACATTAAAAACAGTAAAGTGCAGTTTCTTGCTAACATCAAGCCAAAACAGCATCTCACCCATTCCCCCTATCATAATTCAGTAAATCAGTTCTGGCTACGGGATTCACCAATTTCCAGGAATCATGTGCAGACCAGTGTCTCTTTAGACTCAATGGTACCATTTTCTGTTAGGTCTGTACACTTGCCTCTCAAAAATGGAAGAATCAACATCTTCAAGTGTTAGAAATTGCCTACTTGGAGCATTTCTAAAGGAGAACTGCCAATATGATCCCTTGACTTTGCATATGTTGGATGATGATGAACAATCTATTTTGCAGCTTAGAAGTGGATGTGACAGTTCTGTTGTCTCGGTGTGTAGCTTACACTGGCAGATATTTTTTGAATTTTACAGTTTACGTCAACATATTTGTTGTGATCCTTTTGGGAGACATAAAAAGAAAATCAACAGAGCTTTGCGGGTCATCACTCTTGAGATGGCAAGGCTTTATCATGAGCTTGGACTTACACCAGGAAAAAAACTGTGTCCAACATGTCGTGCCAAACTTCCTTGGGGGAAAAAATCAAAGTCAAAAGTGCAAACAGAACAGAATAATGAAACAAGCAGCATTGCAGGTAAGTACAGTTATCATTAGAAATATATATGAGAGAAAAAGTTGCGTGGTTCTCTACCTAAATCTACATGTAGTATGCAAATCATAGGTTCAAGTTGATATCATGTATACATAGTGTAAATCAGTTTGTCTCAACAGCTCTAATAAAGTAGTTATAATGATGAACTGTTTTAGGGCCTTGATTTGCTATATTCAACATAAGGAAAAATAAGTTAACAATTATTCAAATGCAGTAACTTGAATTTGGATTGAGCACTCCACAGTTGAACTAACACAGTAGTTTTTCTTCTTGAACTGCTGTACAAGCTGTCCACTTTTTAAAGTTTCAGCCATTAAATCGAAGACTTTTTGTAATTAACAGGGATTTTAATGAATGTTTAACTATTTCAGAAGCTGAACCACAAGCCAGTACATCAATGATAGAAGGGGTTGCAATTCCAGCATTGAATGAGGTATTGGGTATCATTGGTGAAACACCCCTTGACCGTAGAAGGCTGAAGCAACAAAGTTATGGAAAACGTAAATTTGAGCAGCTGCAGGCAGGAGTACAAGAAACCTTTCAAATTGATAAATCCAGAGATGATTCTGAGGAGATGATAAGCCAACTGAAAGAGAAGTTTAAAAGCGCAACCAGAGGTGAAAAGATCCAGATCCTTACCATCATGCCCAGAAGCTGGAGTGTGAGAAAACTTGAAAGTGAATTCAAAGTGAGCAACTGGATGGCGAGAACAGCTAAAAGACTGCCGACAGAGGTTGGCGTCATGGCTTCACCTAATGCTAAGCCTGGCAGAAAACTAAGTGATGACATTGTAAAAACGATCAACGACTACTACTTATCTGATTCAGTTAGTCGTGAGATGCCAGGCATGAAGGATTGTGTTTCAGTTTATTCGAAAACAGAAGGAAAAAAGGTTCAGGTCCAAAAGCACCTTGTGCTTTGCAACCTCAAGGAGGCATACCAAAACTTCAGATCAACATTCCCAACAGTTAATGTGGGATTCTCTAAATTTGCAGAGCTGAGACCAAAACAATGTGTCCTTGCTGGTGCCGCTGGAACGCACAGTGTATGTGTATGTACTATACATCAGAATGTCAAATTGATGTTGAAAGCCATAGAGGATCATGTAAAGTATGAGTACCATCATTTGCTTGCATCCATGGCTTGCAACCCTGGACAGCCTAGATGCTTCCTTGGGGAGTGCGAGTTTTGCCCTGGTAGAGATACTATCAAGCAAACTCTCAATCAGCAACTTGAGGAAAAAGGAATCGACATCATTATCTATAAGCAATGGACCAGCACTGACAGGTGTGACTTGATAACAGTGCAAAATGATATTGATGACTTTTGTGACATTCTATGCTGTAAACTAGAAAGTTTGGGCCCCCATGACTTTATTGCAAAACAACAGTCTCAGTTTTTGCGCAGTCTCAAGAATGATTTGGAGGAGGGGCAAGTCATTGTACTCAGTGATTTCAGTGAGAATTATAGTTTTGTGATTCAGGATGCAGCCCAGGGATACTACTGGGCAAATCCCCAAGCAACCATTCATCCCTGTGTTGTATACTACAAGGAGAAGAACAAAATAGAAAGTGTAAGCTATGTAATGGTATCCGATTGCTTAGTTCATGACACTGTTGCGGTAAGCTATTTTCTGAACAGACTCATCTCTTTGATCAAAACTAAGTTGGAGCCTACAAAGATCTTCTACTTTTCGGATGGTGCTGCTGCGCAGTATAAGAACCGCAAAAACTTTGCTAACTTGGCATACCATACTGAAGATTATGATATACCTGCAGAGTGGCATTTCTTTGCTACATCGCATGGTAAAGGACCATGTGATGGAATTGGAGGCACCCTCAAAAGACTTGCTACCAGAGCTAGTTTGCAGCGACCAGTTGACCTTCAAATCCAGACTCCTATACAACTGTATGAATGGGCAAAGGAAAATCTCTCAGGGATCACAACCATCTTCTGTAAGGCAGATGATATCACAAAACATGGGCAAAAAATAAAAGCAAGACTGGAAAATTCTTTAACTGTAGCTGGCACCCAGAAGCTTCATGCATTTCACCATATTCCTGGGGAACACAAGTTGTTAGTGAAGCGCTTTTCAAACTCAGACGAATCTCGAAAAGTTAAGGCTGTTAAACCATAGAATCTTCCTGGATATACTCAACAGATGTTGGCCTTAGGTATGCAAAGATGTTACTAATAATGATGAGGTAAAGTGTGTTTTGTAGAGAAACCTAATCTGTAATAAGAATGCATTAAGGTACATGCTGTACACATTTACAGACAGATCAAAGATTGATCACAGGTGAATTTGACCAGGCTTTATAGTCACATCTACTAGCTACATAATTTATGGCCAAAAGTATTGATGGAGTCATATCTGTTTTACATACATGGACAATGAACTGGGGTTGTCTATGAAATAAAAAGATATTGATATACAGTTCTTTTACCATGCCAAGTTTATTATGAAATTTAAATGTCTGTTTTCTTATGACACACCCTTACACTAAATATCATTTCATGCTTTTTATAATGAAATATCCAATTCTCCAAAACCAAACTTCACATACCGTTTACATACATCACTAAGTACCTTCTCCCAAAAATTCAGGAAAATTAAAGATGAGGTATTTTGGGAAATGTAGGTCAAAGGTCAAGGTCTCAGAAAATGACCTTGAAAGGTCAAATGTTTCAAAAGGTCATCAAGTAACATATCATCGGAAAGGAAATTGTCTCCTCTTTCCAACGGTACCAAGGTTTTAAAAATCGGTTGGTTACTTTTTGAGTTAAAGTATATTTTGTGTCACAAAGTCGAAAATTTTGAAAAATTCCAGAAATCTTTGAAGTGCTGCAGCTTCATCAATAATGATGATAATGAGCTGAAACTTGGTGTGTGTTAGTTTGTCTGAAGGGTCAACAAGTATGACAAATTTCATCAAAATCGGAGATGGGCCGGGAAAAAAGTGAGTGAGTTGGCACGGAATGACCCAGTAGTAGTATGGTTGAGGACGAGGAAGAGGACGACTAATGGGGGTGATCTCTCCGCAATGCCACCCTTTTACCGAGTCCTCCATAAACAAAGCCAGTATGTACAATTAAGTATCCCATAACTCACAATAAATGGCCATACTTAAGCATAATAAGTAATTTTATCCATAAAGATGCTCAAAAAATGGCTGGAGAGTGATCTAAAGAAGGCGATAATTCAGCACTGATACGCGGCCGCTAGTTTAGCCCTCTGTTGCCATGGAAACGCGGGCCGGGAGGTGAAGGTTGCATTGAGGGCACTATTGGTGGGGAATGAAAGCATGGAATAATGGTATCATTACCATTATTTTATAGGAGAGTGTATTTATTTTACAAGAATAGAAGCGATGGACAGTTCACACACTGGACCCTGTCTGCATGCACGCACACCTGTAGGGCTTAGCACAAAATAGCAAAATAACCACATGCGCAAATAACTTATAGACGAGTCATGCATGTTTTTTTTCAATGAGGAAATGGTATTATGCAAGTAAACCAACAAGTCACATGTTATTTTTATTTTCAATAATGAAACTTAAAAATGGTAATTGGAGGTGCAAGAAACTTTCAAACAAGTCGCATGTTTGTTTTTTTGATAAAGAGACTTAACCCTAATGCTGGTGGTGGCTTTGCCAATACAGAATGATGCAAAAATACTGAAAAAATGTCTGACATCCTGCAAATGGGAACTCATCTGAGAGTACTCAGCAAGAGCTATTCAGTGAATACCAACATGACAAGGTTTAGATGGTTATCAAAAATCTTTGCATCTTGTGCTTTGGACGAAAGTAGCCTTAGCAGTGGAAGAGTTTTAAGATGGTAATTGAAGGTGCCAGAAACTTTCTAACAAGTGATCAGAGGACTTCCTCAAGCAAACTGTGTATTGCTTATATTTTTGAGATTTCATTTGAATACTGTTTTCAAATTTAAAGAAACTTGTGTACAAGTCATGTCTTCTTGGTAAAGAAACTTACAAAAAGTTTCATTTACGAAGTAATCTTATTCTTATCATTTTCCTTCAAAGATTCTCCATTTTCTCTACTAATGGGATTTCATTTGTGACCATTTTTGAGATATTTAAGACCCAGTAAATCCTGCTAAGAAATACCACTGATGGCATGACTTAAAAATGTCCTTGAAGGCATGCTTTGGCAACTGGCGGGACCAATGTATTGAATGTCTGTTCTCTCATTTACACAATTCAGATATCATTGGAATATTTCAAGATTTATAACCTTTTTTACCTAAAGAAAACACTAAAAGGACCTTGAAGACAGGTTCTTTCAAATGACAGGGGAATGTTTTATTTGGTGAAACTAAGGTGGGACTTTTAAGGGAGAGTCTCAATGGTAACAGTGCTCGATACAATACCAAATATCTATATTAAACGTAGGCAGTTTGCTATTTATTAGCAAAATTTCTGAAGTTGACTGTGCTAAATTTTGCAAATTTTAGAGGTATTATTGAAAATATTGTTAAGATGTTTTACCATCAAGGAAATACTGATATTGTATTATATCATGAAAAATTTATAGGTGGCATTCCCTAGTCTCATACTTGGACTCCCCTTTCTGTCACCAACCTCATGATCCTTACTAGTGTTTCTGTGATCTATGGGAAATTGCTTCCCGAGCTGTAAAACAATGCAGAAAATAACAACCATAGTTGTCACATCATACATCACATACAAGGTGCTTGTCCTTTAACAGGGCGTTCATCCCTGCTGTATCCCCAAGGCAGCCAGACTGTGTTGTAAATATTGTTATGTGACAAAAATATCTTGGGAAAATTATTTGAGGATGGACTGTTCAGACGAGCTCAGCACACAACTCCTGTCTCCCCTGCAAATGTTGTGCAAATTTATGCTCGCTTCCGAGATTGTCTATATCTACTATACATTGCATCTTTTTCAAATAGTTTTTATTACTGAAATTATCTATATTGAGGTCATTCATAGGTGTTTCAGGCATTAATCTTTTAGAATCACTGTAAATTAAGCCTTAACTTGCAAATTTGCTGAAATGACCATTTTGCCCTTAGTTTTTTTTTTCAAAGGATCGATCCGTGCTGAGGTCTGGGAATTGCAATTGAAATCAATGGGAACACTAAATTGTAGAATGATATAGCTTAAGTATAGATATCAATCCATATATCTCTGTAAAACCGAATATATATATATATATATATATATATATATATATATATACATATATAAATATATATATATGTATATATATATATATATATATATATATATATATATATATATATATATATATACATATATATATATATGTATATATATATATATATATATATATATATATATATATATGTATATATATATATATATATATATATATATATATATATATATATATATATATATAATATATATATATATATATATATATATATATATATATATATATAATATATATATATATATATATATATATATATATATATATATATATATATATATATATATATATATATATATATATATATTTAACTAACCAAGTAAAACAGATGTATTCCATTTTCCTACTGGTGTTTCCATAATAAAGCTTGTAGTGGACAAGGCTTATATGGTATACCTAATACTCTCCACGGTGCCTTTCATACAATACATGCTCAGATGATGAATAGATGAGGAGGATGGATAAATTAGCCAGCAGGCTCGACCTGGACAGATTAAAAATGTGAGGTTAGACGTGAGCAGCCGATGACGCCGCTGTGAGCTGCAGGTACTGGGAGTGCAGTTAGGAGGCTGATTACAGGTGTGGGGACAGGTGATACTCATAAGGCCACCAGGGTTTTCAGGGATACATTGCAGTTTCACATAGATCACTCACTAATTTCTTCTCCCTTCACGATTGCCCCCTGCCTACAGACAGCCGTAGGCTCTTGTGCAGAGGGATGTTGCCTTCATTTCGAGTGAGGAGGATGGGTAGGGATATCATACCAAATGACCACCAGGGATTTTACTATGACTTTTATCATGGTCACACATGTTTTGACTAATGATTTGACCAAGATCAACCACAATTTGTTTGACCATGATTTGTCCATGACTTACACCATTGTTGACCAAGTTTAGGATTTGGCCAACCATCCTTCTAATAGGAATTTATTTAACCTTATCTTGGTGGAATTAGGTATATGGTCAAGCATGTTTTGAGTATAAATTGGACCATGCATGGTCAGCCATGTTTTTGTGAACCTACTTTTCTCTATGATTTACAATGGTGAACCGTATTTGGTTAACCATGTTTTGACCATGAGTTTCACTATGGTCAAACATATTTTGGTTGATCATGTTTCACCATGGTCAACCATATTCAACTAGGATTTGGACTTGGATGGTAGAACTGAATACATTTCCTCCCACTAAAATCAAACCTATCTTAAAATGTGTTAGGCCCTATAGGCATCATGTAGGGAGTAAAAGTGAATAGTTTTCAAGCTGCTTCTGATTGTGCGGAGCTGTCTGAGTAGACTGCGGACAATAACCATGGATCATTGAGGCGTAACAAAGACGACTGGTGGTGCCCCCTGGCTCCCGCAGACATAACTCACGTCGGGACCCCAATGAATACATAACCCTGTCATATAGTTTACAGCCGCTCTGACTCCATCCCCTTTGCCAGTGATTAATGTACTCTTCGCAGGGAATCTTTTTTTTTAACCCATTCATGCCTGGAGATTGATTTGACCAATGTCGTCTGGACCTGTCAAACTTTTGGAAATAATTTTGAAATGAAGCATGAATTTTACAAAATATTTGAAGGAGAGTTGTTGATAGAGTTTAGATGCACAGTTCTCCTTCAAATATTTTCTAAATATTGCTTTTGTTAGAAAGATATCACCAACATTGTCTGGCGGTATTGGCTGATGCAGGCATGAATGGGTTAATCAGTACCACACTTAATTATACTACTTATACTATGGAATCTGCATACGAAAAGACATTGCAAAATGAATCAAATTCAAGATTTTGTATTTTCGTTGGATTGCAGTATTTATAGGACACTTTTTATCGTGATATAATTGTAATTGAAATGATTCTTTAGAAAATAGATGGTCTTGAAATGCCATCATCTTAGGTAAAAAATGCATTAGCGGTGTAAAATGATGACACGTGCCTTGGTTGTTCCGCAACCTTAGTTTAGGTGCGTTGGATGTAGGTTAATTGTCACACCTGTATCTACTTACCTGTGTAGCTGTAGGCTTCAGAGATTGATGCCAGAGCTGCCTTCAAACTTCAACATCAACGACATCAGGACTTTCCTGATAGTGCTGATGTTGTATGCAGAACCCTGGCAGTCAAGAGAACTATTTAATGTAAAGCTACCCTTACAACTCAAGTAAAAGGAAACATTTCAAAATCACTATTTTAATTCAAAATGAATTTGATTTATATTTTATGCACATTTTTCTTTGTCATATGACAAGCACTGTCTGGGATGAATAAATCAAACAACTGAATGGATGCCAATTACTATTGTAAAGCTACTATTAATGTGTGTGTGTGTGTGTGGGGGGGGGGGGGGGGGGGGTTATGTGAGAGTTTGTTTTGGTTTTAAGAATGCAGAAAAAACTTTTTGGTAGATGTGTGTGTGTGTGTGATTGTGTGTGAATGTTGTAAGAATTCAGCAATACTATTAATGGTAGATATGAAAGACCTAGCTATCTTTATTTTCAGCATTCTAGGTTTATCAATTACATTTCAATTAAACCTGCCATGTTTTATAACTGATCTCCTCTTTACGAAGCGATAAATAGCTGGTTTACTTTATATCACAGCTATAATGTGTACATGTTGATACCCCAATTGTTTTGGATGATTATTCTTATGCAAGTTTTTTCTTTCTTTCAGAGTGCGCTGGGAGAGGAGGGCACATCACTGGAGTTCCGTCATATCGCCAGTTACCTTATATGGTATTGTTCACACTGGAACTCTGAAGAACTTCTCCACGAGGTTATCCTCTCTGTCGGTTACTTCACTGTCCTCAACCACGACAATCAGGTAAGACACGTCCATATGGTAACCATATAGTTAACTCGCTTGTATCTCACCTGACAAATACGAACATGGCTCTTCAATTATGGTAATACAGGATGCAACATAGGTTCCAAAACATTACTTGCCAAGCAGGACAAGCTGCCCCTAAAGTTTACTTACCCCGCTGACACTTCCACTTGCCCCACCACTCAGTTAAACAAAGGTAAGTTACATTGTGAGGACTCTGCCCAAAACATTACTTGTCGAGCGGGGTAAGCTTCTTCCATAAGTTTACTTGCCCGGCTGTCACTTTCACTTTCCCCTCCGCTCTGTTAAACAAAGGTGTGTTACATTGCGAGGACACTGCCCAAAACATTACTTGCCGAGTGGGGCAAGTTATATATAGGGTCTTGTTTTGCTTGCCCCATTGCCATTTTTTGCCGAATTCAATTGCAACTTGCAATGAGATAAGCTGTTATGTTGCACACTGTAATATGAGCAAAATATTTGACATTTTAAAACCCAGTGGGAACACTATCTTTCAGCGAAACTATTCCCCTAAGAAATATTTTTTGTCAATATATTTCCATATAAGTCTGATCGTGTGAACAATATTCCGATATAAGAAGGGGGGGGGGGGGGGGTAAATATTTATATGCACTGATAGATACTGACTTTACCATTATATTTTGGTTGTCTGGATTAATTAATTCTTTACTTGTCTAAATGCAGTATTAAAGGTGAGCTTATGGTGCAGTTGAAGCTGCGCACAATAAGATTCTTTACTCTGTCCCACAAATAACTTTATGACACTCATATTTGACCTGAAACAACAAAAATGTCAATTTTAAGGAAAAATAAAAATATGGCATGCAATGATAGTTAAAAAGTACAAAAAATATAGAATTTATTCACGTATGCCAATTCATATCCATAAAAAATTGAATATATTGAGAAATTTCAAAACAAAAGAAGATATATTTCAACATCTCTGTTTTGCTTTAAAATGGCTCAATGATAAAATATTATTTGCAAAAAAAAATACTCTGTGTATTGACAATGGATTCTCTTTTCTAGAGACCTACACATTTGGCTCCTTAAAACTCGGAGGACAGATAGAGATAGATATTTTGGCAATTGCCTGTGGTTGATTTAACTTTTCAGTTTTATAACAGCTACACCATATGTAAGTGTCAAGGACCAATCCAAGGTCGGAGCATTAATGGGTTAAAAATGGCCTTTTTGTCGAGCTATCTGTGTATTTTACAAATTATTTTGCTTGTATTGCGAGTGTGATGACCTCGACATCCTAGCATTGTCATTAGGCATTGTCATGCTTGTCCTTCTCTTTGTAAAAGCGGCACTTAAGATATTCTCTTTCCAATCTAATTATGTTGCCGATTCCTTGATATATCTGATCTCTGTCGTGGACTGAATGGTGAGACGTCGTTCTTGAGCTCTCATCCTTGATAGCATTAGAAATCCGAGTGTGGACAAGAGTCTCGCCTTGTCTCATGGTTGAAAAGTCAGCCATATTGTTTTTGCCGAAGGTCAGGGGGTCGGTGAATTCTGTAAGCTATACAGAAATCGTATCCTCGCTTTGCGATTAAAGAACGTTAAATCTAATCACGCTGAATGTCATTGCAAATCTGCAGAGAAATCTCCCCATGGAATGCAATTTATTCATACAAGCTTATATATCAATTATGAAAAAGTGTGCAGGGCCCTCAAGTCCCAGACGGTGCTGATCTGCCTAGTACCTCAAGGATTTACTCCGAAGAGAAATGAATATTATCTGCGACTTAGCGCGTTCTATTCTCTGCGATTGAGCCCGGGCTTGACGTCTCTATGCCTGTTCAATTGAGGTGACAGAAATCGTTGTCTGCGGTGCCGGGCGTAAGCTCTTTACTGGCTTAAGACTCTGATACAAATCTCCCACATGGGCCCGCACGTTTATGCTACATCACGAAACATATTTATCCAAAGCCACCCATTGTTCGTGGATCCTTATACATGTTACCCGGCCCCACCTGCAGGGCCTACATCTCAGAACATGGATAAGTATGAATTGTGAGGGGGAAGAAAAATACAATCAATTAATGAAGATCAGGGGGTTCTCTATTGTGCGAGACAAGAAGACGTGGTGATGAATATTCGTCTACCATCACCAGAATGAAGGCCGCTGCCGGGTAAATGTATTGGTTTTGGGGTGGGGTTACGTTTCTCTCTCGATCAGCACTCTTCCCCCACCATTAATATAATGAATTCTTTGACCGTAAGTGAAAGAACAGATTTCCTTATTGTATTCGCAGGTTATTGCATTAGGCTAGCTTCACCAGCAACGACGACGACATCGTGAGTAAGTGATCATATTTGATAGAGGGTTATATGGAGGGCCTGGAGATTAGGCATTATTACGCACAGTTAGACATGCATCTAGACCCAATACCTTTTCAGCTCAGACAGCGAGCTTCCAGGCAATTAGCTTTTAATTCCATCAGTTTTAGATCGAGTTTCATATGGAAATCTTGCTGGATCTCTGCATCCACTGCACTCTCTAGGATTGAAGGGAAATAATATTGAGGAATGTAGAAACAATCTGAGGCTTCGGTTGTCTTTGTAAGGTATTTTTCTAACAGAAACCAATAGTTCAGTCATATATCTGCTTTGTGATATTTCAAAAAAAATCACTTGCTATATGAAACATCATTATTTTTGATATATCTAAATGAAGGTACATGTAAATTAAATGAAGATAAACTTTAATATATGGATACTTTGATATGGAATTTACAAACATTTTGGGGGCTTTCAGGGAAACCCTCCAAAAGTATTTTGTTGTCACTACTATCACATTAAGATATACGGTTTCAATAGATCTAGGTATGAAACAAATGAGCTGAATTGTAAAGATGTTTGTAAATCTATTTATTCCAAAATGACAAAGAATTTTTGTATGTTTTTTTTTTTTTCAAATTACAATTTTTTTCAAAAATGATTTATTAGCAACACGCTTATAAGTATGCCAATGGATGTCTTAATTGTCAAAGTGCTTATGAGTCATAGAAGAATTCTGTCTGAAGTGCAGATGCATGTGAATTAGCGGGATTTGACAGTTGGGTAAAAAGCATTACTTATCAAGTCTTACGTACAGATGGAAGACATGGAATACATGTTCAATTCATACATATTTCATATTTAGCTTCATATGTGTCATCAAAATGTTATGATAGTAAATATCATCACAATTAAGCATAGTTGCCAAAATGCTTGAAGGGGTGTTGTTGGTTGTCCTGAGATTTACTTTTCCTCTGATATTTCTAAAACTCATGCAAGTTTGTATCAACTAAAATGAGGATTTCAGAATAAAACCAGTGACTAAAACTAATTTTCCAAAAAGTAGCAATATCTTACCTTGGATGTCTTACTACTTGGGTTTGGAAAGTCAGAGCCCCTGTCTGGTGCTATCGTGACTAGGGTTGGATACTATGAAGAGGTATTGGCACTGATATTGTTTCAAAATGTACCATATCATGCCGTTTCATTCCTTAAAGGTACTCTTAACGATACTAACCACTGTGAAGTTATCATTTATTAGGGATTGTCCAGGATCATAGGCAAGACTATTCTCAACTAAATTTATAAGGTATTAATGCAATAAAGTACCCTTAGAATACTGTATCGGTTTGTTGGTACCTATACTGGTACCGTAGTTTCATTCTTAATGTTATCCAACCGTAGATGTGTGACCTGAGACATCTAGCTATACAACAGGTCGTTGGATCAAACAACCAGCCTCTAGGAACAAAGTTTATCTCAAAAAGTAGCATATTTAGGATTCATGGTGATTTCAAAAATAAGTCATGTTATGAAAAATAATGATGAAGGAATTGTTTGACATTTTTGATAAAAAAAATCTCTTCGAATATTCTTCCAGAAATGACTCAGTCATAAAAAATCAGCAAAATACTCAGGTTTTGGGTTGTACTGAAAGCATGAATGGGTTTACTCTCATTAGGTGGCTAATGGCCGCCATTACTCCATAGGTTCAATGTTAATGGACATGACCCTAATTATTATATGAAAATATGTTAACTTAACCCTTTCATGCCTGTAGCACCAAATTAGGCAAGGTGTATCTTTATGAAAGCACATTTTTGAAAAAGATTTAAAAGGAAAATGATTATATCATACCGACCCAATAATTCTCATAATATTTGGCTGATGGATAACTCATGTTTTATTTTAACCTATTCCTGCCTGGAAATCTCCTTGTCCAGTGTCGCTGGGACCTTAGGTACTTTTCAAAATAAATTTGGAATTAATCATTCACAAAATATTTGAAGAAGAATTTTGAGAAGTATTTATAACATAGAAACACATCAATCACTCCCTATATCTAGCTTCAAGCTCATCCAAGTTTCAATTCAAAAGGCTAGCAGTGTAATACCAGCAATATTGTTAGGTTCTAGCTCTGTACTACTTGCAAGATTGTTAAGACTCTGAGTTCTTGTAGGAGGGTTATCTGTTACACACTACATAACTTCTCTCCCTAAGATATTTTACAGCAATAGAAAGAGTGGGGGAACTAGGTTTCATGGCCAGTCCGAGCGCCATAAAGTTGCTTAAAGAAAATATAACACCATTACCCGACGTATAAGAAAGCCGTTACCTGGCGCTGCAAAAACAATGCATAAACTACCTAATGGGGGAGAAAGCCACATTATGTTTGGGCAGAGGACTGGAATGCTCAGTTTTCCCAGCCAGTAATTAAATATTATGTTTTATGTGGATCAATGAAGACAACATTAGAAACCTGTTAGGGGTGATTCAATAATCTGCATAGTTAACCCTCTCTTGTCTGGGAGTGGACTTACTGGAGATAAGGTTACAACATGAAAACTGGGGGAGAGTCGTGGAGAAAGCTAAAGAATAGCAGGACGCTGAGATGATTGTGAAATAATGCCAAGATTTCGAGAGAGAGAGAGAGAGAGAGAGAGAGAGAGAGAGAGAGAGAGAGAGAGAGAGAGAGGAGAGAGAGAGAGAGAGAGAGAGAGAGAGGGGGGGGGGGGGAGAGAGCTAAGCACGAACCAAAAAAAAAAGAAATAGCGAGACAGATAAAATGATTGTGAAATAATGCCAAGATTGTTCAAGAGAGAGACAGACACAGATAGACAGACAGAGAGTTAACGAGAGAGAGAGAGAGAGAGGAGAGAGAGAGAGAGAGAGAGAGAGAGAGAGAGAGAGAGAGAGAGAGTCATAGTCAGTGTGCTAAAGTCAGAAAAGAAAGAAAAAAATAATGAAATGCAAAATAAGCCCAAGATGTGCAGCATAGCAATACAGCATAGATATACAATAACAAGTCACGTCAGAAAGTCAATAGGCTAACGTGAGTGACCCCTCCACCTGTAAAATTTACCTGTATGGAATTGATGATGATTAAGCAGGTAATGATCTACCTTCCCTCATCCCCATCAATAGTGGATGAGCTGATGAGCCTGGCCGTAACTAGTATTCCCTGACCTCGGCCGGGAAAAATACTATTCAAAGACATTAAACTCCCATCTGGCTGCATCCCTCAAATCCCCCACCTACTCCAGTGGTGATATATGCTTAATATAAGCCATAAATCACCGTCTGATACCGAATAACACACCGCGTAAATCACCAAGGGGCCAGACTGGGACGATCACGGACCACACGCAAGCCATCTTGTCCAGCAATCGCACTGACCCTGAGCGCCCACTGGTGGCACCGATCGGCGCAGAACGGCCCGGCCCTCGGAGCAGAGATCAACTCTGAAGATGATTGCAATGATAAAACATGTCCGAGTCTTGACTTGCCCATCTCGGCTGATGAATATTTTTGCTGATTTCCTCGGGGACGTGTTGCGGTCCCGCCAGAGCGCTATGATATGATTTCCTTTACATGTAAACAAGGCAGTGCGCTTCCTACAAATTACCAGAGACAACCTTGACGATTCTCGGTAATGCGAAGGGCATCGACCAATGGAAATGAAGTTCTCTGGAGAATAATAGGTTTACGTCAATCCTCCCTAGGTTTGTGTGGGGGAAAAGAAAGTGTTCTATGGGAACCTCATGGTGAAAGTCCACTCCTATTGAATAATGGGGTATTTGTAAAATTCTCTTGGTTGTTCCCTCTGTTGGGGTTACATTAAACAATTGTTTACTTATCATGACACATATCTGTTGAGACATATTGTCCTACTTGACCCTTAATGTGTAGGTGATCAAACCCTTTCTATACTTTGAATTTTTAGACATTGATATTATATTATGCAATGTATTTATATCTTTCAGTTTAATTTTCTTTGTAATTGTGAGCCTTTTGTACTAGGATTATCTTGTAACTGGAGGGGGAAATGTACAAGTTCCAATTTTTTTAGCTACAATGAAATTCATAGGATATTAGGGAATGGAATTTTTTTAACCTAACTCAACGAAAAAAATAAATGTTTATGATATTTTACAATGGTGGATGGGGGTTTCTTCAAACCCCATGAACCCTTTCAACCTCTGACGCTGTGCCTACTTTATATGCCCTTATATGGTAGTGGAGGTTACCAGTGTATTATGTGCCATTTTAATGGCAGGTGTAGATGATTATACATGATTACCAAAATATCTCTAGTCAAAATAAATAGCAATATTTTTGACAATGCAGACATGAAAGGGTTGATTCGGAACTTATCATATCAGTTATCATCAGTTTTTTTTCTGCCATATTGTGGTTAAGTGGTAAGTAGCTTGTTGTCATTGGTTGAAGAAACAGTGCCCCTGAGCAGAAACCACACTGACCCCAAGTCACTGGCAACCGTTTCACATGCCCCAGCCATGAAAGGGTTAATCTATTGTGATACTGGCAAGTCTGTCATAGGTACAAGCTGATGCAGCTGCCAAGATGGATTTCTCAGGAACCTTACCTATATTTCTTTTATAATAATGAAAAGAAGCTGAGAAGATGAATTGTTTTAATCAGCAGTAGAGCTCTCACCTTCAACTCTGCCAGGGGAGTCAGCCATTTTTTTTGCCAACGAGGACGCACAGGATAATACTGGTTGTCATCACCTCCCTCATGGTCACTTATCATCATTACCAGCAGCAGCACTGAGCACCAACACCCTTGTTGACTGCAGCTCTCCTAGCCTAGTAGTAAGACAATCTTAATCATTTATATAATCACCAACATCATCATCATCACCATCAACACCCTTGTTGACTGCAGCTCTCCCAGCCTAGTACTAGGACAAGTTTAATCATCATCATCATCCTCATCATCATCATCACCCTCAGCATCACCATCATCTTTATCATCATCACCATCAACACCCTTGTTCAATGCAGCTCTCCCAGCCTAGTACTAGGACAATCTTAATCATTCATATCACCACCACTACTTCTCTCATCATCACCATCATCATCATCTTTATTGTCATCATCGCCATCAATACCCTTGCTGACTGCGGGTCTCATAGCATAGTGGGACAATTTTCATCATCTTTATTATCATCGCCATCACCTTTGTTGACTGCAGCTCTCTTAGCCTAGTGGGACAATCTCAGTCATTAACTTCAGCCACTTCATCTTCACCATCATCAATATCATCATCATCAACATCATGATTATCATCGACTTATCATCAAAATCAAAAGCCAGAGCAGAGATAGTTTGCATTACTTTCTGGCATTCAATTTGGCCATTACAAATTGAAATGACTGTCAACTTAACATAACCTTCTATCTTTGTTAATCAAATACCAAATTGGCTTTATATGAACTCATAATGTTCGTCTCAGATGTGTATGATAGAGCAGGCACCTGACCTCGCTGGGCGCTAACAAGAGTAAGATTAAAACAATATATGCATTAGTGGCATTTGTAGTCTATGTAAGTCTGAGTAATAGTTAATAATGACCTGGCTCTCCCTGAATGGCCTTCCTGCAGTGCATTTGAATTTTAGATACACAGAAAACTCGGCATCGCTGATAGATAAACAAAAGTCTCTGCAGCACCCGAAAGTCATCAATCGTGGCAGGCTTTTGTTGCGGGACGGCCATATTTCACTGGTGCTTCACACACACGTTGTAATTATCCTGGGATCGGGAGCGATGCATCATTCTGGCTACGGTAGCTTTATGACAGTTTGATTCATGACATTTCCGTTATGCACAAATAATGGGGGTATTTCATGCCTAGCTCCGCGCACTATGCCACTGCATAAAAGCTCCTCCCCCCCTTATGGGTTTAACCCTGTTGAAGCTGATGCAGTCCACTACTGAGCGCGCTCTCTAGGTTTTAAGCCCAATGGAAACACAGTCCCTTCTTCATATCCATACCCTTATTTGGTGCATGCTTAGAAGCACCTAATAACAATTACCAAATTTAGCTAGGAATATAGATCGATATTATAGATAGATAGGTAGATAGATAATCTTTATTTTAAGTCGGTAATAATTTTACATAGTAAACACGAGCTGCCAGGGCTCTTGGTGGACTACAAAATAACAATTTTATAACATACAGGGTGTAACAGCAATATAAAGGAATACCATGAAATTCCAAGGATAACGGGTTTGAAAAGACCGGATTTCTTTGGCAGTCAGCTACATTAGGCAAGGGAATGAATGGTACTAATAGTGGTACTACAAAAGCATCACATGTACCCATTCCTGCATGAACAGATAAACTTTATAGGTTTTATAGTGCCATGTCTGTTAGTGTATAGTGCTCTATAAGTATCTTTTCTGCTTAAAATCGACGTAAGGCCTCTTGTGAATATTTACACCCTTTCCTGGTTGTGTTTTATGCTGGGAATCAACTCAGCACTGTAAAAGCACCCACTCCTTCCACTGCTAAGGCTACTTTCTTCAAAAGCACAAGGACGCAAAGATTTTTTGAAAACCATCTAAACCTGTCATGTTATATTCATTAGATAGCTCTCCCTGGGTATTCTCTGATGAGTACCCACAATGCTGTGGTTACAGTCATTTTCAGGTTTTTTCCATCATTTTGTAATGACCAAATTTGCCACCAGCAGCTTAATTATTAAGAGTTAACCCTGTTTGTGCTAGCTGCCACCATGGTTTGCATCTGCTCAAGCTCTCTGTGTTCTGGGTGCTGCTGCTTCAAATGGAAAGACGGTCTCTTGTGGATATATATATATATATATACCCTTCCACACTTCATAGCAAATTATGATAGTAATAGCACAATTAATAAGCACCATCAACCCATCCCCTTTATGAGTTCAACCTTGTACTGGCCATGATCCATATCTGTAACTGCTACATCCCTGCAGCAGCCAAGTAAGGCCAGACTAATAATTCCCTGACAAAAGCAATGGAGTCTTTTGGGAATTTTTGAAGGAGAAATATTAATTGATGAGTTAATCTACTAATTACGCTCCTTTAAAAATTTACCAAATTAATGTGTTTTATTCCATATATCTTTTTAAAATATAAAAAGATCCAGTCGAGACTTTTCCAGAGGAGATCTACTCATGAATTGGGTTAACGTAAACAGTGGCTTATGCCAGTATTAGGAGCTAACAACGCCAATATTAACCCTTCCAATGCTGAGTCTAATTTTGTCTAAGGCACAATATCACAAAAATATTTAACAAGTAAATTAAACCCTGTCTAGTTAGTATTCATTATAAAACCTCTTGCCAAGTATTATCAAATGAGTAACAATTTGCCAGCATTCCCATCTTTTTTTTAATTTTTTTATATAATATCATTTTGTCCAAATTAGCCACCAGCAGCGAAAGGGTTAAGCAACTGTCCCACTGATCCTTCCTCTAATTGTTCCACCCCGCCCCAGCCGTGAGTGATACACTAATAGTTACAGGCAAAGACACTCAAGTTCTCAACCCAGCTCCAAAGGTGTTCAACAAAACAACGCTTCGGTGGTAGAAAATGAAAATTACCAAACAATTTTATGCCATCATCTTCTTTTCAAATTCTGGGCATCTACATGACCTTGCTATATACTGTGTCTTATAGTGTAAAACAAGACTTTAAGCTTGAGTCAAGTCTGTTTATCATATTCTGTGAAGAATACAGGGGTGTCCAAATATACTAGTCGATAGGTGCAATCAAATGACTTCGATATGAAAGAGATAAATTATCATACCCATAAGGAAATGAAATATATGAGCATATTTTTGGAAATAAAAGATACCATTTAGGTACAAAAAAACAACTTATCTTCAAATGTATTGTGATTTTATTTTAGTATTTTTCAAAAGCAATATCAGATGACACACCTTTTAAAAAACCTTAAGTCATATGTTTACAATCATAGAATTTTCTCTGACATATTTAAAGGAAAATGTTATTCAGATCTCAACTTTCTTAACTATTCATTGAATATTCTGAAATTCTTCATTTTCAAGTTTTTTTCAAAGAGTGTCTTTGGAAAAGATTGCCAACCTAGACTAATACAGAGTTTTAAATGCTTCAACATAAGAATAACATACATATGATTATTTATGGAATTTGATTTTAGTACTTCACCATTGGGAAGTGTATAGGTGTCACCTGTGGCTAGTCTAGAGCAATATTATAGTCTATTATTCTACAACATAACAATCACCTACATATGATTATTTATTGAGCTTGTATCACCCGTTGAGAGCCTAGTATGATACACATTCAGCATGTAATTGATATGAATTACATAATAAGTTTACATTCACAATATGATTTAAGCCAGTAGCCAGTAGCAATAGTTTGCTTTACTCCTTGTAGCAAGACGTCAGCCTGTCTCTGTATACATGCATTAGCCTGTGCGGTCAATGGTTCTACCTTAGGGGCCAGGGCCGATGTGCCGCCCCCTCTCCCCCCCCCCCCCCCCCCTCTCTCTTACCCTCCCGCCCACCTGAACGAGTCACTGCTAATGCCTAATGCAGCACTTAACACTCCACTATAGAGAATTACCCTACCAATTAACTTTTATGTTTTGTGTGATCAAAATTTATGAAGTGTAGCCCCTCCTAATGCATTGTGGTAGTAGGGAGGCCATTATGTGTGTCTTAGTTGAGCTATGTGCAGCCAAGCTTGTACCCTGGTGGTGCGGCATGGAGAGAATGGACTGCTGCATGCTGCATGCTTGCTGCTTCTGTGCTGGTGTTGTTGCCGGGCTTGACAGCAGGGACCTAGTAGCAAGGACCGTCCTCACTCTTTTCTTGACAGGCAGTTCCCCTACCATTTGTAGCTTGGACAAGCTTGACTTATTGCACCTTCTACCGGCTTAAGCTTGTACAGAAAAGTTGTGATTTTCTTCAATATTTGCTTGGACAAACTTAAAGAAGCTTCAACTAGGTCACACGGTAATTCGGACGGAATAAGCTATGAAAAGCTGCGCTAACAGAGCAAGGAAATCGCAGCTTCCGGTATATCCAAGCTAGCTGGTACTTTCTAGTAGAAAGCTGCGCTTACAGGGCAAGGAAATCGCAGCTTTCGGTATATCCAAGCTAGCTGGTACTTTCTAGTAGAAGCTGGAACTTCCCTGGTTCAAAAATGGTAAAAAATAGTGGAGGCATGGGGACTTGAACCGGGAACTCCTGGGTGGCGAGCGGCTGTGCTAACCATTACACTACCGAGATCTTCTTGCTTCATGGATACCCAAATTAAGGCTAGATTTAAAAGTTGTACTTATTAAGCAGCAAATTATGTCAAAAAAGCATCTAATATTCATAATTGATTATAAAATATTCAAAATTCAATATTCATGATTAATTATGAATATTCATAAATGAATTACAAATATCCTTAATTCATTAATGAATATTCCTAATTCATTTTTGAATATTCATAATTTCTTTTTGGATTTTCACAGTTCAATGTTAATTATAAATATTCAAAAATGAATCATGAATATTCAAAGATGAATTATGAATATTTGTAAATGAATAATGAATATTCAAAAATGAATTATGGATATTCAAAAATGAATTATGAATATTTGAAAATGAATTCATTTTGGAATATTCATAATTCAATTTTGAATATTCATAATTCATTTACAAATATTCATAATTGATTTATGAATATTCACAATTCATTTACAAATATTCATAAATAAACTGAATTATGAATATTCAAAAATTATGGAATGGTTCTGGAAATGTCTCCCTGACAAAGAATTTCTAATACTCCTGACAAAGAAAAGTAGGTAAAACTCATTTAAGATGAAAAAGCGAATCCAGCCTCTCTATGTGTAAGGTAGCTTGGAGAAGCTTGTACCTACTAGGTATTATTAGCTCAAGAAAAAACAAGCTTTATCCAAGCTCAAAAGCTTGGACTCAAGCTGATACATCCTCGCTTATACTAGTAAGTATCAGCTTCCATGCAAGCCGCAGCTTATTCCAGCATTTCTAAGTGTAAGGTGGCTTGGACAAGCTTGTACCTACTAGGTATTATTAGCTCAAGAAAAAACAAGCTTTATCCAAGCTCAAAAGCTTGTACTCTAGCTGATACATCCTCGCTTATACTAGTAAGTATCAGCTTCTGGCTTAGAGCTTGGATCTGCAATGGTAAGGGTTTCCTGAAAACCTACCTTTTGAACAGGCAACAATTTCTGTAAAGAATTTTCAATTTTGAATTTATGGGGGTAATAACCAATTATTTTCCCAAAAACCATCTTCTAGGACAAATTGTAAATTGCCTTTTTTGAGACAATAGGCTATTAAATGAAGTTGGTATAAGGATTTATAAAGTAAAGTAGCTGAGTAGCTAAATCTGGACGGGCAGAAATTTTGGAACTGCTGTTTTGGACAGGCTTTTTCTGATCTTTGCTAAGACCCTGCTTGACAGCCACTAGACTAAGGCTCCTACGTAGTCCCTGAAAAGTTGACATTCCCTTCTGAGTTGACCAACCACTCTGGTGTGTAGTACCAGCAATGGTAGATAGATGGCACCAGTGACCTGGTCCTCCTATCTCTAGTGGATTCATACTCAAACTGAGTGATCTATTCACCTGGTGAGACAAATGTGAACTAATTTGGCCACTCTGGTCACCTTCACCACCTAGTGCCTTTAAATAGAAAAACTTGACAGAAAAACATACATATGACAGTATGAGTAGAAAACATTACATTGTGTTTGCGGGGTGCTTTAGGTTAAGAATACAAAGGGAGAACAATGGACTATCTTACCATATGCACATCACAAGCACTACACAAAGCTTTATACTTAGGACCCCTGGTGTTCCAGGCCTCGACAGACACCAAAATTATTGGGTAGTCCTGCAGGGCAAGTTGAACCCAAAATGTGGTTAGCCCACCAGTAAACCAGGTTTGGATGTAAGTTTCACCTCAGCTATGAATCTAAGTAAGTAATTTGTGATGTAGAAATAGTCTATGCTTAGCATGATTAAAATGATCAGGAAGTTCTGCAGGGCAAGTTGTATCTGAAATCAGGTTGTCCATTCATCAAAGCTTGCAGGTTTCTCTGACAATCTGAGCCAAGTAGAAGAATGTCTACACAGCTGTTTTTGCCATCGGTGAGATGTAAGTTGCACCTCTGATATGAAGCTTACCCTTCCATTTGCTAAGACTACTTCAGTCCTAACAAAAGGATGCAAAGATTTTCGAAACATCTGAACCCTGTCATGTTGGTATTCAATAGATGGCTCTCACTGAGAACTCTCAGATAAGTACCCATATCGCAGAGTTTCAGTAATATAGTGTTAATTTATCCATCATTTTGTATTGGCAAAATTAGCCACCACCAGCATAAGGGCTAAGTACATTTATGGAGTCAAGGAATTCTGAGTTCTGACTAGGGTGTTCTCTCTCCACACCTTCAGAGACAGGTAGTCCAGCTGGGCAAGCTCATAGCATGGGTAACTTGCCAAACTTGCCCCGATCCCAGAAAGTACAGTCTCCCAGGCGATAGCCTATGTCAAGCCCTGTATTGCTGTACAGAGAGTAGACTAGAGGACTGTGTGGTCACTGTATGCTATGTAGTGTATGATATTTACTACCTTATCAAGGATCATGATAACACTGGGTAGAGGGTGTGGGCGGTTATAGTGGTTAATGACAGGGAATGATATCAAAGCCAGCAACAACCATATCCGTAGCAACAAACTACTGACTCTGTGTACAACAGCAATATTTGCCTCAGCAGCAGCAACAGACACATCATCAACATCAACAACCATTACTACAACCACCTAACCCGATCGCACCAGTACCCTTCATCATCATCCGCCAGCATTATCATCATCATCATCATCATGTTCATAGCCATTGTCAACTTTGGTTAAAACCATGTTTTATACATAACTCCCTTTTCTTTCAAAAAAATACTGAACTAAATATTAGAAAGCTTAATCTTCTAACTTTTTGTGTTTGTAAAACCTTTTGAAACAAACAATAAGAGTATAGAGGAAAATTCTGTTGGAACCAGGTGGACTTGCAGTACAATTTAATCTACTGGTAGCTAGCAGTGTGTGAATTGGTTTAACGTTCAATCTTGAAAATTGAAGTTGAGAAGTAAGTGGTAAACAAAGCTGTTATTTGATTGCTTATGGACGCGTCTTAGGATATAACAGACTTACCCTGTTTTCAGAGCTCTCTATTAATTATGAAAATCATTTATTTTCTCTGCCAATTTTGTAAAAAGACTTATGCATACAACACAAAGCTAGCTAACAAAATATATCCCTACTGAAGAAGGTTCATCTTTTATTAAGTTTAGACCTTAAGGGACAGATTAAACTTTCATGCTGGCAAAGCATGAATGATTGAACTTTTTAGCCATTTAAGCATCACCTGGAAACTTTTGAAAGAGGCAATGCTAGTGGAAATCATACATGCATATATATATATATATATATATATATATATATATATATATATATATATATATATATATATATATATATATATATATATATATATATATATATATACATGTATATATGTGGTTGGCTTGTAAATATTATTCAAACACTCTTCACTGTATGTCACTAAGTAACTTTAGTCCATACACCACTTTTCAAGTGAACTGTTAACATGACTAGGCTATAGTGACCACCCTTGGCATACAGTATACCTTTAAGGTGCTGCCTTCAGGTATCAGAGGAAGCACCTTTCTCTGAGCAGCAGCAGACGCAGCAGTTGTCTGCGACGAGGAATAGTGAGTGGTCATTGTCTCGAGGTCGTCAGCGAGCAGCACGCACGCACACAGGCGGATGCTCCCGTAAAACTAGCTGAAGACTTACGGAGCTCGTTGATGCACTAAACTGCAATTAAGCCATCAAGTGCAGCTTCATTGTGCCTGTAGTTAGTCTGTGCCATCATCCTCATCCTCATCCTCATCCTCATCATTGGGAGACGCTCCTCACCACCTAATCCCAGCTATTAACATGACAGCAGATCTGGCCATACTTTACCTGTGCGTGGACGAGTCGGGGGGGGGGGGGGGGTGAAAACCTTTGTAACATGCAATGTGACTCATGTTCTACAGCGGCAAAGTCAATTCCGGCCACTGTAAAACATGCTGGTGACACTTGGCTGCTGAAATATGGGGTGGCGCTGGAACGACAGGGATGAGGTGGAAACACACCACTTACCTTGATACAACAGCAGGGGAGGATGCTGCTTGTGGGAGGGGAATGTTCATTTACATCATTTAGGTTGGGACAGGGTAAAAAATGGGGGAAGGGGGGAGATGTTGTTTTCTTAGCCAAAGCTGTAAAGTCGTAGAAAAGTGTTCTAACAAAGGTGTAATGTGTGAGGTTCATCTTAAATTCTTTCCCCCTTTGCATCCCCTTCTAAAAACAAGTGTTATGTTGACTAAAAACACATAATTTCATACCTGTTGGGGTTCAATTTAACCATACCATAGATGCTCTTAATAATCAAATAAAAGTTCAGTTCATATTTTAATTGAAGTTGTGTGCTTCCTAGAATTCACAAATTTCAAATTGTCCCATTTTCAAAGAATATTGAATTATTGTCAGGAAGATTTCTTTCATTGGCAGAATAAATAAAGATAGTAACTGTAGTATTAACGAATGAAAACTCCATATTTTCCTTATTCCTTATGACATATGCTTAGATTCTTATCATAGTGACTTGGAAATAAAGCATGATTAAAGAATATTGAAATGCATTCAAAACTTTTGCCAAATATTCATAGCATTGCTTTCCCTGAAAAAATACTCCAAAAGGTAGAAACTGGCTCTTAGTGTAGCATGGGGATCTATAGGGACATCCTTGGCTGGAATGGGTTTAAGTGTAATATGACTAAATATCACAGGGAAGTTTCAAGCTTAGGAAACCAAAATTGTTGTTTCCCTGATTTGTCACATATTTGCTATTTTGTCCCTTTGGAAACCTGCTTTTAAATCCTGGCACATCAAATTTCATTTATCTTGATGATATTATCTTGAAAATTTACAAAAAAAAAAAAGACATTTATGTCTTGAATTCACAATATGTTCAGAATTTGCCAATTATCTTGTGATAATAGAAGTGCAGCTTTATTCTCTTCATGGAAAAAAGTAACGTTTTAAAGTGAAATGAGAAAAAAAGGCATGACCACACAGGTAAAAATTTAGTTTTGAAATGTAGGGGTGTGCAAAAGGCCAAGGGTGTTTCCATTAGTACCAAACAACCTTGCCAACCTTGCCACCTGATCCCCCTCCCTACGTCCACCTGGTGTCAGCGTCACAAACTAATCTGGCCGGCCTTGAGCACCGAAGGTATCTAGCATATAACCAGAGAAAGAGCTCGGCTGTGATCCATACCCATGCCAGCGTCACGGCGAGGCGAGGGTTAAAGCTTTTAGACGGAATAAGTCGTGCAGTTCCATGGGGGAGTTGTGAAAGCTTTTACTCGCTGAAAGTTACGGGCGGCGTCGTCGGCCGCAGGAGGCCGTCATCCAGCCAGCCAGCGCGGACGCCGGCATCCTCGCTCGGCTGGAAAGATTTCTTGATGGGGGGATGTCCGCTAACAACGGGCCGCGGAGGGTTAAAGCTTTTAGAGGGAGAAGTCGATCTCTCGGCCATTTGATAAACAGCACGGGAACCAGCAGTTCTCGTAGAGTAGAGTGTTTTAACTCGGCCCGTGCATTATCCACTGTCGAGCCTGCTGCTGCTGCCGCTGCTGGTCTTCGCGCCTGCCAACGGCGGGGCATTAATCGCCGCTCCCTGCACTCGGGCAGCTTCCTCGCCAAATGCACTCGCACTTACAAACAACACACTTCTTAAAAGCATAACACGATGCCTTTTAGATTTTACTGCTATTATCTAATGGCAAGAAAATAATCATTGTAAGTAGTCGCCCCCTTAATTACCCTGATGGTTGTGGCGAAAAATGCATTATATCGCTCCCATCGTCAACCCCACTTTGCCAGAGCCATTCTCTCTGTGGCGCTGGCTCGGCTACACAGGGTACAGCTAGTTCCTCCCAAGTTATGGCTGGCCTTTTTGGCATTTTTGGACAGTTTTTTATGGTCATTGCTATGTCCCGTTGCAAGGGCGGTCGTGGGGTAGCCGCGTTGACGGCCTACACGGGCGTCGTGGGGCGTCGCCGGTGGCAAGATGACTGACGCACATCTCAGGAGGGTGAGTTCAAGCATTTCTGCGCTACTGACGCTCAGTCTGAAAAGACAGTAGTTTGTAAAACAATAGGAGACTTATAAACTTTTATTGCAGGTATTGTAACTTAGATCATCACCTTAAACAGCTACCAATGCTGATTCTGAAAAGAGGGAAGTTCGTAAAACAATAGGAGACTTATAAACTTTTAGTATGTGTATTATAACTTAGTGTACTACTGATGCTGATTCTGAAAAGAGGGTAGTTTGTAAAACAATAGAAGACTTATAAACTTTTATTGCCTGTAATGTAACTTAGATCATCATCTTTAACAGCTACCGCTGCTGGTTCTGAAAAGAAAGTAGTTTGTAAAACAGTGAGAGACTTTTAAACATTTAGTATGTGTATTGTAACTTAGTGTACTCCTGATGCTGATTCTGAAAAGAGGGTAGTTTGTGAAACAATAAGAGACTTATAAACTTGTATTGCAGGTATTGTTACGTAGATCATCATCTTTAACAAAATGGATGCTCCTTTCACCCTACCATTCCAGAAGGTCTCTTTAATAAGTATAAGTATCTTCTGCCTATGGTTCTCTTGATTAACTTCTATTTCAAGCATAGGTTCAAGAATATTTGAAGGATATTTGTAAGGTTTAATACTTTTCCTTGGAATATTTTTTTCAAAATATATTTTATCAACTGAGATAATACCAAAACAGTCAGGATTTTTAAGCGCTGTAGGCATGAATGTGTTAATGATTTGTTTTTTTCTGGTCAAAACTTTAAACTTAAAAAGTCACCATCATAGGCTATATTTCTCAAAAAATATTTCAAGTGTTTTGAGTAAATCAGCCTTTACTAATAAGCTTATTCTGTTCAGTTTTAAATTGCTATTTAAATATTTATGCACTACAGTGAAAAATATGGAAATATACAATAACTATTGTCATTGTTTTGTTATATTTTTCTCAAATTGTATTAGTGGATTTGGCACCTCATTGTTTTTGTTCAGGTTCAATTAATCATATTGAAATATAACAAAATTAAATTAGAAGTTATGGATTTAAAGTACTCACATATTGATTTAATCCATATTTCATTCACTAAGTCATTTTTTATGAAAAAGCTGAAGTCACAAAATAACTAGGTTCTGAAATTACAGATGAACTTATACTTGAGTCACCATTCAATATTTTTGAATGACATTCTTATCCGTAAGTCCCAATGGAAATATTAAGAGAGAGAGAGAGAGAGAGAGAGAGAGAGAGAGAGAGAGAGAGAGAGAGAGAGAGAGAGAGAGAGAGAGAGAGAGAGAGAGAGAGAGAGAGAGAGAGAGAGATTTCCTTGTACATTTCAAACAAACTAATGATTGAGTGAAGGGAGAACTTAATCAAATCACTCAAGAACTTCAAGAAACTTTTTGGTGAAAATCAACACTGAAAAGTTGAGGCAAACTTCACAAAGCACATTACCTGTAGTAATTATTACACGCCACTTTTAATCACTCCATTTCGCTCCTGATGAAATAAGCACATACCAAACCTTAAAGGAGAATTATCATCAGCAAGGAAGGTTTAAAAGCACAGATGTCAGAGGCATTTATATCACGAGAATCTTGCTGTCTTTCCTACTTCTCATAATGGAACTCTCTTCATCAGCATATAATCACACTGGACAGGCGCCGCGGTGGAAAACCAATGCCTGGGATTGAGATTGAGAGAAACGGCCGCGCAAGGCGTAGCGCATATTTTATTCGGAAAGTTGAAACATATTTTGTCGACGTGAAATTGCTTAAGGCTGTACATGAGTGGCTTCTGTTTAAATCCTCGCTAATCACTAAATTGAGGTAGCAATAGACTTTGCTTCTTTGATATTGCAGCTATTTGTGTGATGTTCACTCAAGTGAATTTGTGTCTCAATACATGGTTATCTGGAAATGATATATCAAAGGAAAACACAATAGGAAACATAGCAGGGCCTTACTTTGTTGATAAAACTTTTTAGTTCTGCAGTCAATATTCTTTTCCTTTGTTTCATATCCATAAAATTGAAATAAGGTAAAATTTAATAATTCGCCAAACACTGCAATTGACTCATTAAGTGCATTCCTTATATTCAACAATTGCAAAAATTCTACTCTGACATTGTAACATATTATTTTATATTTCCATTACCATATTACAACCTGTTTTAAAACTTGGAGTGTAAAATGATATAGAACCAGCATATTACTTGTATTTGCATAGTGATTTACATTGAAGTCTGGGGAGGGGATCTATAGAAAATATGAAACAAAGTATTCGTGAACGTATAGGTTCCTATCAAAATTCCCTCAGTTTTCAATAACCATATGGTTCAACGCATTCATATTCAGAGAGCAGAGTGAAAGGTACTGCGTGTTTACAAGTGCTGTGATACTTATCAAGTAACTCATATTTCTCCTGCTTTAATTTTACAAATGATAACTTCATTCAAGTGAAATTTCTAAGATAGCCTCCACTTGAGAACAAAAAACATCCATTGATTCATTAAGGAGAAGGGTTTTGAGGTGTTTTATGAAAGCAAGTTATAAGATTTTTTTATTTTTACCATTTTGCTTTTGTACTCTTGATAACAAGGTTATTATATAGTAATTTTCTAATCTGGCCAGCCACCTACAATATTACAACACCTTCGTACCTTTTTTGCAACTGAATATATCATTTCATTCTTTGCCATTTTACTAAGTTTTTGTCTATCAATTCCAGGTGATCCTCCAGTCTGGTCAGCCGCCTACAGTATTACAGCAGCTCTGCTCGCTGCCGTTCCAATACTTCAGCGACCCGAGACTTACTAACGTCCTCTTCCCGACGCTCATCGTCTGTTGTTATAGCAACTCGCCCAACAAGGAAATCCTGGAGCAGGAACTCAGCTGCACTCTACTGGCAAACTTCATAGAGGTAAGCGAAAACTTCCCGCAACTAGTAGGTAAACTGATATTGGTAATAGAAGAAGGAGAAGAAAATGTACTGGATGAGGGAGAATAATAATAATGAGATGATGATGATAAGGAAGAAGAAGAAGAAGAAGAAGAAGAAGAAGAAGAAGAAGAAGAAGAAGAAGGAGGAGGAGGAGGAGGAGGAGGAGGAGAAGAAGAAGAAGAAGAAGAAGAAGAAGCAGAAGAAGAAGAGAAGGAGAAGAAGAAGAAGAAGAAAAAAAGAAGAAAAAGATTTGGAGAAAAAGAAGTAGATAAAGAAAAAGAAGAAGAAGCAGGTAGAGGAGCAGGAGTAGAAGAAGAAAAGGATATGGGGGGTGAAGAAGAAAAAAGATGTAGAAAAGATGAATATGAAGGGAAGGGAAAAGGTTATGGAGAAGAAGAAGAAGAATTAAATAAATTAAAAGAAGAAAGAACAGGGAGGTAAAAAATCCAAGATATGTTGAGGTATTATTGAATAACGGACATACTGTCTCAAGGGAATGGGTAAGGGGATTTAATAACCCATTCACACTCAGAGCAGCCAAAACAGGCCAGACAAATTTTGAAATATTTTTCTAACAAAACAATTTTTTGTAAAGTATTTTATTGAGAAATGTCAATACGAAGCTAAACAACAAAATTCTTTCAATTATTTTGTGAACTTTTGCTTTATTCCCAAGTTATTTTCAAAAGTATGAGAGTAGCAAAAGACGCTTTCTAGAGGAACTCTTGAGTGTGAATGGGATAATAGGGGAAACAATACAGCAGTTGGCTTGAATGTCCATATACACTTATATTATTGTTTTCTTATTGAATCCTGACAGGTTGATGTCCTAGTATGTCGATAACTTTTTGACATTTTTATACATTTTTACCCCAAGTTTTAAATAATCAAATTTGTAAAGCTTTCATCTGCACATGCACTTTGCTTGCATCGTAATCACATATTGAATTCCAATAGAATATACTCTCTTTCAGTAAAGTTATTTTGTTGACTAGAATTTTCCTTGTTAACCAGGCCGTATCTATTTGTCGTAACTGGAAGGAACACTTGCAGATTAAGTATGCAGAACTGCAAAGCTTTAAATGTGAACATGGTATGAGTTCATAACTGTCTCCATATTCCAGTGAACGAAAGTCCTCAAATATTTACCCCAATTCTACCTTTGAAATAAAAATATTTGCATATCTGTCCAGGCAGATGGACACTCAACCTGGATTAATGGGCGCGGGATTAATGTGCAATAAATCTGGCGTGTGTGCATGGATATTGAGCGTTATGTTACGACTACCATCTAGATAAACACCGCTTGACGGCGCAAAAATAAAACACCCTTCTCCTATTGATTCTGTAGCATACAGAATACCAGCAACAGGACTGTGCAATTATTTGCTCTGCTGCAGCGCTCGTCGGGGTCGACAGAGACGGCAAAAGCCGCCGTATTGACGCACGGCTTGTGTTTCACCTGTAGCTGGTGAAATTGTGTGCTAATATCACCCACCTGTAAAATCACCTGAAACCGATCCCCCTGAAATCCGAAGTCGCAGATTCGCCTTTCAGCCAATTGAGTGTGACAGAGGTTCTGCGATGACAATTATATTATTGGCGTATGCTTGTTTAACTGTTATGAAACATTAGCCGGCGATGTCGTTTTTTGCCAGTGATGCGGCTAGAGTTACCTGTGGAAAACTATGCGCTGTGTTGTAGCGCAGGTAAATATTGTACCTGCCTCATCAGCAGGACTGATTTGCCTGCTACAGGGTGAGCATTGATAGGTGTATTTATGTTATTATAATAATATTTATTGACTGTAAATTCCCATTTACAAAATATCACATGTGTAATGAAATATAGAAAATATAAAGGGAACAGAAAAGTGAAAATAGAAATACAGTTATAGACGAGGACATGAAACATAAGAGAAGAAAATTAAGTGGAGCTTGCATTATAGTGAGCTAGTTCATCATCATCGTTGTCATCATCATCTTAAAAATCATCAGCAACATCATTATCAGTGCCATCATTGTATGACTACCTCCATTTGATACCATTCATTCAAGCATTTTTGCTCTTTTGCTCTATTAATTTACAGTAATTAAACTGAAATTAAGTAAATGCAGTTTTTGTTCCACTAACCCACTTTGTATAATGGTAAGGTGAAGTCTGTGATGTATTGGGTGCTCAAGGAAAATCTGCCTATTATATTAACATAAAGAATTAAGTGTAGGAACAGGTACCCTTATTTTTTTTAATGAATCTTAGCAATACTGTGTCTTAATTACCGTTGATGCATGTATGCAGCACTATAATGGTCTGATAATTTTGCTGAGATTTTCGGACAAAAGCATATTTATGTAAACATTTTAAGGAGATTGCCACTTAGAATTCAACCTACAAGTCTCTTTCAAATTATTATTCATAAATGATAATTCAGAAAAATTTACTTCTCATTGAAACTTCCTGGAACATTTATCATCAGTGAAAGATTTCCAGAACTTGAATTGATGAATATTTACTGGTGTTTGAGTCAAGAACTGGAGCAATGCTTCCATTTTAATTAAGTATCATACATCATGAATTTCTCTTAGAAAGCACATAGAAAATTTCCAGGAAACTTTTTTGTCAGAATGCCAGGGATCATAAAACAGTGAAAGATTCCATGAATTGGAATAGTGTAGTTGTAGAAACGTTAAGGACCGGGGATATTTTAAGTTTCCTTTTTAACATTCTTGTATTTTGAATTTCCAATCAAAATCTCAAGACGAACTCATAAAATTCAGTGTTCACATCTAAACTTCCAAGATAACATTCATCATCAGTTAAATATTTCTTGGAACTGGAATATGTGTGAAAGTGAAGAACTGTTACCGTTGCCTCAAAAAGTCTCAGGAAGAACTCAGAAAATTCAATTTTCTCATCAAAGCTTGCAAGATCACATCACTCATCAGTGAGAGATTTCTTGGGTCTACAACTTAGGTCTGCCTTCTACCTGAGAGATTTCTTGGGCTTAAAATGGAGTCTGGGTGTAGAAGTAATTTCAAGTAAAGGACTGGGGTTGAATATTGTCTCCATTTCTAACCTGCAGTGTATCTACCTGCCTTCTACCTGAGAGATGTCTTGGGTCTAGAATAGAGTCTAGGTGCAGAAGTATTAAGGGACTGGGGTTGATGTCTCCATCCCGTAAAGATTTCTTGGGTCTAGAACAGAGTATGTCTCCATTTCTTACCTATAGTGTATCTACCTTTATTCCACCTGAGAGATTTCTTGGATTGATATCTCCATCCCTTAAAGATTGTCTTGGGTTTAGAACAGAGTCTGTGTCTAAGAGTGAAGGACTGGGGTTGATATCTCCATTTCTTACCTATAGTGTATCTACCTGCATTCCACCTGAGAGATTTCTAGGGTTGATATCTCCATCCCTTAAAGATTTCTAGGGTCTAGAACAGAGTCTAGGTCTAAAAGTGAAGGACTGGAGTTGATATCTCCATCCCTTAAAGATTTCTAGGGTCTAGAACAGAGTCTAGGTCTAAGAGTTAAGGACTGGAGTTGATGTCTCCATCCCTTAAAGATTTCTAGGGTCTAGAACAGAGTCTAGGTCTAAAAGTGAAGGACTGGGGTTGATATCTCCATCCCTTAAAGATTTCTAGGGTCTAGAACAGAGTCTAGGTCTAAGAGTGAAGGACTGGGGTTGATATCTCCATCCCTTAAAGATTTCTAGGGTCTAGAACAGAGTCTAGGTCTAAAAGTGAAGGACTGGGGTTGATATCTCCATCCCTTAAAGATTTCTAGGGTCTAGAACAGAGTCTAGGTCTAAGAGTGAAGGACTGGAGTTGATGTCTCCATCTTTTACCTGTAGTGTATCTACCTGCATGTTGTCTACCTGTCCAGCACCACAGCTAGTGCTGCTGCTGCTGCCCACCTGGGGTAATTAAAGGCAGCATTTCCTCCGCACCATCATCATGCATTAGTGGCGCGATAATTCATCCCCGACCTGCTGAGGCCTTTTGTAGGGGCCAGATCGTATTACTCGCCATACAGATCCACGCTACATTTTCACAGCTTTTTCATCCGAGGGGTCATGATTAAACAGAGATGAGAACTGTTTGCCGTCCATTAGCTTATGATTCTTTTCGACATGGATATGCATGTTACGGGGCCCCTGTGTCGGTAGGTTTTTGGTGTAACATGGATATGTTGCTGGTTGTTGATTTGCATTGATTGGCGCTGGTGAAAGTGAGGGGGAGAATGGGAGTGAGGATGATTGATAATCCACGGGTCACCGTTCCCGTTATTTGTGCTGAAATATTATAGGGCCAAGTTTAAGCAAGATGCACGCTTGTAACCAGCGAACACTTAGTGAAAGTAACAAGACTCAAAATACCTCAGCAAGACCCTGGGAGTGTCCGATTCACATATTTACCCTCAACATCGCCACAGCAACAGCTGTCTTGGCGCTCAAATTTCAGCTTTTAAACGCTTTTTTATACCGGGAAATTGGATCCCCGAACAATATGTACCCTACGACTCATGGGCAGTGTGCATTATCGAAATTGGAACTGGCCAAAGTATTTGATGACCAGGTTGTCAAAATGGCTGCCATCTTGAATGACCTTCAGAAGGTCAAAGCTTAGACAAGATGGCCCCCCTGTGGTGCGGCTATCCGCGTTTGTTGTGACAGCTCTATGGCAGAGGTAGCGATCAGGCAGGTGAGGATTTGCTCACATTTGCTGCCTTATTGCAGCTTCTCCGATAGCGTACTTAGCACTTTTTGAGTCGTGAGTGTGTTTGGACATGTCACATTTGAGCAGGCGTCCCGGCCAGCAGGCACCTGCGGCTCCAGTTGCCGGTCAGCTCAGAGAACTGGTCAAGAGATGGCCTCGGGCCTCGAGCCGGGTGTTTGACCACAGAAGGTCCCATTAGTCCCCAGAATGAGATGTCAGCCCAAGCATGCCTCAAGCGCCTAAAAAAGGTCAGACTTGGGAAAAAAAACTTTGATGATCAAATATTTTGGCCGACATTAACCCTTCCAATGCTAATGCTTCTTTCGTCCAAAGCACAATGACACAAAGATTTTTGAAAATCATCTAACCCATATACCTCTTGTTGAGAACTCTCAGATGAGTACACATGTGCCAGGGTTTTGGTCATTTTGCAGGGTCTTTTGCATCATTTTGTATTGGCAAAATTAGCCACCATAAGGGTTAAATGATAACAGCACAAAGGAAGTGCATGCTCAGTGTCCACTGGCCTGACTTGAGCACACATTTCTAATACTGTAAAAATGTTGCGCACAATTTATTCCCCTGCCAAGGTTCATGAAAGGAAATTTTTACGTAATTATTTGAAGGGAAAGTGTTTACTAGAAGTCACTATCACTCCCACTTTAATCTTTTGTAATTGCATCGCTGATGTTTTATACTCAGAATAATGAGATGAGTATCAAATAAACAGCAAAGACCTTTCACAGAGAAGGTTAGGCATGAAAGGATTAAGGCATTTTACCCTTGCTGTTTTTAAGAAGAACATCTGAGACCCTGGATCTTGTCCTATGAGAACGCACACAATCAAGTGTGCTTAAAATTGTCGTCTGGATAATTGATACTTATGATGATAACTTCGAAATTGAAAATATTTTTAAAAGATATTTGAAGGAGAGTTGTTGGTAGTGTTTTGGTTAACACTTCTACTTCAAATATATTACAAACTTTGCTTTTGCCAGAATGATATCACCAAAATTGTCAGGCTGCTTTTGGCCCCTATGAGTATTAGTTGGATAATCTAATGACCAACAGCACACCTTAGGGACCAGTTTGTCTAACCAAACAGCAAAACATTTCAGGAAAAATATTTCCAATATGTGAAATAGTATAATAGTAGGAATATGATTTTTTTCGTTTTACAGAAACATTTCCGGAATATTTCCAATATTGCTTGAAATAGTGCAATAGTAGGAATATAAACTAACTCTTATACAGAAATTAATGTCCTAATATTCTTTTTTTCAAAAGCTGTCTTCTGTTAACCCTTAACACGCTGAATTGCCTGACGGGGGCTTGTCCCTCAAACTGAGTTGTTTTTTTGCAACAAATTATGTTGCATTGCTGTTGCGCTGTCAGGGGGTTGTAAGTCTTTCCAGCCATAAAAGGCAAAATACCATCCAAAAAATCTGAAATAAAAAATACTGCCTGAAACTACTGTTCTTGTTCTCTTAAATTATGTTTGTTTTGTAGAAATTACTTTTAGAATATATTATGTCTGATCAGTGTAAACCTAAGGTTTTGTAGAGAGCATGCTGATTTTGATTTAGAATAAATGAAAAATCAGGTATTTGGAATGCATTAGCCCAACTTCAGCCTGAAATTTCTCAAGTTGTACATAAATATTTCTTTTCATAAAGGGTATATGTAGAATGCTTATTAAAAACTGATATACATAATGAAAAATAGTGTTTGTTTCTTTGTTTTAATTAGTCATGAGCAACCCTAAAGCAAAGGGGATGCAAATAAGTCTTAGCAAGAAATGAATTCTGAGAGCGCTTCAAAAGGAATTCTAAAGGATCAACTTCCTCAATGTTAGAGCGCTATAAACAAATGAAAATAGAAAATATCAAATGTAAAATATAAATATCTAACATAATTTCAACCTCCTCAATCGATACATGTAATTTTTATTCAGAAACGATCATGTTTTGCGCCACAAATCAACGATTGAACACAAAAAGCAATGTTGATTTGTGGCCGCCATTTTGTCACTCCCAAGTTCGCCAACTTTCTGGCGCAACAACACAGAGATAAAATTCCCAGTGCAGTAAAAATATACAATAGAAAAAGAAATAAAAACATACATCGATTGCCTACCTTGTTATCCTCCTTATGATGTCTTTATTTTGTGTTGTGCCATCAGTTATAGCCTTTTTCGAAGGCTTCAACCATGATGGCATACACGTTGTCAGCCTCTGTTTACGGCAAATTCGATTTTGAAATCCGTTGGCCGTATAGAATGCACCTTTTGCGAATCATGTCTCCATTATATTAATTGCGCAATAAACAAATACAAAATTGAGATTGTTAGACAGATATGTGTCTTGGCTTTCGGGAAATATAATATTTATCAAAATCCAACCACGGGAAGTATTTTTTTGGATTGTGTAAAGTGTGGCGAGATGACGGCAAAATCTGCCGTTTTCAAAATGGCGGATCTAAACATGTGCGAATTGATTTCCTTCGCACTTGTTTTAAAACGATCGATTCAGCAACATAACAAATTTATTTCGAAAAATAAAGTTGATATTCTTGTTCCCTGACATCCATTTAGTCTAAATATTATCTTTATTGAATTTAGGATGTCAGGAATAACGTAATATCAATCGTCCAAAAAACCGGAAGTACTCTCTTCAGCGGCGGCGGACACGCTGCGAGCCGGTATCAACATCGCAAAACATCGATTTTCGGCCGCGATTTACCTCTCACTTCATATTTAATGTATACTATTGATGTTTTTCTTTGTCAATCTGACAAAGAAAAACATATGAGAATAGGTGAGATACTTTTATCACCTATTCTCAAGTTACTAAGCCGAATTCGATGGATAACTTCCTGATTAATGGAAGTTACCCAAGATGGCGGCGGCCTGCAGTTGCGGTGAATTTCTTTGCGGACCTGTTCGTCCGTCGCTTCAGCGCAAGGTATGAGAATTGCGGACTGGTCCGTCAGCCGCGCGTTAAGGGTTAACATGTGCTGAGCTTGATTATATAAGGGGAGTAATTCCTGATGGGCTCCGGACCTTAAAAAAAAAAACTGGCCTTGGCGTGTATAGTTATTACAGCAGCAATTATGTGATTACATATTTATCAATCAATGTGTTTGTATACTAGTTATCTCATGTAATTTATGCTTTTTTTTTACATCAAACATTTTGAATTTTCAAATTCCTCTCAGTAGATGCAAACTGTCTCTCCTCGAGTAGAAAAGAAAAGGCTTAAGTTTGTAGTAGTTTATTTTTTGCAAATGAAAACAAACGTCTGTTTTTTTTGTGTTATATACCCTCCAAATTTTACTTAAATGGAATTAAGGAATTCAAAGAAAATTCATTCAACTGTTAATTATCAATTAGAATATTGAAGGAGGCAGTTCTGGTTTTTCTTTGGGGAGTGGGGGGGCTGGATTATTTGGCAAAGTAATTGGATAATGTTCTAGACAATGTATTTGCATCTTTAAATAAAAACATATTGTGTGAAATAAGTTAGCAGTGCTAGATGAATCTATAAATATGTAATATTATGCAAAGTGGAGAGAAAACAATGCTGTTGGTGATGGATGATATATGTCTTGGATCCAAAACTTACTTTGTTAACCAAAGATCTTTTGGAAGTTTTGAGGTGAATAAAGTTGCTACAGTTTCATGGTTAATATAGAGTGCCACGCCCCCTTTTCCACCCGACACCTTCTAGGTGGTCAGGGGATCGAGTTTCACGAGTGCAGCCTGCATTATGACACAGCAGACCACCGCTATTCACTCTCCCCTTAACGCGGAGCCTCCCACTGTCAAAAATATTTATGAATACACGATTTTTGTGAACCTGGGAGCGTAATTGACATTCTGCTTGTTATGGGGGGTGTATGGGAAGGCATTCGACGATTCTTTCCTAACGGTGGCCAAGATGTTATCTGACGCCTCCGGTTGGCGGAAATTTGACACGGAGGGAACTTGATAGCAGAGCCGTTTTGAGGATGTCTGCCACTCTCATGACAACCTGTCAATTTTTTTCCACGGAAAATGTTGAAAATGAAGACAGCGACGACGTTCGCAGGTTTTCGTGAAAGTTGTTGTGGGTAGCCGCTTATTAGTAGGTTCCCACACCCATTCTTGGAGCAATAATCTAATAGTGTGAGCACGCTGCAAGTAATGGATTTATTATAAGTTCAGGGACAATAGGGGAATGTCCCTGATTCCATTGCCCAAATATGGCAATCGTTGGAATTACTAGGATAAATTATAGTACCTCTTGTTTTTATAGCACTCATAATTCATCCCTGGTCTTCAATTTACAGAGAAAAATTTGATTTGTTAAACAAATAAACAATAAATTTGGTTATCAGTGATAGTTCTGAAGTGAAATTTTGCCCAGCTAGTAAAATGTTGCCCAACTAGTAAACTCAGAGTAGGCTGGTGAAAATACTAATAGCACCCAGGACCAATCTTGCCCTTCTTGACACTTCTTAGAATGAATGTATGGGCCTGGCTTCAGTTCAAAACTATGGGAGACCCCAGTACTTGGGATTCTGAAATTGCCAAAGCCTCACCCGAGATTGCATAGCCTTAGCTTTGCTAAATCCTATAGTAGTCTCACTGTAGACCTCTCCCCAAAACAATTTGAAAGTTGTTGCTATATTTTCATTGTTTTATCTTATTTTGGAACAGTAGTAAAGGACAACTTAATGTGTCATATTTTCAGTATTCCACTAAGCATGATCTTAAAATGTCACTTGTCTTATAGCCAGCAGGGCTACAAAAGCAAAAAAAAATTTATAGTCCAACACAATATTCAGTAGCCTTGGGATATAAGGTTAGTGGTTAACTGTGCCCCTGAAATCATGAACTCCTGTTAAAATGCCAAATATTTGATCAATTAAAATTATATCATTCAGTAATTAATTGGGTAAAAGAGTTAAATTGTCTTTGATGTTTTAAGATTGGGCTAGTAGTAATTTGAGTAGGAATTATATTACCTTGCAGGTGCTACTTACGCTAACAAGTCACTGGTTTTATTTGTTTATTGATGGACCCTCAGCCGATGTTATTTCTATAAGGTGAACCTGTGTTCGCCTTAAACCCATTCATGCCTGGAGGTCCTTTTTGACAAATCTCTTCTGGACCTGTTACAATTTTGCAAATAACTTTGTAATTAAGTATAAATTTTCAAAATATTTGAAGGAGAGTTCTGGTTTTGGATCTGACCTGTGTTTCTCCTTTAAATAATTTCTCGTAAATGCTTTGCCAACAAAGATATTTCCCAAATTGTGAGGGAGCTTGTGTAAATCTACGTATCGCGTCAGACATCAACTACCAGTATCCCATCACGCACACAGTGACTGTTCCTCGTAGTAAATTAGCCCTGCCCCATCGGCAGTGCCAGCGCACAGCAGAGATTTTCGTAATGAAGTGTTCTTGTAGCAATTAGCGACCACCTGCTCGCTAAAACAATTTCATGCCGACTCCCGTTCTCCCACGGAAACCAGCTGCGGAAAATTGAGATTGATCATTATTTCCTTGGTAGCTACATGCTACGGCTCCTTAACCCACTGTGCCTGCCTGCCTGCCTGCCTGCAGCAACTGAAAAAACTCCTGACAATTTTGCTCATATCTTTATTACCAGAGAATTATTCAGAAAATATTTGAAAGAGGAATGTTCATCGGAACCCAATCCACAACTCTCTTTCAAATATTTTGTGAACTTATAACTGATTCCTATAAAGTTATTTTCAAAAGTATCATAGGTCTAGACGACCAGGAAACTCTAGGCGTGCTTTTGTTTACCAAGTCCTGCATGCAGCAGCCCAAAAAGGAAAGACTGTTGTGGTGTTACCTGACAGAAGCATAGATTGGAAATTATTTGAAAGAATGTTTATCAGTACCTTACCAACAACTCTGCTTCAAATACATTTAAACTATGCTTTATTTCTTAATCATTCTCAAGTTCCATTGCTTTAAGGATTGTTTTGGTGACTCCAGACATGGATAAGTTAACTTTATACATGAGACAATAATGCACAAATAAAAGGAATAGTTTTGAAATTCAGAAATAAAGATAAATTCAGTATATTTGATTTTAAAAATTATTGTTATTGTTATCTCCATCTCTAATTACGTAGAGTAATAAGCTTTTGAATATTGCTTTAATTTCATCTGGATACTTTTGAAAATACCTTGGGAATACGGCATCAATTCCCAAAACATTTCATTGAGAATTATGAAGTAAAATTTGATATCAAAATATTTCCCGGAATTTCCTTTTTATAGGACAGATATATAGAAATATATTATTAATAGAGTCAGGCACATGGGTTATCTTTAAAAGGTAACATTTACACAGTATTTTTCAGTATGTTTCGACAATGATAATATGTTAACATTGATATGTGTAGGATGTTGTAGTTTGTTATATTTATGATCTATATATTGACTTAATTTCTCGTCTGCTAATAGGTCTCTCTCTTCTTGCATTCTCTCATGCAGCACTCACTCAAATGTTATGTATTCAATTAACCCTTTCATGCCTGTGGCGCCCAAAACATCCTGACTATCTTGGTGATATCTTTTTGACCAGAGTCAATTTTGAAAATATTTGAATTAGGAATGTTGCTCTTATCTCAATAAACCCCTCCCATCAAACATCTTGCAAATTCATATTCAACTCCCAAGTTATTTCATGAGTATAATCAATCTAGACGATATTTTTCATGGGGAATCTTTAAACACAAATTAGTTAAACATCTAAACCATCTCTGTTTGATCAGGCGGAGCTGATGGAGCAAAATGAGATCTTTCAATTACCGGAACCTCTCCAGAAATCTTAGATAAAATGTATTAGTACATCCCGCTGTTTCGAAACTCTGCGGAAAACATTAGAAATAAGCGAGGGAACAAAATCAGAGGCAAGGCAATCCTTTCAAGTGCCGCGGTCTTCTCTGCTGGGGATGGGTTTAATGGGGGAGCGATGACAGATGTTTGGTTACCTAGGGATCGCCAGGAGACCGACGGTTACATTGTAATTAATCGTCGTCGGATCTTTATTCTTCAAGTCTGTCGCTGAATTACGTTCACGTTGAAGCAGTTGGCAAATTTCCCATATCATCTTCAGGGGTTTTCCTTTTATGCCCTTGGGTCATTAGAAACTTATTAGCTTTGAAATAGATAATTTTTTGCCTTAAGATCACCCCAGTGTTATCAATGAGTATATCAAGTTATTTTCAATTTTATAGCAGCTATGTGTATATGTATATATAGATATAGATAAAGATATAGATATACATGTATGTTATAGAATAAAGCTTCTGTATTTAATGCCTTGTACATTATTGCTTAATTTTTCTAATACATTCACATACTTCCTTGTTAGGTTATTTCAACACATCATTTATTTGCTCTATGTATATGATTAGTATTGCCTCAAAGAAAAAAAAACTTTCTTGTCAGAAAGCAAGTTAGCTGGCCATGCCTCAAATCTCCTGAAATGTTCTAGGATTTGGGGGAAATTAGCCACATGTAGGGAAACCGACTGTTATTTTTTGCGATCAGCTTTTAGCAAATTAGTCTTGTTCCCCCTGCGTGTGCTAAGTGTGTGTGTTATAGTAGCTACAAGCGGAAGGCCACCTCACTACGCGAGCAGCGGGACGATTGGCTTAATTACTGGTCGCAGGCCGTGACATTGGCCGTGGCCGTGGCGACGGGAGGATGGCCTGGGGCCGGGTTGGACTCGGCCTCCCCGTCTCGGCCAGCAAGGGCGGATGATGGGGGATCTGTTGCTCATTACGATCCTGCGATACCTCCTTCCTTGTCCCCAGGTGGGGCCACAAATTGGAGCTAACCAGACTCGCTCGTCGTCGTGTTACGGCCACTCCCAACCACCAAAATTAGCACAATTTAGCAACACTTGATATGGGAGTTGACCCTTTCATGCCTGCTAGACATCTCCTTGACAAATAACCCTTCAAATGCTGAGGCTACTTTCGTCCAAGGCACAAGGATGCATTTAGATTTTTGAAAAACGTCTTAACCATGTTATGTTGGTATTCATTTGAAAGCTCTCATTGAGTACTGTCAGATGAGTACCCCTGTGGCAGGGTTTCAGTCATTTTTAGTGGGTTTTTTTGCATCATTTTGTAATGGGCAAATTAGCCACCAGCAACAAGAAGGTTAACCCTTTCATGTCTTGGAGAGATCTTCTTGGCATATTTAGTGTTTTCTTGACCTATCATACTTTAAAAAATAACTTTGGTATTAAGAATAAAACTGTTTGAGGTAGAGGTGTTAATTGAAATAAGAGCAAGATTACTTCTTCAAGTACTTCCTCACAAAATGCTCTGGTCAAAAAGATGTCACAAAGATAGTCTGGTTGTTTTGTTACTTTTTGACCTTTTCACTAAATATTTGTTTAACCCAGGCATCCCTTGGCAGAGCAGTGCAGGGAATGGGACATCATTCCTGGTACGCAAATATGATGCATGTTTAAATGCTGTGTTTACAAACAGCTAGTTTATTAACACAAAATGAATTAAGCTCAGGTTTGAAGCTACATGGGTTCAACTGACTTATGTCTCCATTATAGGTGTATGTGTGCACATGGTCAGTTAGTACAATTTGGGCGCTTATAAAATTGAAATAGGTGTGGAATTTGTACCATTGTTCCTTGTGAGGATCACAATCTGTGGATCAGACAAGTTGGAATTTGGTTTAAAATTAATACTTTTCATCTCTAATACAAGATATATTGGTAAATATAGGATGGTGTAAAATACCTTATTCTAAACTATCTGTTATTTGCAAAAATAACAACAAATCTCAGAGGGTAAAACCTTTGGGAAGTGATTCAATTTGTCTTAGGTTGTGTGTGTGTCTGTGTATTTATATGTGTGTAAAGATAGATATGTATGGATATATGTGTATAGAGAGGGGTAGACAGATAGATATCATATTTGTGTGAGTCTATCATTCCCCCATATAATTATTATCAACTTGGAAAAGTTAGTAAAACTCCTTGTTGGCTTGCTGCCATCATGGTTCCAGGTATCAGCAGCAGGAGCAGCAAGGAGGAGGATAGAGGTAGTTCAACATAAACAGCAAGACAATATTGAGTCCTTGGCCGACGATGCTGTCTACTATACATTCACTAAAAGCATGGCCATATAGGAAAGGCTTTTACTGTCCCTTACTGGTCTTACGCACAATCTACCTCTACTGGAGAGGGACCCGACAAGATCCATCCATGGTACCTGTCCTCACTATGCTAACCCTAATCACAGACATGGACAACTTTCTTGGGCAGTTTTGACGCAAGAATTTCTCGGGGATTTTCTCAAAGCATGCCGTGAGGCGAGGTTAAGGTTGATGTATAAATTATGGCGAGATGTGCACCGTCTTGATGCAGTGTCATAGCCAGGGTCCATTCCGTAATGGCAGCTAGGCAATCTTCCTAATGCACCGTGAATCACACATCGCCGCCGCCGCGGTAGCCGGGCTAGCTCCGCTCCGCCGGCCGGCCGCAGCTCAGCGGACCCGCAACGACCACACCGCTAGGAGAGAGTGTACGGCTAAGTAGCCTCATCACTCAAGTGATTTTCTCACCCCGTGCCACTTGACTTCTTCTTAACCCTTCCTTGTCCATCTCGTTGGCCATGGAGAAAAGGGGGGGGGGAGTAAAAGAAGGGGCTGCTTCCAAGCCCACAAACACACCTCTAGAAAAGGGTATATGGCTAAGTAGCCTCGTCACTTAAGTGATTTTTTTTCACCCTGTGCCACTTGACTTCTTAACCCTTCCTTGTCCTTCTCCTTGGCATGGGAGAAAAGGGGGAGGGGGTAAAAGAGGGGGCTGCTTCCAAGCTGCCAAACCCACAACCACACCTAGAAAAAAGTGTATGGCTAACTTATCACTCAAGTGATTTTCTCACCCTGTTTCTCTGGACCTCTTATCCCTTAGGCCCGTATGCGCGGGTCACACTTTGCTAAGCGGGCGCTTAGCGTGAACCTAATGCTTAGCAAAATGTGGCTAAGGCGCCCGCTAAGCAAAGTGTGACCAAGGCGGCTGCTTAGCAAAAACTGGCTTGGTATGCAGAGGAGTTACTCAAGCCCAACTCTGCTAAGCAACTACTCGCCCACCAAATCATGGTAACTGGGTCAGCCCCAGGTGTGCTGCAGCACTGGTCACTGGTCAGTGCACAAACCAAACACCTACCACACACATCTCTTCACTCATTAACAATCTTTGAGGATTTGGAAGGGGATAAAACAGACTGATAGAGCCTAACTTAACTTGGAGTATTTCAAAAGAAACTGTAATTATTTCAGTATAATTATAAACCATGTCTGCAAGATAAGGAGCGTTTTATTTAACAATATTTTTGTTTAATTTTCTTCATGATTTCTATCTAAATTTTAATAACATTAATAATGCATTAATGATAAATCTGGATCCATCTTACGTGTGAAGATAATTTTCGAATGCAGTATCTATTCAGTAATTATTTAAAGTAGGGTTGTTGGCTGTGTTATGCTTGTTATATTCCTTCCTTCAAATATTTGCCTAAATTGCTCTGGTCTATAAGTTGTCACTGAAATAGTATGCCTGTTTTTTGCAGTTACCAGCATAAACGGGTTAATGCACTTAGCTATGACAAACGAACTGTGCATTTATTTACTACTTTATGTTTACTGAGATCTATCCATGGGAGAAGGTCATTTTTTGTTAACCAAAATTCGTTTCTCTTACCATTTTGGATTAAAAACTTGTTTCTTGAATTCCTTGATAGTGCCCCATAATTCCTATATATACCATGGCACCATGGCAGAGCAGTATTTCCAAGCAGTGACAGTATCTCTGCGGGGATAAGACAGAAACCAGTTTTGGAGAATGAGATTTTCATAACTTGAATTGCAGTATTTTTTCAAAAATCTGTGAAAGGTAAATTTGTCCATGAATAAAAGTTATTTGAAGATCAATGAGCTTTGTTCTCTACTCTAGCTAAGTTTCAGGAACATTAAACCTGAAATTTCTAAAAGTTTTGTACAACCTTAAGCAATTATTGTCTTCAGCATCATAAATGGCTGGATAATTTTGGTTATATCTAGCCCAATTAAAAGCATCTTAACGAAATATTGGATGCTTATTCCTCAATTTCATGCTTTTTCTTCAGTTAAATTAACATAGGTGTTTCAGCTCCAAATTTCATTTTTCAAGGTGAAAGTTAAAAAGAAATAGACCAAAAGATATTTTCACAATAAATGGACTTATAATCAGACATGTTGAAAATTCTATTTCTATTTCAAATAGATTATATCATCTTATTTCATCTCACATAATTATAGAATTGCTTGTTGTAAGCCATTACAGAAATGCTGCATAATAATCATTGCTTCATCCATATCTGCTGCAGCTAGAATTTTAGTCCAGACAAAATAAAACCTGTAATAAGTGTAATTTGCATTGAGAATAGAAGATATTTCTTGTAAACTGTGACTTCTAGCATTGGTTTTTGTAGGCCACCCTTCATCTTTATTTTCAAAATGATCACCTAGGAGTGTTTGATTTGTTTTTAGTGCTTTTACTTTTTGTTTTGAAGACTTTTTTTCTCGAAAGTGCAACTTTAGCTTACCCCAATCACTACTCAACCTCCGCTAAGCATTCTATTGTTATCAGCGGCTGCTTAGGAACTCCTCAGAGTGCTGCATACTGAAAGTAGCACTTTCATAAGAAAGCAACGCTAAGCGGTCGCTTAGTAACTACTCACGGGAGTAGTTACTAAGCGATCGCTTAGTAACTACTCTCATGAGTAGTTACTCTCATGAGTAGTTACTAAGCGACCGCTAAGCATTGCCGGTGCATACCCAAAGTAGCACTTTGCCTTGAGTAATTGCTAAGCAGGAGCCGCGCATACGGGCCTTAGTGTTCAACTTCTTCAATGATCAGTGAGAAAATGGGAAGGGTGAAAATGAAAACTTATGCAATAAAAAGCCTTACCCTTCCCTGCCCCCATTCTTTAACCCTTCCAATGCTGAGGCTACTTTCGTCCAAATCACAAGAATGCAAAGACTTTTGTAAACCATCTAAATCCTGTCATGTTGGTATTCATTGGATAGCTCTCACTGAGATCTCTCGTATGAGTACCCACATGCCAGGGTTTCTGTCGTTATTCAGATTTTTTGCATCATTTTGTATTATGAAAATACCAACCAGCAGCATGAGGGTTAACATAACGTCAATAACACATTTCCTTGGTTGTCCTGATAATTATGATCTTTATAGACCTGTGATGTTTGCTTACAGGTAACATATTAACAATTTGATGCTCACAGCGGCCAAAACAGGCCTGACAATCTTGATGATATTTTTCTAACAGAAGCATTTTTTGGAAAATAATTCAAGGAGAATAGTTAATTAGAAGCCTTACAACAACTTTCCTCGAAATATTTTGTAAACTTTTGCTTTATTCCCAAGTTATTCATATAAGTATGAGAGTAGCAGACGATACTTTCCAGAGGAACTCTGAGTGTGAATGGGTTAAGTATTTTTTGTCCAGGAGAGACTGCCTCTCCATGCAGAGAGATGTGAATTTTAGTATTGATATTTGGCGTATTAAACCATCATTGCTCACAGTACAGGGATCTAAAGCAGAGCCTGACACTTTTTTAAAATGAAATCTTTCAGACAAAAGCATGATTAGGGAAATATTTGAAGAAGAACAGAACACTTCCAGAAATTCTCCCATCAACTATTTTGTAAAACCTAACTTAATTCTCATTTTTTTGTCAAAAGTATCTTTGATCCAGATGAAAATTTCAAGGACTCTTACCCTATTCATGCTTGTTGCCGCGAGGACCATCAGACTATTTTGATAATATCTCTCAAACAAAAGCAATATCTATAAAATATTTGAGGAGGTGTTCATCAGATCATTATCTTCAACAATCCTACAGATATGTTGTGTATTCAAACTTCATTCCAAAGTTAATTCCAAAAGTATGACAGGTCCAGAAGACAGTTGTGAAGTAGATCTCCAGGCAGGGTCTTGGCCAGGATTTAGAAAATGGGTGCCCAACGTTGGCAATTATAAAATTTTGGGACATCCCATTTTTTAAGGGAGACTACAAGTCAACTTATTGAAATACGGCATCATATTCTTATACAAAGGTAAAGGTTAAAGTATACGGTTTATAGTCGTGTATACATTGTATACAATATCATAGGATTTGTGTGAAGGGGTGAAAAAATTCAATTATTTGTTTGAAAATGACATTGTTAGAAATTACTCACAAAAATTGGGTGTCCTTGGGGTTATTTTTCAGTGTTTGTGTGTCCAAATGATGCCCAGATGCCCTGTTGGCTAAGACTATGTCTGCAGGTTGAATGGGTATAAGTGTGAGCCAGTGTGAAAACAGCTGGCTGGACATGCTGCATGTATGGAGTGATTGTAAAGTGGCTCCACCTAGTGGCCAGTAAAAAAGACTGCTGGTCCATATGCTCTACTCCTTCACAGCAAGATCTGATGTAGGGATGTCCTACCTTAACAAATGTAGCTGGGGACACCCAACAATTCCTAGGAAAATACTAAGAAAATACTTGGAAAGTTAAGTATTTCTGAAGCACATGTTGTAGATGTTTATAAATTCTGTAGAAAAGCATATGAATATGTAGACATGTGCCTTACAATCTGAATTATTCTGAGGCAATATACCAAACATTTCCTAGGAAAATACTAGGAAAAATAGAATTTCCTTGGAAGTCTCAGCTATATTTGTTAAGAAAGTTAAGTATTTCTTAAGCACATGCTGTAAATGTTAATAATAAGATTCTGTAGAAAAGCATATGAATATATACATGTGTGTGCCTTACAATCTGAACTATTCTGAGGCAAGTGGTATTAGAAGGGTATCAATAGATACATCCTCCCCCCTCCCATTCACATGAATAACATTTTCTTTGCTACCCTTGAGAAGTGTTATCTGGACTTGTGATACCCATGAAGATACCCTGTGAATTAATTCTAAATTCAAGAATATTTGTAAGGGAAATGTGCGGTGGCCTCCAATAACATTTTGTTCTTCTAATTCAAATTCTTTCAAAACAGCCATTTTTTATTTAACTTACAATGGCAAGCATGAAAACACTGACCATGTACACATCAACATTTTTTTCTTTTCTAATTTTTTTTTATATTCAGTTGCAAAAAATTCTGTAAGATAATGATGTTTGATTCAACATGAGTATAGCACATACATAAATCAGCTGCTACACAATCGATATGGTTGTATAAGTAGAGATCAATTCTTACTCATACAACATGGCAAATGAAAATTTTGAAATTACTCTTAGGGTCTATAATAATATCTATAAAATACATGATTGAAATTGTTTTATGATTGTGCAGACATGTAAAAGTAGAAAAGCAACTTAGGAAAAAGTTACCCAAAATGTTTTATTCTTGGTTACTGAGTTACTTTACCAAGACTTTTTTATTTGCCAAAAAGGTTATTTTTTGTCTTTGGAAGAAAACTAGTTTCACCTTGCTCAGTACGATGAGTCAATCTCAAAAAGTGTTTGCATGCATGCATGTATACAGAAGGGTTGAGTTGAGTTACTTAAGCAAGACTAGTTATTTGCCAAGTAGAGTTAGTTTTTGGCCCTGGGAAAAAAACTAGTATCATCCTGCCCGATATGGTGAGTCAATCTCAAAAAGTACCTGGGTCCATGTGTGTTTGCATGCATGCATGTATACAGTGGGTTTGAGTGGTGCGTTTTTGGTACCCTATTTGTACATGCATGTATGTATGGCAGTGGGTTGAGTGGTGAGTTCACATGCATGTATGTCTAGGGGTAGGTTGAGTGGTGTGTGCACGTGCATGTATGTGAAGGGTGGGTAGGTTGAGTGTTGAGTGTGCATGCATGTATGTGTAGGGTGGGTAGGTTGAGTGTTGAGTGTGCATGCATGCATGTGTAGGGTGGGTAGGTTGAGTGTTGAGTGTGCATGCATGCATGTGTAGGGTGGGTAGGTTGAGTGTTGAGTGTGCATGCATGTATGTGAAGGGTGGGTAGGTTGAGTGTTGAGTGTGCATGCATGTATGTGTAGGGTGGGTAGGTTGAGTGTTGAGTGTGCATGCATGCATGTGTAGGGTGGGTAGCTGCAGCAGCAGGTTGAGTGGTGTTATCATGGAGTGAGATGAGTGTATTTATAATGGTAAGGTGACAGTCTCAAGCGGGCCACTCAGCCTTCATGCACTCCCCTAGTTGCCACCTACTTCAGCCAGCGACTCCTTACATATTGCCACTCGCCACGACACCTCCAGCCAGCCACACCACAACGCAATGCAACGACATTTCTCTTGCGCCTACCAAAACATCATAACATGCAAATTATGCATGCACCCAGTACAAGTCTGTCAACTCTACCTCTCATTTAGTCAGCCGAGAGCCCTGGCAGCTCGTGTTTACTGTGTAAAATTATAACCGACTTGAAATAAAGATTATCTTAATCTATCTATATTCACTCAGACCCAACCCAACGGAACGCAACATTTTTCTTGCGCCTACCAACACTACACAACACAACACGCAAATTATGCATGCACTCAACACAAGTCCGTCATCTCTCTCGCTCAGTCACTCGGACCGAGCCTACGGAGTCCTCCAATCCTCTCCAGACTCCACACTAGTATCACAACATTCAATTTAGGTGGCCATTTAAAATCTATTACTATCTGCAACTGTCAGGTTTTGAGTGGCGGTCTCTCAGGATTTATTTGCCTCGGCCGGGGAGCCGTGATTAGCCGCGTGGGGGGACGGGAAGACTCGATGATAACAAGCTGGGACCCAACTCACCGACATATGGCATGATCGGCGTTTGATAGCTTCTGCGAGAGAGAAATTGTCAAGTTGCTAAGAAGCTCAGCACTGTTTGCGCACATCTTGAGGAAAATATGTATACTGTTCACCCTCTTATTCTATTATTGGTTGACTTAGTTATCTTTCATATGCTTACAGTGCCATGGGCGCAGTCATACCTAGGCCTGATACCTTCACCCTAGGAAAATCAGAAAATAATGTGTTAGTAAAGCATGATGTATTGGAAAATTTCTTGTTTTTGGAAAGCTGTTGGTTATGCTGTTCTCTTTCAGCTGCCCACCAATATTGGTGCTTAAGAGTTCCTCTCAATAGTGTCGTCAATATATGAAGGAGAATTATAGATGTTATTCTGAATGACATTTTCTCTTGAAATAACTATGCTTTCTCCTGAAAGGTTAGACTAGATTCGTCAGGCTGCTATAGGCTGCTGCTGCAAGCATAAATGGGTTAACCTTTCTAGCATTTTTCACGCTCTAAGGTTCTATGGATAATAAACTTTTAAGTTTCTTCACACGAGATTCATAAGTAAAACTTTGTAAAAAGTATGACATCTCAGAGAAGTTGGTGGTTTTGTAAAGATTATCATTCTTCCTTCTAGACTTAATGATCCGAAAGATCACATCTTGAGAAAGATATTCCAAACTATCCTCTTTTTGGTTCTGCAATAGGGTAGTCGAATGAATAAAAAAGATGATGATGATAATAAACAATAGTATTGATAATAATAATGATGATGATAATAATAATAATAATAATAATAATAATAATGATGATGATAATGATAATAATAAAGACAACAGAAATGATAAAACTAATGATGATAATGATTATATGATAAAATAATACTAATATTAATAATGATAATTATAATAATGATAATGATAATAGTAATAATGAAAATAATAATAGTAGTAGTAATAATAATTGTAATTATGATAATAATATAACAATAATGATAATAATAACAATAATAATAATAATAATGATAATAATAATAATGATAATTTTAATTATATATTATCTGGCACTTAAATTATTCATGTATATTGTTGTTTTCATCCATGTAGCTTTAAGAGTTGTTAGGACTTGTAGTAAAGATTGTTCTTTAAGGGAAGAAGATTTGTTAGTTTCCAAAATATGCTCTTCTAAGGTAAATATCTTTGAAATAGTTTCTTAACATTGACACTAAGAATTCATTGCTTGAAGATGTGCCAATAAGCTGCATTTTTTCCAAAATTATGGGCTTACCAGGAAGATGATCTCCTAGTAGTTATAACTTTTTGGGAGTTTGAGGTACGAAAGAGTTAGCGTGAATTAGTGAGTGCTAATTAGCTGCTAGTCGTGATTTTTGACCGAACCTCTTCCACCTTTTACTTGCTGGCCTTTTCTCCCATGCTGGGGCCATGCCCGCCACAAATACTACACATATCTCCTTACGCCACCAATCATAGCCCTCATGACGCCCTGCACGCTCGGCCCGGCACCCCGGCAACGGCAAACTCGGCCTCAGCCCGTCCTGGCCTCCTAATCAAACACAGACCAGCAAACCACCTGTTTTACGCTGAAACAAGATACTCCTCTCTAAGTAAATTAATTTGCAGACTAAATTTGAAATGTCACTAAGTCATAGGGGAGCATTCCTTGAAGGAAATATCTGCACCCATTGAACTCTCCTTGCTTGATCAATTAGTTGCTCTTTAATTGTGGCGTAGAATGTGTTCAGGTTAACCCGATAGCACCTGAGTGCACACACCATGGGGGAACTTAGAGAAAACCTTGTCAGATGGAGACATATATTTTTGGATGTATTGGAAGAGGGGTTGTTACCACCAACCAAAACAACATTTTTCAGTCAAATGTTACTCAACATGTTGCTTTTATTAAGATAATTATGTTATTTTATTCATGTTTATATTTTTTGTGAATGGGCTAATGTATGCTTACTTTGCTGCAATAGCACAACAATCTCCTCAGAGCTCCCAATTGAGAGTTATTGTTAATTGTGGGTCAAGTCGCTGCTGGTTGTTACAAAATACAAAATTGTGCAGAAAAGCTGAGAAATAGTTGAAACCCTGGCATGTGGGTACCCTTCTGAGAGTACTCAGCGAAAGCTATCCAAAGAATACCAGCATGGCAGGGTTTAGATGGTTTTCAAAAATCTTTGCATCCTTGTGCCTCAGCATTGGGAAGGGTTGAGTAGTTAACTTGATCTGACTGTGCGTTCTTTTATGAATAAGGTAGATGTGCAAGGTGGCTGATATTGAGGTGTTTGTGTGTTTTCTTCATATTGGTGGGTTTCTGCTGCACTACAGCAGGGTATAAGCTTTGCTGTCACCATACTGAGGGGTTGTGTGTGTGTGTGTGTGTGTGTGTGTGTGATGCGCGTGTGTTTTGTCATAGGGGTTCAGCCTGTATACACAACATGCAATGTTACGTGTGTGCTTTCTCCACCCGTGTGCCCCGACTCCTAATGACTCACGGCGGCGCATCTCCACCGCTTCACACCGCCTGGCCACCGCTACGCCGCGGCCGTACGCCGCTGGTACTCCTGGTGGTTTAGACATTTCCCCACACTTAGTGCCTCAGCAGACCCAGATGTTTGGGAAAACCAAATTGTGCTGGAATAATACAAAGGTCAGCGAAGGTCGATGGTATCGCCTGAGTTGTTGTAGGGCGCCCTTAGAAGATGGTATGGAAACAAACTCTCGCCGGAACATCAGATTGTGGATTTGATACCGCTTGCCCCGTTAAAACCTGAGGGCTGCTCCGGCGAAAGAATGGAGAATAAGAACTGCTGGCTGCTAAGGTCACCCGGGGTTAGAAAGTAGCATGTGGAGTGAGTGTTCAGACAGGAGTCCTCCTAACCTTCAGTTCCTCGCAATTGATTTTAACCTATTCATCTCTTTGACAGATGTCGTTTGGACTTTTGATACTTATGTATATAACTTTGTAATCAATCATCGATTCACAAAATATTTGAAGGAGAATCGTGGGTTGGGCTCTGATGAACATAACTCCTTCAAATATTTTATCGAAGAATGCTCTAGTTGCAACGATATAACTTAAATAATGAAGGCTTTTTTGGCTGCTGCAGGCAAGAATGGGTTAATAATAGCGGTGAATGTATGTGACATTTTAACCCCTTGCTTGCCAGGCTGCCATACATCAGAGATTGCCGTCATGAAATGACAGAGTGGGGTTAAGGGTTGGGGGCCCCCGACTTGATGGGATTTCTTGGGGGGGGGGGGGGGGGGGGGGGGGAGTCATATGGGGTGAAGGGCTGGAGGGGGTTACACTGATTTCCTTTCATCTATTCACCTAACCGTGAAAAGTTACTGAAAACATTATAAATGACAAGCAATACAACAACAACTATATTATCAACAATAACATTAACAAAAAAAATTAACACTATGACAACAACACAACATTGGTGATATTAATAGTCATGATATTTATGATAGTAATGATGATACTACTACTAATAATGATGATAATGATGATGATGATGATGATGATGATAATAATAATAATAATAATAGTAATAATAAAGATGATAATAATAATGATAGTAATAATAATAATGATATTAATAATAATAATGATGATGATGATGACAACAGCCACAACAACAACAACAATAATTACAATATAAACAAGAACATCACCAATCACCATAACATAAAAAAACAGTGCTTAATCTGCCAATACTTATTCTTAGTACCATGAAATAGTGAAACAGGAATTTCACTTGCTGTTCACTGTATCAAATCAGCCAGTAATTGTCATTGTTTGTGTTTTTGATTTTATATTTGTTAGCATGCACTAATGCTGCAATATTCCTTGCCAGCCTCACATGTGTAAAATGTTACTAGTGCTGGTAACAAAATGATGCACAACTAGCCTTATTAGGAAATGTAATATTTGTGTATCAATGGCTAAGCTATGTGTCAATGACAGTGTTTGTTCATAGCAAGTAAAATAGAAGGCTGTGTTAGAAAGCTGATCTTTTGGTCGACTGTAGACGGTGTTATTTATTGCACAATGAATGTATAAACTACAAGTATATTGATCTTCGCCAGGATAAAAAGTATATTCCGGATATTCTTCACTTAGACACGTTAACTCCAATACTGAATAAAATAGAGGTTGAAAAAATAATCCCTCAGTACTTCACAAGCACTGCTGAAAGTTTGTTTTCAATATAAGTATCTGATTAAATATAACTATTTATCTAAAACTAATTTCACTGGCCTATTTGGTGGAGTGTTTATTTTTACTAACTTGCGGAAACTTTCCCACAGGTTTCAAGTAGTGTGAGCGGATGTCGGACCTGACTCCCCAGGCGTTATTTTTGCCAATTAAGACCCTACCCTAGTGGTCAATCAGCTGGCCCCCTATGTCCGACACTGTTAATACACACTGACCCCTTGACCTGCAGAAAAAATTGGCATCACTTAACCCTTCCATTGCTAAGGTTACTTTCATCCACAAGGACCAAAAGATTTTTGAAAGTCATATAAACCCTGTCATGTTGGTATTCATTGGATAGCTCTCGCTTCGTTACTATCAGATGAGGACCCATGTGCCGGGGTTTCAGATAGTTTTTCAGGGATTTTTTTTTTTTTTTTTTTTTGCATTATTAGGTTTTGGCCAAATTAGCCACCATCAGCATAAAGGTTAACCTGTTATGCCCCTAGCACTTCAATAAAGACATGGATTGGTAAAATGACTGTAGTGATATCTTTCTGACCAAGGCTTTCATCATAAGATATTAAGAGAAATATATGTCAACAAAATCCTCAACTCTTCTTCAAATATGATATAGATTATTTGATTGTAGATCCATATGGTGCCTTTGAACATGTACTTAATGAACAAATGGGTTGAATCTTTTGAGTGTTCAATGAATGTTTCCTATTTATTTGTAGGAAGAAGAGTTGTCTTACCTATGATCACATGATCTAATTTTGTTACTTTTGTAAGTATAGATACAGATTGTACATTTCAAGAGGAAGTTCAAGAGGAAGTCAGTGTGTTAGTGGGTTCAAAATCTGATTATTCAGATTGTCCTGTTGGTATTTATTGAATAGCTCTCGTTGAGTGCTATCAGAAGAGTATCCATGTGCCGGGATTTCAGTCATTTTTTCAAAACCAAAGAGAAGTGTTGGTTCTTATTAAGAAATTAACATTTTGAATAGCAAAAGGGTTCATCAAACCCCTTGAACCCCCTCTGAGTTGGCAACTGCTTTTCAAGCGGGGATTCGAAGGACGAGTGGTTAACTATATACTTAGAGGGAAACATTTGAGCCCCCCCCCCCACCCCACCCCACCCCACCCCACCCCCTCTGTATTCACAATTCCTTCCAAGGGGGCCTTGTAGGAGAAGGGGTTAACTCTAATGAGAGGAAACCAACACCTTGCGCTGCCACGGATGTTTGCGAGAGCCTGCACTCGTCGAGTAGTCCAATCTTATGAGTGCGGCGGGGAGCGCTTTGTTCGCTGCTTAGGAGGACATATGGACGGGTTACTTTGTTAACAGTGTCTTTCTAAAAGCCAATGGCAATCCATGTCAGGGCGGTCGGCAAAGAAAGGTGTTACTTGCGGGGCAGCGCACTGTGAAGAGACTATTGTCTAACGGGGTAATGGGACATATGGGGGAGTCTGTAGGGGGGCAGCGGGGTAGGCAGGAGGGGGGCAGCTTGCTTGACTTTACCATAGTAATAGGAAAATTGATACAATAGACACCGTGTTACAATATTAGTTCTCCGGGACCTTGAATCCATTCAAGCGAAATGCGAAAATATGGTGCTATATTGTCGAGCGGCGATCACAGAAAATGGTTTCGGGCAGACTTTGATTAGTTCATAAAGATTTCTCGTGGAGATATAAAACGAGTTGGACAGAATAAAAGCCTGATACACCATATCAATTAAAACGTGTAATAAAATTAAAAGCTTTTAAGCTTAAGGACCCTGTGGTATTGTGGTATTGATTTAGAAAGGATGTTGGAAGACAATAAAACCAGACCACTCTAATAATGCCACACACACTTTCACTCCTGACACATATGTGGATTTATACAAAGAGTTAATGTAATTAACCATTATTTATTTTAGAGATAATGATTTTGTCCTAGCTCATATGATATGAGAGGTTATCGTGTGTTTTTTATAATTTTAAAGTCATATATAAAGGATAAATTATTTTGCTGTTATCCTTTCCTATAAAGGTAATGAAATGAATCAAGGGGTTTTGTGTATCATCAAATTATTACATCCAATTCTGTAGTCATTATTGATTAAAGATAATTGCACATTATTACATAAAACTTGTCAGATTTCAGGAAACTGTAAGGTAGTTTTCCGTTTACTGTCACCAAAATGTTTACTTGAGTCCTATGGTATGATTGTTTTCCCGAATTTCGAATGGCCAATCCTATACTTTGTCAATTAATATCAAGTATAAACAAGTTTGCATTGGTTGGAGATGTATCTGTAAGCTTGTCCTAGGCTGTAGGAACCTGCAGGTAGAAAGGGATATATATGATTAGATACCTAAAAGCATTGTACCGTACTACTTTGTAACCCTGAGGCCCTCGGGCTACTAATGTAAACATGCCAGAGGGCCCCAGGGAAGATCCTTACCATTGGACTGAGTTACCTTCTTTAAATAAAGATTGTTATTATTATTATTATTATTATTATTATTATTATTATTATTATTATTATTATTATTATTATTATTATTATGTGTGTGTGTGTGCATATATACAAACAAAGAGGTGTGCTATATGTCTTTATGCCTGAGATCTCCCTTATTATACCTCTCCTGATCTGATGTGGACTTCAAGATAAAGCTGCTTCTCGAGATATAGGATAACAAATAGTACTAGGCTAGCCCATCTCTTCGTGAAACAGGCATTAGTACTTCCATAAAAGTCTTTATCATGGTACATCATCACAACTTTCCTATTCCTCGGTGTCAAAACATTTACTCAACAGTGGCATCCAGAACTTTCTGAACGTGGAAATTCTGCCTAACTTGTGAAGCTATATCTACCAGGTAATTAGATCATAATGCAGCAGCCTAATTTTACCTGGAATTTTACCTGAACCCATCCAGTCGGAAAAAGCTTCTCCAGAAGATCATTACTAAATATGATTTTATCATTGCAAGCACTTGCCTGCATCGCGTTTATGGTACTTATCCATAATTCTGCTTTCCTGACAGAAAGCATTTCCGTTAATTTAGGACATTGTTGCGCGGCGCCGGCGAGCGCTCGCCGAGTCCTAATGATCGCGGGTACGTTATGGAGAGAATAGCCGGTGCCGTGCTCTCACCAGGCCATTACTTTAATTTCATAAAACTTTCACGAAAAACACTGAGTGCCTGGAACACCCATTAACCGGCATCGGCCTCGTCATAAAAAGGCTACGATTTTTCTGCGCCAACATCCATTTATGGCTAAAAATGTTTTCTTTGTGCCGCGACACAGGTATATAAAACAATTTTGACTGTAATGACTTAAAAGCGTTACCTATTAACTTTCCCGCGAGCACTTGAATGGGACGCCCGCTAATAACACATGTGAAGTTGTGTGGTTGGGTTCGAGCTGGCTTTTGACTGTGATTATCGCTGGTAATTAATATTTCTGATGTATAAATATTTTACGTGCGTGGAGTAGGTGCCTGTATTGGTTAGAACACCATGGCTCCCCTACTCCTAGCGCTGAGCGAGGGAAATAGATTAATGCTAATGGTTTTCCTGGCTGAGCTGAAATGTCACTGTGCTGGATGCTGAAGTTGAAAGAAAAATTTACTAAGTTCATCATTAAGTATTCTTTTTTCAAACTTTTTTTTCATTTTTTCATTTTATTCAATTAGTGATTCATGTCTATTTTAATTCTGAACTTTTTTATAGTGGAGAGGTATACACATAGGTTAAAAGTTTATCAAAACTTTTTTTCATTGTTTGATTTCATTTTCATATCAGGAAATAAATCATGTCAATCCCACTCTTAATTGATGTGACTGAAACTTCATGAATAAACATACTAGAGAGAGAGAGAGAGAGAGAGAGAGAGAGAGAGAGAGAGAGAGAGAGAGAGAGAGAGAGAGAGAGTTAAAGCATTTTTGCTTTATGAAGGACAAGCAAGCAATGAAAAAACTTTAAATCGCAAAAAGAAAAAGACACATTTTGATTTCACCAGAGTTGATGTTCTGCATCTTTTGTTGGGCTGCCATTACACTGGTCTAAATAGCATCAGGGAATTCACATATAACTATGAGACATCCTTTTAAAAATTTAACTCTCGATGATACCAAAGGAGAAACGATAATCAGAACCCATCTAAAAAGGTATTCTTCAATGTTTTTGTGAGTTTGTGCTTTACTATAAGCTATTGTCATGATGTAGAGACAGCACCTCTAAGGTAAAAAGATAACTTAAATTAGAAAGTTTTATATTTGTCATATATATTGGAATCAATGCACCCTTAGTTTCTCCTATTGTCATACTATATAAACAACATTTCTAAATTAACTCATTTATGCCTGTTGTGCCCAAAACCACCTAACAAAGTTGATGATACCTCTCCAACAAAAGCAATATTCAAAAAGTATTTCAATAAGAAATGTTGATCAGGAGCTAACTAACAACTCTCCTTTAAATATTTCTCCAACTTATGATTATGATTGATTCCAAAGTTGTTTTCAAAAGTAGCATAGGTCCAGATGACACTTGTCAAGGAAATCTCTTGGCATAAATGGGTTAAAGTTAACTTAACTCTTATGCTGCGGGTGGATGATTTGGCCTATACAAAATGATGCAAAAAACCTGAAAAATGACTGCAACCTTTGCAAATGGGTACTTTTCTGAGAATACTCGGCGAGAGCTTTCAGTTTAATACCAACATAACAGGGTTAAGAGGATTTACAAAAATCGTTGCGTTCTTGT
>OZ012692.1:38828281-38865781 GCA_963942565.1 Maea johnstoni | reverse complement strand
TCCCGAAGAAGCCGCAGGGACGGAAGCGTTCGTCTTCGGGCCAGGCCAAGACTCCCACAACCTCTGATCATGGCGCCGGCCGCCGTGATCCTCCTCCTCAAGGCCACCCGCCTAAAAAGGAGTCCTCCTATAGCAGGAGGGGAGGAAGGGGGGGGGGAGGTGCTGGTGGTTCCTCGTCGCGGGGGCGCGGCGGGGGCCGGGGAGGGGCATCTCAGAAATGAGATACCCAAACCAGTAGGGGGACGGCTCCAGGCCTTCGGGCCGGAGTGGGAGCGCCTCACGTCCGACGTGTGGGTGCTCCAGACGATCAAAACGGGTTACCGCATCGAATTCACGGGCCCGTGCCGTCTGACCCGGTCTCCGATGTGGACCAGGATCCCGGCAAAGGAGAGCCACCGTCTCGCCATGGAGACGGGCCTCCGGAAAATGCTCGAAAAACGAGCTGTGAAGATCGTCGACCCTCTGCTGGACGGGCCCGGCTTCTACTCTTCCCTCTTTTTAGTGGAGAAGAGATCAGGAGGTTGGAGACCCATCTTAAACCTGAAGGAATTAAACGTCGCGGTAAAACCCCCGTCGTTCAAAATGGATACCCTTCAGTCCGTCCTAGTTTCACTAGGAGAGGATATCCGCCTATCCCAGTCAGCAAATACGCTGGGCTCGGGACAGGACATGTGGGCCGTCTCTCTAGACTTAGAGGACGCCTACTTCCATGTCGCGATAGATCCTCGCGACAGGAAATATCTGAGGTTCGCGTACGACGGTACCGTCTACGAGTTCCAAGTCTTGCCGTTCGGCCTTTCTACGGCCCCAAGAACGTTCACACGTCTGGTACGGGCCGTGGGCGCTTACCTCAAGACATGCGGAGTCAATCTGTTCCAATATCTGGACGATTGGCTCGTAGTAGGCGGGTCATACGACCTAACCCTACAATACCGATACCTGGTCCGCACTTGCGTCCAGGAAATCGGGTTCCTCATAAACGAGGAGAAATCGGACTGGGTCCCGACCCAGTTCCCGTCCTTCCTAGGCTCCAGCCTGGACCTAGTCAGGGCCCTGGCCCGTCCGTCCGGAGACCGCATAGACCGGCTCCGTCGTCTGATAGGACGGGTCATGAAAGAAGGATCGTCCACAGCCCGTCTGTGGAGATCTTTGTTCGGACATCTGGCGAGCATGATGTATCTGGTCCCAAAAGCCAGACAACACATCCGTCCGCTCCAGTTCTTTGTCCAGAACCAATGGTCCCAGGACATGCCGGACACAACCCGGATACGCCTGACCCAAAGTGCCCGGTTCCAGCTCGAGTGGTGGCTAGACCCCACCAACTTGACTTTAGGAGTTCCTTTCTCAACTCCAGACCCGGCACTGACAATAGTGACCGATGCTTCATCCTACGGATGGGGCGGTCACCTGGGCGACCAGACGGCTTCTGGCGTCTGGCCCGACCAATGGAAGAGCAAGCACATCAACTGGCTGGAACTCCAGGCAGTGTGGCTAACTCTGAAACATTTTCAGGACCAGGTTCGAAACCAAGTAGTGGAAGTCCTATCAGACAACTCCACCACGGTCTCTTACGTCAACAGGCAGGGCGGGACACACTCCCTAACCCTATGCCGCCTGGCCCTGGACATGTGGGAGTGGTGCGACCAACTGGCCATTGTACCAGTAGCAGTCCATCTTCAAGGGACACGCAACGTCCTAGCGGACGCACTGTCCAGGGGGAGGTACTGCCCGACGGAGTGGTCCCTACACCCTCCGACGCTCAGAGCCCTGTTCTCAATCTGGGGGACTCCCATGGTAGACCTGTTCGCAACACAGAAGAACAGGAAACTACCGATGTTCTACTCCCTATACAGGGAACCAGAATCGAGCGGGGTCAATGCCCTGACTCAGAATTGGGACGCTCTGTACGGGTATGCATACCCCCCCATAGCACTGCTCCCCAGAGTGCTCAGGAAGATCAGACTCCACCCAACGGCGGAGGTGATCCTAGTGGCCCCATTTTGGCCGAGCCAAATTTGGTTCCACCCACTAACCCAGATGTTAGTGGACTTCCCCAGGAGGTTGCCAGACAAGTGGAACCTCCTGAAGAACTCCGAGACGGGGGAATTGTACCCAGAGCCCAGCAAGCTCCGATTGGTTGCGTGGAAAATCTCCGCCAGTCCTACCGGGCACAAGGGTTTTCTGAGGCAGTTGCTAAACTCGCCTCCTGTGGTAAACGACCCTCAACCTATAGGGTTTACGATTCCCGTCTCGCCCATTATTCCCGATGGTGCGCTACTAGAAGTCTGGACCCCAATTCTGCCCCTGTGCAGCAAATAGCGGAGTTCTTGTCAGACTTAGCAAAAATGACTGAGCCGGGTCATTCACTTTCATACAACACCATCGTGGGGTATAGGACAGCCATAGGGGCTATCCATACTGGTTTTTCTGAGGGAGTGACTGTATCCAATCATCCAGTCCTCCAATCTGTCATGAAGGGAATTTTCAATTCCAAAGCCACAACCAGACAGTTAAAGCCAGTTTGGGATCTACCCAAAGTCCTAGGGCACCTATCGCAGGCCCCTTTCGAACCTATGGCTAGAGCCTCTTTGCGAAATCTCTCAGTCAAGACAGCCTTTCTCATACAACTGGCGTCTGGACGTAGAGGCGGCTGGATCCATGCATGTCGCATGGACCCAGCATACCTGCGTAAAGAATCAGGTGGATTTACGTTCTTGTCTTCCCTCATACTTGACAAAAACCAATCTGCACACTTTACACCTGAACCGGTCTTTATAGCAGCCCTATCAGACCATTCTCCTGACGACAAGTTACATTGTCCGATCAGGGCCCTCAAATGGTACTTAGATAAAACTAAGACCATTAGAGGCCAAGAGAAGGCTCTCTTTATCTCCTCAAAGGAGCCCCACTCAAAAGCAGCAAAACTGACTATTGCTGGGTGGGTTAAAGAAGCCATAGCTGGTACATATCGCGACCTTCCCTTGGAAGAGCGTCTAGCTATGAACATTAGAGCCCATGACACTAGAGGAGTAGCGGCATCCTGGGCTAGAGCAGCCGGGGTGTCCATTCCGGAAATCATGAATGCAGCAGCCTGGAGCACCCCTGTAACCTTTGCTAAGTTTTACCTCAAAGATCTTCCTAATCAAAAGGGTAAATTTGGCAATGCGGTCCTTTCCACGGCAGGCACCTTTAAACCTTGAAACGATACCACAGCTTTTGTTTGACGGTGGTACACTGCTTCATGATATGAACAGGTAATGTATATCATAATTAATCAGGGAATTAGTAGTAATTACCCTATTAATAAGATATACTTACCTGTTCATATCCCCACCCATCCGACCCCTATCGTTCCGTGTTCCCGATCGAGCGCTGACATTTAGAGGGTTAAACAAGATGGCGACGTCATGTGATTGGAGGCCATGCGGAGGCGCCATCTACGGACATCACGGGGAATTAAAACTTTTGGCGATTGTCAGGGAGCGATTGGCGAAGCAAGCTTCATGATATGAACAGGTAAGTATATCTTATTAATAGGGTAATTACTACTAATTCCCTGCTCTCTCTCTCGCTGTGCTGTCTGTGTACACACCTGCCTCAGTGCTAATGAAGAGAGACGGTACCTGCCTCTGCTCTAACCCGCTTGTCTCGTCTTATTTCTCACCTGGCCAAGGTGAAACAATAGAGCATAACTATTGATATGTTCATTAAGGAATCAGAAAAGAAGCCTGTCATTCTCAATTCTCAATCATTTACTCAGAGAGTTCATTGTATTATAACCAAAATCTGCATACTTTGGATTCTGATGCAAAATATATTTAGAATATATATATATATATATATATATATATATATATATATATATATATATATATATATATATATATATATATATATATATATATATATATTCAAATAGTATTTTGTCAAATTTTCATTTCAATGATTTTTCTCGCAGGAGAGATATAGTTTCCTTATATTTTTACTCTTCATTAAAGTTCATCGAAGCATAACCAGATTTGCATGATTTTGATTCTGAGACATGTAAATTGGAATAATCAAAAGGCGTTTTCTTAGTGAATGGCAAACCTTTTTCAAACGTCATTTTGTCAGACTTTCCATTTTTGTAATTCTTTTCATAGAAGTGATATATAGTTTGCTTACAGTTGTACTTTTCAAGCATTCTTTTTTACCACAATCTTCATTTTAGTAAATCTTTAAATAGAAATAGCATTTTAAGAGTTTTAACCTTTTTTCAATTTTTTATGTTGGTAATTTGTTTTGTACTCGTGACTCAGTTTCCTTTTATTCTCAATTTGTCCGGTGGTTTTTGTATTGCTTTCACATAGAAACCCTCTTCCCTATCCTTCTTGGTCTTGATGATTTATAAAAATGATAACCTGAGTTCAACTAATTAAAGAAATGATAACACAATAACTATTGTTTGCTGAAGAAGTGGGAGAGAAACAAACTGTTGATCTACCTCGAGATACCAGGTAGTCTCTGTACTGATTACAATAGAAGCTAAAGTAGACATGCATGCAAGTATTGTTAAAAACCACGGCAAATTTAGCGGGCTACGATCCGAGTGGCTAGTCATTATGAAATCGTTAATTGAGTTCCTATAGAAAACTCCCCCTCCCTTCCCCCTAGCACATGCATGGTCGACCATGTGTAGCCCTAGATACTGCAGAAGGAAGGTATACATTCAAATTGTGTCTTTGAAATGCGTAGCTCTGTGTATGCGTTTTATTCTATATGAGGGGATTAGTTATAATAACAGAGAGGTGGATCTACTCCACTTCTTTTAAGCAAAAATATGAAAAACATGACAATTTTAAGTAAGAAAATCTTCATTATGAATTGTAAATTAATTTTTGTTGAACCTCATAAAGCCTCTAAAATTGTATCCACAACTATCAGGGGTGGATCCAAGATTTTTGTGTATAGATTTGTTTTACATTGATAGGTGGCTAGTTTTAACAGAGAGGTAGATGTACCTAACTGGTATTGAGGCAAAATGAAAGGAGGGTGAAAATCCTAAGCAAGAAACTCAAATTTTTTTAATTGTAAAAGAGGGTGGGGGGGATGTTCGTGGAACCCCTCAAATCCCCATCTGTATTCACTACTGAGAGGTAGATACCTTAGTGGTATTAAGCAAATGAAAGGAGGGTGTAAATCGATATCATAAAACTCAAAATGTTCGCATTGTAAAATAGGGGGGATGTTCATCGAACCCCCTGAACCCCAGGCTCTGTATTCGCAACTGTAGCAGTCATTCTGTCCTGTAGCCATGTAGTGTGTCGGTCGGGCAGGATAAAAAGTATGCGCCGCCGACTCACTGTGACACTGCCGTGATCTATGTATGCCTGTGTTCCGGGCCAGATGGGCAGGCTACCAGGCGTGTGCCCGAGCATCGGGCGTCTTCCTGTGGGCTGTCAGCGTACAGGAAGTCCGGGAGTCAGCATGGCTGGCACACCGACGACGCCCGCCCGTACAGAAAAGACCCAATCCTGCATGGAGAATCGTATGGACGGAACAGGGAAATTATCCAATGCATGGTATTATTGTGCCAGGTTGCCTAACATGCAAAATATTATATGAAATCTATTGATGATGATGATGATGATGATGATGATGATGATAATGGCGAGAGTTAAAAGAAAAATTTTGAACAAAAGAAAAAGTTTTAACTGAAGTTTTAGTCAACTTAAAGGAATGCATACTAAACGTGAAAATCATGCTTAAACTGTTTCAAATTAAATATATTTTTTTGGAAATGTATTATACTTTAAGCTGTCCTTTTTATCTGAGGATCTATTTTCTTTCTAAAATTCATTAATAACATATTGCTTTTATTGATAAGAATCTTATGAATGAACAGGTAATTTGGGGTAGGCCTTGCTGACTCGTATCCTACCTGGACTGAATATATGTTCAAACAAAGACATGGCTCTTTATTTCTCCTTTATTTAACTTCAGCAAATTGACATATGAATACATACAGAAAACTAGAATATCTAATAAGGATCTTATGGTAGAATTCATTAGGTTTGGTTATAATGGCTAAGGTCCCTTGATTGTTTTCTTACCTTTATTCATTTTCTCCTCTTTTTCTGTTTCTTCCTCTTCTTCTTCTTCTGGTAGTTAGGCTGTTTTTGATGTTGATGGTAATAATGATAATAATAAAAATAACAATGATGATTAATAATAAAAAATATAATAATATGATGATAAAAAAATAATAATGATGATAATAATAATAATAATAATAATAATAATAATAATAATAATAATAATAGTAATAATAATAATAATAATAATAATAAGTAATAATAATAATGATAATAATAATAATAATAATAATAATAATAATAATAATAATAATACAAATGATAGTAATAAGAATAATAATGATAATAATAATGATAATGATAATAGTTATAATAACAACACCAAAAACAATGAGTTGATCACTGCTGTGACTGTATCCTGTGATACTAAGGGCTTATCTTGTGCTGCTGGGATGTGACACGGTGACTAGGAAGGGAGGGAGCAGCTATCTCTAGTGCTCTACTTGAGAGATAAGACAAGAAAACAGTGTCCCTAGCTGCTTGCTGTGATAAGATACCACGACTGTCAAGTGCCCGCTAGTACACAAAATCCCTGCTGCTCACCAAGTACCCTGCTGCCATGCAAAAACTAGCTCTAATGTTGCAAATAGTAGAAAAATAAATACGACCAAGCATCTCAGGTACCAAAACCTCTACATCAAGTAGTTGTTGGTGCCAGGTAGCAAATTCAAATAGCAAAACGCCTCAGGTGTGATCACCTTTGTATGTTATTACTACTTTTGGGGGTAAAATTAATTAACCCATTCACACTCCGAGTTCATCTATAATGTAGGGTCTGCTACTTTCATACTCTAAAAAATAACTTCGGAATAAACCAAAGGTTCACAAAATAATGTTGAAGGAGAGTTGTGGTTGTACTTCTGTTGAAGATTTTTCCTTCAAATATTTTCCTAAAATGTGCTTTTTTAGAAAAATATTTCCTTGATTTTCAGGCCTCTTTTGTCCACTCTGGGTGGGAATGGGTTAAAGAAAACATACCAAGTATGACCACCTTTATACCATGTTGATATTGGGATAAGAATGTCTTAACACTATTGTTATTGTTATTGCAGTGTTCCAGTGTACTACTGTATAGAGTACTTTGATGAATATGATGATATTGGTATAGCAGTGTACGTTCCAAACAAATTATCTGACTAAGCTTAGTTTGTCCAAAAATATACTTCATACCTATTTCATAGCTATTTGATCAGTATAAGGATTTTCATGGAAATGATTAACTTTTTATATTGTCATTTTTTGAAGGAATTCTTTGGAACTAATATAATCTAATGTGCTATGTTGCATCCCATATTACTATTTCATCAACGAGAAGCCATTTTTGCTGAGGTAGTCAGTATATAATTCATCACCTCTCCATAATCATCATCGTTATTATCCTAGTCATTATCATCATATATTAGCATCACCATCACTGCCACTGTTATTATCATCATAATCACCACCATTATTATTGATATCATCATACTCATCAAAGAATCATAATCATTATCAGTGATGGAGTTCCAGGCTTTCTGTGTAAAGGGGAGTGGTGGGGTTTGGTGTTCCTTTTTACAGAGAGGTAGATACTGTCATACACCTCATTGATTTGAAGCTTTAAACTAAAGAAAAATGACAATTTATCACCATGACCACCAGCAGTAGGCATCTCAACTGTCCTGTTGCAGGCCTACAGTATGTAGTCAGGAGGTTTGATGTGAAGAAGCAACTGCTGTGACAAGAAGAATGTCCAGTCGTTCTTTAAGAACTCTCTCCTGCACTCAGAAATGGACCACCCAAACCAGTCCTCCTAGAGCCAGGCCTGAGTCCTCCTGGCCAGGAGATCCTCCTGCTCCTCCTCTTTAAGATAAAAGCCGCTAGATTTCAGCTCCCGTTGCACATCTCCCACATCAAAGGCTGCTGTGTGGGTGGAGGTCTCAGATATTAAACTCTTCAAGTAGCACTGGAATGGACTGTCGCTATTATTTATGTCTCATACCCTTCTTGCAGGGTTTTACAAAGAACTGGATTTGATTACTTATTCAAATTATCACAATGTATCTAGTTTTGAGGAGTCATCTTGCAGGACAAAGCGAAAGTTGTTTCCATCACAATATAGGTGGCAGCACATGTTTCAGGCAGCAAGGTCACCTGTGCAGCTGCATGTTGTACTGAGATGGCGGATTGTAGGAAAATGTGGCAACTGATGAGAGGCTGACTTATAGACACAAGTATTGAATCCATATTCAAACATTAATTCACTGTAGGATCTGTGAGATATTGAGATATATTTATAATAATAATAATAATAATAATAATAATAATAATAATAATAATAATAATAATAATGATGATGAAAGTAAGAGAGTATAATTGTTATAATAACTAATAATAATGATGATAATAATAATAATAATAATAATAATAATAATAATAATAATTATAATAATGATATTAGTAATACTAATGATAATAATATTGATACTAATAATTACAAGGATTATAATGCAATCATAATACTAATAATAATAATAATGATAATAATAATAATAATAATAATAATAATAATAATAATAATAATAATGATATTAGTAGTAATGATTATAATAATAATTTTAGTAATAATGATAATAATAATGATAATAATAAGAAGAATGATAATAATAGTAATAATAATGATATGATAAGAATAAGAATGATTGTTCTTTCTCAATGCCTGTACTGGTCACTTTGTATATTCAGTGAAGCAGTAGAGAGTAAGATCCTGTAGATGTAGACGGCCCTGCCCTGCCCTGCTACAGCGACTGCAGCCAGACCAGGTGGCCGCCGCGCGTCTATGCATGGTACATCTACATCGCTGCTGCACAACTGCCACTCAACAGTTGCTTATCCCCCCCCCCCCCCCCCCATCTCCTAAAATTCCTCCCACCCCCCCCCCCCCCCCCCTTAATGCAATAAAGGAATCTGTATGGAATATTAGATTTCAAGGTCAAAAACTAAGGATCTCCTCACTAGAGCGATATAAGAGGAAAACATTTGTGCACTTAGAATAGAAGGTGGTAAAAGAAGATGTAACACATATACAGACATACTTACCAATAACTTGAAGTCTAGACTTCTTAAGGAGAGTTTGACTATCTGTGATGCAAGCACACTTAAAGCCAGGCTTAACAGTATAAAGCGATATCCTGAAGTCCCTCTTTGAGGTCCCATTATAAGGCAATAATGGTGTAGTATTCGGCTTGATATCTGAACTAGATTTATAAACAAATCATCGCCATAATGCATCATTGGAATATAACTAGCGTCATGCCACCTGGTGATCAGTTGTGGAACTAAACCAAGGATAATACTTCTTGGTAGATAGGAACCTATGCAATTTCACACTCTCATGCCCTAGAACCCTGACTTTTTTTGTGGCATCTCTTTAACCATAGCATTTTTGTGGATAAAGTAGAAATGAGAAGAAGAAGAGAATACCAAAGAAGTACAGGATTCATAGGGACTGGGATGAAGTAATTTAGATTTTTGATAATCATCGCATTTTCTGTCATATTTAGGCTAACTGGTGACTACCCAGATCTAAGTGGTGGAGGAAGTTGAGGTACCTGAGTAAAACCACTGCCTAACCCCAAGTCACTGGCAACTTTCTCACATGCCCTGGCAGAGAGCAGCTTGATAACGTGTGAAAGGAATCTCTAAGCATGTATGGGTTAAAGAAATAGGAAGAAGAAGAGAGTACCAAAGAAGTACTACATAATTGTTGCTTGGAGGCAGTTATTGGAATTATAAAAGGAATCTGTAGTCATGAGTGGGTTAAAGAAATAGGAAGTAGAGGGAAAATAGCAAAGAAATACTTCATGATTGTTGCTTGGAGGCAGTTAGTCACAGACTAATGTACAAGGAATATCTAGGCTTGAATGGGTTAAAGAAATAGGAAGAAGAAGAATGGACGAACGAAGTACTCCATGATTTTTGCTTGAAGGCAGTTAGTCACAGACTTGTACAAGGAATATCTAGGCTTGAATGGGTTAAAGAAATAGGAAGTAGAGGGAAAATAGCAAAGAAATACTCCATGATTTTGGCTTGAAGGCAGTTAGTCACAGACTAATGTACAAGGAATATCTAGGCTTGAATGGGTTAAAGAAATAGGAAGAAGAGGAACGGATGAAAGAAATACAACATGATTGTGGCTGAGAGCAGCTTGAAAACTTGTAAAAGGAATCTCTAAGCATTATGGGTTAAAAAAATAGGAAGAAGAAGAAAATACCAAAGAAGAACTACATGATTGTGGCTTGGAGGAATTTAGTGGACTTGAACAAGGAATCTCTAGACATAAATGTGTTAAAGAAATAGGAAGAAGAGGAAAATACCAAAGACGTACTACGTGATTGTGGCTTGGTGGAAGCTGCTCGTAGTCTCCAGCGTGCTGCTGCAAATAGCTGCTAGACTAAACAGCTGAGGAGATGTTGGAAGGGTTGTAGGAGCGCCCTGGCACCACCCGAACACATGTGTCCACCGCCCCGGGTTATCTAGACCACTTGACTCAAGTGACCACACACATGCTATCCTAATACCTACATACCTACATACCTACCTACCAATACACCCACCTTCGGGATATCAGCCTGTATTTGAACTGACATCCAGTTGCAAAGACTGATTTTTAAAACTGTTGTTGCAATTACAGCAGTGTTAGACCCCTATCTTCCTCATTGAATTTTTTAAAAAAATTGTTGAAATTCTTTTTCTTTTTTCTTTAGATTTTACCCTCCTGATCATTTACCTGATGATAATGTTAACTCTAATCAAAATAACAGGTTTAATGAATTGTAATTTTTTTGGTTGATTATACAAGTTTTATTCATAGCTGCTCCAGGGGCAGATATAGTATTGAGGGGATTGAGTTTATTTTGAGAAGGTTGAAGGGTTATTTTTTAGTCAAAGGCTAAGTAAATCAACCTCTTGTTGGGCTCACACTGTCTCCCAAGCCTGTATGAAACGTACTGGTCCAAATTTTTAGTCAATATGCTTTCTTTTCTTTTTTTCTGTAATAGTAGCCATTTTTATGCTGCTGGTGACTAACTTGGCTAATACAAAATGTAATTACTGAATAATCCCTGGCACATAGATACTCATCTGAGAGTACTCAGCTAGTACTATTGCCCTCTACAACTATTCAAGAGCTATCCAATGAATACCAACATGGTAGGGTTTAGATGGTTTTCAAAAATCTCTCATCCTTGTGCTTTGGACGTAAGTAATTTTAGCATTTATAGAAGGGTTGAGTACCTAAGTTATGATAGTTCTGACTATTCACTATGAATTTTTCCAACCTCATCAAAAACATTTTTTTTCTATTGTGTCCAGGCTCCCTATTAACCCTTTCATGGCTATAGGACCCAAACCGCACAATTAATTTGGTGATATATCTATAACACCAATTTTCTGTATGTATTTGAAAAAAAAAAAAGTTGATCAGAAACTAACTTTTTTCAGATATTCATTCAATTAATAATTATTGGCAAAGATATTTCCAAAAAGTATCATAAGTTCAGATGACACCTGTCAATGAGATCACCAGGCGTGAATGGGTTTATACAGTGTCTCTACCTGTTGGCGAAGCCAGCTGTTGAAACACCCTGCCCCCTGGTGGCAGGGACGAGAGTTAAACAATGGGCATTGTATCGGTTCTATTGTTTGGTATTGTAACAGAACTCTCCTGGCCTGGAGGTTGGATTATGACAGCGTGTGACGTCCCAAATGGCACATTGTCTTCACTGAACACTTCACACTGTCGTAGCAATTAAGCGCCATGGAGAAAAAAATGTGTTATCATCCCATACCTCAATCAGACAATGGGATTCCTTGCTATCTGTTTTTGTAACAGGATCATGTGTTAGCTGCCCATTTTGTGAAATTTAGAAATTCTCTAAAAAACAAATTGTCCCTCAAGACCTAGACATCAAGAGAGAAGGGACCTACTGCTTTAAGTGTCATCCGAAGCACAAAAAGTTGTATTGTTTATTATATGTATGTGTTATTTGAAAAAAGATTACAAATACACCTGCATTTAGCTGATATCACATTTAACCCACTAATGCTCACAGCGGCCAAAACCAGCCTGACAATTTTGAAGAAATCTTTCAGATTTAAGCACAATTGACAAAATATTTGAAGGAGAAATGTTGATCAGAACATTACCAACAACTATCCTTCAAATATTTTGTAAAATAATTCCCAATTCAAAAGTTATTATCAAAAGTATCATCAATCCAGACAACATTTTCTGGATGAAGCCTTAAGCATCAATGGGTTAAGGTCCAACTTTTTGCTTGAAAATGTTTAGACCTGGTAGATATGAACCCAATTATGCTGAAAGTTTCCTTAGAAAAGTGTGGCGGTGTGATATCTTTGGAATGAAGTGGAATTAACGAGATGTGGGGAACATTTATGCTTCAAAGAAATTTTAATATGCATCTTGGTAGAGATATTCCAAAAATGTTGGACTCAATTGAGGTTTAGATTTGTTTAAAAAAAAAGTGACGAAACAGTTCATGGAACTTGACAGTCACTAAGATTCATACATTTCTTACAAAAAACTCAAGACCTGTTTGACTATCATAGGTAGAAATATCAGAAGTTAAAAGAAATCAATAAAAAGAGATAGTTTCCATCTTTTCATATTTCAATTTAATGTGTCATCTGAAATGTTCCATTTGTAACTGTCCCAGTGTTTCTCTGACGAAGCAATTAGATCACCAGAGATCACCCAGCGGGATCAGGATGTGAATGAGTGAGAAAAAAAATTAATACCTGAAAAAGATTCCCAGGTTAACAAAGCAGCGGTTACAATCATTGTTGGCTAGTGCCCCGCCCGTGGTTCGGTCCTGCAATACAAGTGGTGAAGCAGAGTTCAGTAGATTAGGTCATTTTCATCCAGAACACACACATGATCTGATGAATTTGAACAAAGATCATCAAATGGAGTAATATTTGAAAAATATTTGAAGAGGAATTGTTGGATATATCACAAACAATAACTTTCATTCAATTTTTTCTCAGGGTAATGTTTTGTTATTGAGATATTTTCATTTGAAGGAGAAATATCAGCATTCTACCATCAACAAAACAGCTGCAATCTTTTGAAGATGTTTTTCAATGTTTTGTCTTTACAAAATATAGAAGCATTCTGGTCACAAAGGGTAGAACGGGCATGAAAGGGTTAATGCATTCATGCCTGCAGCAGCCAAGAACGCCTGACTATTTTGGTGATATCTCTGTAACAAAGAAATATGTAGAAAAAAATTTGAAGGAGAGTTGTTCGTCAAAACTCTATTTTCAACTCTCATTCAAATATTTTTCAAATTAATGCTTCAAATTAATGCTTTCAAAGTTATTTTTTAAAAATATGACAAGTCCAGACGACTCTCATCAAGTAGATCGCCTGGCATGAAAAGGTTAACTGAAAGTCAGGCAATTCTCTTACGCCTTGCTCATGGCGCAGGGAGGTTTTCCTTAAAGGTGTTGTATTGGTGTATGTACGAGTGAAGCAGTTCGTGTAATGAAACTCTTTTTTGGAGATGTATGGACCAGCCAGTGCTCTGACTGTTTACCCTTATGCTGGTGGTGGCTAATTTGGCCAATACAAAATGACTCAAAAAAACTTCAAAAATGACTGAACCGCTACACTCATCTGAGAGAATTCAACGAGAGCTATCCAATGAATACAAACATGACAGGGTTTAGATGGTTTTCTAAAAATCTTTGCGTCCTTGTGCTTAGGATAAAAGTAGCCTCAGGGCCTAAGTCAAGTATCCCTGACCCATCCTATATAGGCGAAAGAGACAATTTTTAATAGAATTTTACTTAGTTTATATGTTTTTCAAAAATCTTTGCGTTGCTGTTGTGCTTTGTATGAAAGTAGCCTGTGAAGCATTGTAAGGGTTAAGGTGCAGGGTCTGAAGGTGTCAACTGGCTGGGGGGAGATTGGCTGCATGAGCTCGCTACAGTATCTCCTTTAGGCCTGCTTTTAGCTAATGAACAGGGCACCTTGAGTTTTCCCACAGTATTGCTACTACCATGCAGCAGTGGCGGGTGCCGGCCTTGTTCGTCACAGACACCACTGCCGATGACGATGACGCGTAGAATCGTCTCGGCGACCGGCGCAATGATCTGATGGGGTTCACGGCCCGTATGATAGGCTACTAACCCCCAAACGGGCCGCATCTCGGTTATTAGCCACAGTAGAGAATCCGTGCCAAGGCAATCCCTTTAGCTACATTGCTAGCACTCCCGAAATTAATTAACCCATTCGCGACCACCCATAGAAACAGCTTACCTTATGGAAGTGGTACATTATTGAATATTATTTTGGGGGGAGGAAATGTTTTTTGTACAGATTTTCAATTATTTAGTTTTCTTAAATTTTCCTCTTTGAAATGATGTTAGTATATTTGTAATCAATCTGGTTTCATGTTAAGATGGTAGGGTTATTTGTTATATTGTCCATGTCTGATACAGGGTTGAATGGGTTAGTGAACCTGGCTTATAGGGAGGGTCATTAAGGTAACAATATTCAATGTAAAATGGGAGAGGATAGATGGGGAATATTGAAAAAAAAATGTTATACTAATGCCTTTCTTGTATGGAATTTATATAAGGCGGTCATACAGGAAACATTTATCAAATGGTCCTCAAGTGTGTGTGTGTGTATGTATACCCACAGAACTTCATCCATTTACTTATGATATATATATATATATATATGGTACTTATTTTCAATTTGAATAATAAATGTTGTTTATTTCCTTATAGAGAAAGTCGGCCATCATTTCTTAAAGAATAGAGACTTTTCTCCTAATAATATTGACATATAGGTTACATTTTTTAACAAGAAATTCTTATATAAGGAATCATTTTTGAAATGTAATATTTATTAGCTTGCCCTCAGCAATGTGATGAGTTTTAATGTTGTTTTGTTTGTTTATTTCAGGAGAAGATGCTGGAAGCCCAGCAGGCCAGATTATTACCCTCTACAACCAAGAAATGCAAAGGAGGTAAGAACTACTTAATATTCATATATAAATATTCATACCAGGTTAGTGTAAACTTCTTCAATGCAGGGATCATTAATTAATATTATGAAGTACAGAACTTAGATTGACAAGACTTTGAATTGAGCTGCACCTTGAGAAATGGGATGTAAGGAAAGTGATAGACGCGATAAGAAGGAGAGAAAGAGAGACGGAGTCAGACAGGGAGAGAGAGGTGCGGAACGAGAGATAGAAAGAAACGTAAAGAGAGCGAGAGAGGTGGGAATGAGAGAGAGGGAGAGAGAGAGAGAGAGAGAGAGAGAGAGAGAGAGAGAGAGAGAGAGAGAGAGAGAGAGAGAGAGAGAGAGAGAGAAACAAACAGGGAAAGTGAGTGAGAGAGAGGGGAGATTGACAAAGAAACAGGGAAAACGATAGTTGAGTATGAGAAACGGAGAGAGAGAGGGGTGAGAATGAGAGAAAGAGAAATAGAAATATAGAGATAAAAAATAGAAAGAGAAGGATAGGTTTAGAGAGGTATAAGAGGAGCAGCAATGAAGCCAAGAGCACAGTTCCTTAGAGACAATTAAGGTGAAGGTTACCTCTATTTTGTTGGTCTTACTAATCATATAAATCCGATACATTTCAAGCAAATAGAGCAATCAAACTTAAAGGGCTCTGAAAACAAGTTCTAGGCAAAACTCTCGAATCCTCAGGCACAAATAGAGACGGAGGGCTTTGAAAACATTGTTGCAATTTAAAGAAAGCCAGGCTGTATCACCTTACGAAGAATGCAGTGTGACATATTTGGGGTGTGGGACTTTCTAACCCCGACTCACATCCACCAAATCCAATCATATTGCTCGCAGTTGAAGTACGTGCCCATCTGCTTCGGAACTTGACTTAAAACCAACAACTTTTCCTCGAAGAATAGAAATTTCCTAAGCGATAATTGAAACAGATGACGGGAAAAGCTCGTCTCAGCGCAAGCATGCACTTTTCACTAACGGAAGATTTCTGTGACAGGGAGCTCTTGAATAACGTCTCGGATATCAAACTGTCGTCTCTCGTTTCGCCTTCCCTCGGGGCGTTCAGGATCTTCAAATCCTTACGCTGACAGTTTACAATGTTCCAGTTTGTCAGTCACTGCTGCTGCTAGTCGTAGCTCGTAGCTAGCTGCCGCAAGAAGAAAATAAAGACCGAGGATCTTCAAATCCTTACTTTGACAGTTTACAATGTTCTAGTTTGTCAGTCACTGCTGCTGCGGCTACGTAACTTGTAGCTAGCTGCCGCAAGAAGAAAATGCAAAGCAAATGATGCCTGACTGCATGCATTGACAAATCCAGCTTCGCTTTTCACTCCAGCTTTTCACTTCTTTCTTAGAATATGTGAGGATATTACCTTTTATAATTTATATACCTTTTTGTGTTAATATAATGGTGCTGTATAATATTAGTTAGAATATATTCTCATACTCTTCAGATTTTATAGAAATCAAATGATGTACCTGGGTCTTTTCAAAGGAAATTTGAAGCGAGTATTTCAATATGGATTCATTATCTATATTGCAATATACAATATATCAGAATGAAACAATTTTTTTATTGTTAATAACTTTTTTGCATTGTGAAAAAGGTATGATTGATAAAGATCTCTTGTTAATCAATACTCAATAGTCAATACATGTTCACAAAATATTCCAAAGATAATTTACAGAATGCCACAAATGATATCAATTCTGTAGGTGTAGTTCATCAAAGAAAACATAGATGATTGACTGTATACTAAGTATCTCTTAAAGGTTTTAGCAGCTGCAGGTTTAGGAATATCTTTCACATTAGCCAAAGGGTATTGTAGTTGAATTTCTCCTAGGGCAGGGGCTGACAAAACTCTTCAAACACTGAGCTCCATTTGAGCTCCCACCCGAAAAACTGAAATCTACGTCTAGCAAATTCTAAGATTGAACAAAATATTAATGAAGGTACATTTATGCATGGTACATTTTTCATTGAAAAATCTATATTTTGATTTAATGTATGAAGTGTACATATCTGACATTTTGATGTTTAAAATGTTGAGATGTTGAGCTTGCCATGTTGGCCAAGTTTGTGGTTATTTCCACTTGCCCAGCAGACATTTTTACTTGCCATGCCAAGTCGATGCCTGTTGGTTGTACACTTCATAGATTCAGAATCTCTTTGATTATAGGCTCATTCTGTATGAGGGAGTTTTGTTTTAACTGAGGGGTAGATCTACCTCATTGGTTTTCAAGCAAATTTTAAGAAAAGTAAGAATACTTAGCAAAGAAATCAACATTTTGAATTGAAAAGGGGGGATTATTGAACCCCTCAAAACCCCTATGTATCCACACTGCATTTCAATCAGTTTTCACTTTAGTGTTGATTTGATATATTTATACAGGTTGGTGTTGCGCTTGCAGTTTTTCTGTGGGAAGAGGGTTAAGTGTAATCCAGTATATCAACACCAGGGGGCATGCTAAGCCCGGCAGCTTGCCCGTATCCCCAAGCTGATTAACTTCAAAACCGCCCCCAAATACAACCCTAGGCAAAATAGCAGCGTTTCAATTCCCCGTGCTGTGAAAACGAGGGGGGATTAGGGAGATTCCTGACAGCAATGGGGGGATTGGATTAGGGGGCCCCCGGCCACTCCACCGCAGGTGTAGGGGATGAGGGGGGCCTGCAAGGCATTGTGGGGGAAATAGTGGGGGCAACAAGAGGGATTCGTGACCGAGATTCTCCCATTCCTCAATTTAACCCTTCCAATGCCAAGGCTACTTCCGTCTAAAGCACAATTACGCAAAGATCTTTGTAAACCATCTTAACCCTGTCATGTTGGTATTCATTAGATAGCTCTTGCTGAGTACTTTCAGATGAGTACCCATTTGCCATGGTTTCAGTCATTTCTCAGCTTTTTTGCATCGTTTTGTATTGGCAAAATTAGCCACCACCAGCATAAGGGTTAACGGCGGCCTCCACCCATCCCATGCCTAGCATGCCTGGTTTCTGCCGTTTGACTTGACAAAGACAGTGCCTGAGATAATGGTGGATTCTTGGAGATGTAAACTTGTGATAATGTGATTAGTTGGGGATTAGCTAAGTCCATTCCCGGCATGGCTGAAGCTTCTCTATCCAATAATAGGTGCATTGCATGAAAATTGCATGGACGTTTCATTATAACACCAGGGGGTTTGTCACAGTGCCGTGTTGTTAGAATTTTAGAATATGAAGGTACTGGTGCTTGCAAACTGAACAGTTAATTTAAAAGTAATGATATTATAATAGTGATATTTAATAGGTCAATTCATTGATGATTAATTGAACATTTTTACATTCAATGTTTATTGTTCAACATTTTTCAGGTAGAAGCATATTTGGAAAATATGTGTAGGAGAAATGTAAATCAGGTCTCCACCAAATACTGTACGTCTTAATTCTCAAGTAATGGTTAAAGAAATGCTATAGATCCAGACAACAATTTCCGGAAGAACTCATGTATGGGTTGAATACTAACACTTGGATGATACTAAAATGTGGAAAATATCACACCCTAGGGTGTCTACTGGCCTGCAGGGCCTTCACACTGAGCTAGGGGAAGGTGAAAATTAAGCCATAATGCCTGTCAAAGAACTGTCGTAGGTCTGTTGTGTATTTACGACACCCGGTGGTGTCAGCTGTTATTAGCTGCCTGAGACTGCTTGGGGTTACCCTCATTCACCGCTAATTCCTGACTTTTACGTTTTGGAGATGATCTGAACCCTGTCATGTTGGTATTCATAGGATAGCTCTCGCTGAGTACTCTCAGATGAGTACCCATGTGCCAGGGTTTCAGTCATTTTTCAGGGGTTTTTTTGCATAGCTTTGTATTGGCCAAACAAGCCACCAGCAGCATAAGGGTTAAGCTGCCTGCAACTGCCGGGTTACACTCATACACGGCTAATTTCTGACTTGTTGTTTTAGAGAAGTCTCTGATTAAACAATCGCCACTCGATCCTCCCCGACACGATGTTGACATGGTCCGTGGGAATGCTTCGCCGAAATCGAACCGGCCCGCCAATTTACAAGTGGTTGGTTTTGGTTAGCTGGGGTTTTGACAAACTTTAACCAATGTTGTGGCTGTGTGTTTGGCAGGGTTCTTGTTTTTGTTGTAAAACGGCATAATTTGTTGCAACAGACACTTCTCTGGTATGGGAAATGAGTCAAATGACTTGGGAAAAACAGCTAAGCACATGTATAGGAAACTCCTAGGTTGGCAGATTTCATTTATCACACACTGTTTTCATAAATAGTTCATTCAAATGTCATAGTCTGATCAGCCACCTACATTAACCCATTAAACATTCCTGAAGCTTTCCATTACAAGTGACATCTGCACAGTTCAATTATAGTTGAATTTATTCTATCTTTTGATAGCTGTCTTTGTTATAGTTGTTACTAGTATTGATGCTATCCATGCTATTTCAAAAGTTTTTTTAGATCATTGTCTTTCTTGTAGTTGTTACTGTATTGATAATATCCATAAAGTTTATATTTCAATGGTAATTATTTTTAGAACTAGTAGATTGATACTCTACTAATATTCGTAAGTTTGGTACTAGGAGACTGCACAAACTATGCTGAAACTCTTTGGGAGGAGGAAGTTAGAGGAGGAGCAAAAGTTCAAAGAAGATGCGGATTTATCACACATGGAAGTGATTCATGCTTCACGTTTCTCACAGCTCTGCGTGAGCCGCTATGCTGGGTCATAGATTTTTTAAGCCGGGTCTTGCCATCAATAAAGCTAAAAGCCACCAAACTTTCGATTTCCTATAGTGCCCTGTGTGAGAGGTCACCTCCTGAAAGAGGTCACACATTCATTTATTGAATCTTCTATGTATTCCCCAAAATGATGCAATCTTTACATTCAATTGATGAAGTCACATACATTTGTTCATTTATTGAATCTATATTCTCAAAAAAGGACTAATTTGTACTACCAGTTGACACACATACATATATGGAATCATCCATATTCTTGAAAAAGGAGCAATTTGTACAATCAGTTGATATTGAAATTTCTATATTCCCCAAAAATGGAGCAGTGGATACTTTGATACACTTGCTTTTATTGCATTGTTTATATTCACCAAAAAAAGAAGCAATGTATAATAATTCAATCCTAAAGATGAATATGATTTTCTTAGATGTTATATTTGAATGCATTATGTAGACTTGAATACATAAGACCTATAGATTGGGGCATCACTGCTTGCAATAATGTGGTGCTCTACCCCAACTTGATCCTGGGGCGCTTATGTGAAAACGGATTTATTTAATCCTAGTTTCGGGTGTGAAAATCATCTAAAGTGCGAGAAAAGTTTAACGAAAAAGCAGCAAAGTGTAATAATCATTTTTGGTGTTAATCTGTCCTAAGGGTTGAGTATAACCGCTGCTGCGGCGGGAGTGGCAGACTGGTAGCCAGGATGTATTTTAGCCAGCTGTTCTTTTCTATACCAGCTGCAGGGCTAGTAGTAAGGTTACTGGTGGGTAGGGTCTGATAATAAACAGAGGTACATGCAGTAATGTGACAGGGCAAGTATATAGACCTAGATATCTACCAGCCATGTTCACATAATAACCAGAATTACTCAAATATAGGGCTAGTGTGAGTTACTAGTGGTATGCTGCCCGGTCTGGAGACATACAGAGGTACATAGAGAGTAGTGCTGTAGGGTCTGATAATAAACATAGAGGTACATGTACGTAGTAGACTGGTAGGTGTAGTAATTATAGGTCTAGTAATCTACAAGCCCCTCTCAGATACAGGGTTCGTGTGAATTACTGGTGGGAGGAAAAACATTCAGGGCCAGTCAATATCCAGATGTTTAGTTTTTGGCTAGGGCAAGTAAAACTCTTTCTTTAGAATTTCTTTTTGTTTATTTTCCTGCTCGCTGAGGGCGAGTAAATCTTTGTATCTACAGACTTCCAAAACTCTAGTAGCTATACTTAAGTATGGGGGTAGTTTGGTTTTGGGTGGGGTGCAATTTTAATACTTGAAATAGCAGCTTTGACTTTTACTCCCCCCATAAGGTCCTTGGAATTTACAGCACATCTGTCCCCTACACTCAAATTCCCTTTCCACCTAAAGCCCCCCCCCCCCCCCCACCAAAACAGATAGTCAAAATTTAGTAAACCATGAGAAATTACTTGTAATTCTCATATTTTCTGGCTATACTCAATCCTATTTCCACCTCTAAAAATGTCAAAAAATTGTCAGTTTGGGGAAATTATTTTTAATTCTTGTATACTTCTGGTTTTTCATGTCCATCCCATAATACTGCTGGAGGACTGGGCCTGACAAGTCTGTGTCAGCCAGAGTCGGAGTGACAGGGTCGTGCCATGACATCCTGAGTTTGTTTAACATACAGCCCTGGTAGCCACGCCACTGACACCACCACAGAATGCAAGCTGTCCATTTGCAGCCGCTGCGATCTTCCATGCACCCTCCTCTCTCACACACACACACACACACACCAACACACGAGATGTCACCATACCTTGTTACTGCATCTCTTGCTATTGTAAGGCAAGTTGACCGTTTGAGATTCCTTACTCTTTTACCAAGATTATTTTTTCATCTCTCATCATTGTATTTGTGGCAAAGAAAAACAGCACCGTCAAAAGGGACAAGGGTTGTTAACATATCTATCTCTCCCTCAGCATCCAATATTTTTTCGAGGAAGACTTGTGAATTGCTTACCCCTCTCACCTCTCACATACAAACCCCATCCCCTCCTCCTTCCCTCCACCCCCCCCCCCCCCCCCCCCCCACCCTAAAAAAAAGAAAATACCCTTACACAAATGAGCCCCAGGGGGATTTTTTTTAAAATAGCATCCAGCATTCTTGCATAATTCAAAATTAAGATGGCACTCTTCCACTTTCTCCTTTCCACAAAATCCCCATTCACCCACCTTTGGAGAAGGCATAGCTTGCCACAGGCTGCAGATGGCTGCAAGGTGATTTCGCCTTCGAGTGCTGGTATTTGCTGGCAGGATTTCTGGCAGTATTTTGCAGCATACTCCTGGCTGTGTGAGGAGGTGAGAATATTTTCAGTGTGCGTCAGAATTCTGACAGAGCTTTGTTGTGGGGACTCCACCCATACCTCTCCAGCCCCAGCAGGTTCATCCTCTCCTCAGAGAGCCATAGTCTGGTATGCCTGCAAGACATCAAGGGATCCATATGTTCCTCCAGTATGACTCACCTGGGGAGAGGAAGGGGGGGGGGATGAAAGCAATTTTTAAGGCAAAAGTAGGCTGCGAGAAGTAGTCGTCTTAAATTGTCACCTCTAAAAACCTCTGTTGTCTCCTTGGAAAATTTAGGTTTGTAGATTATTATGCTAACATCATAACAAAACATATCCTATAATTTCCGTATATATGTATATATATATATATATATATATATATATATATATATATATATACATATATATATATATATAAAGAGAGAGAGAGCGAGAGAGAGAGCGAGAGAGAGAGAGAGAGAGAGAGAGAGAGAGAGAGAGAGAGAGAGAGAGAGAGAGAGAGAGAGAGAGAGAGATTCGTAGTGGGACTCTTAGAAATTGACCTTCCTACAGTGTTCACCACTTTCTACCAGTCCCATACAATTTTTTTCCAGACAGTTTAAAAGTTGAGGGAATGCCTTTGAGTTGACCAGTTGTGACCGGTCCCACACTGTATATAGTGGTCACTTTAGAGAAGCGGTCAACAAAGAAGGGTGGTCACTTCGAGAGGTCCAACTGTTTATAAAAATCACCCTGTTTGTTTGGCTCATACATTTAGCAAAACAAAATGAAAGTTCATTACATTATAAAGAAAGCAAACAATGTAAGTAAAGGTTCCAAAACCGGAGCGCAATGCCTACTTAGGCTGCTTTCGTCCAATTCACAAGGATGCAAAGATTTTTGAAAAACATCTAAACCTGTCATGGTAATATTCATTGGATAGATCTTGCCGATATGAGTACCCATGTGCCAGGATTTCAGTCATTTTTCAGGTTTTTGCATATTTTATTTTGACCAAATTCGCCACCTTAAATATACACATAGATAAAAAAAAATGGGAGCAGAGTCTGCATCATCATAAACAGTTCCTTAGCAACCGTCTCCACATCAAGCCGGCAAGCAGCTTCCTGACAGAAGAGCTGAAAGTGGCAGCTGCTGAAATAACTGTAAACATGCCAACGCCGGGATGATTTCTGAAAAACATTTGTTTTTCAGGCTTAAACATTGAAATTTGTGTCCCATGTGCTTGTGACAAAGGTCACTCAGGGAAGGGATGGAGTTTCCTAGTCATATAGTCAAAATTCAAGGCTGGTTGTGTAGATGGGATAATTTCAGCAGACATTGACAGTTTATGTTGGTGTAGCTTATGTGCTTGTGTGTGTATGTACATGTTTGCTGGTTATATTGCTGGCCTTTCTTTAATAGTGTGAAACTCTAATAATCTCGTTTTTTTCTTAACCCTTATGCTGCTAAAATGCTGAAAAATGACTGAAAACCTGGCACTCATCTGAGAGTAAATGGTGAGAGCTATCTAATGAATACCAACATGACAGGGTTTAGATGTTTTTCAAAAATCTTTGCATCCTTGTGCTTTGGACTAAAGTAGCCTCAGCATTGGAAGGGTTAAAATGTACCAATATGTGATAAGAGAAAATATTAATTATTAAACATCTAATTCCAAGGAAGATAGAGATGGATCATAAATTTCAACACCAACTTTTGGCAAAGAGATGTAACGCAGTTATTACTTGTCCTATTGAAACAATTTTCCAACTTTCCCTACTATGGGCAAGTGTACATCCACATACCTAATATTTTCATCCCACCTATCTCCTCTACCCCTGGAGAGGCAGCAGGGGCGGTGACCTTTGCTGACCTTTGGTGTGATCAGAGGTGTTTTATTATGAAAACAAACAGAGAGATCTCCAGCATGAACAAACAGTAGTCACCACTACATCAGTATGTCTCTGACCCGGAGAATCCAAACTCAGCCTGGATGGGACTAGTAAATAAACATGTGATAAACCAAGCTCAGGATTTCCCCTAGCCTACTTCCTAGGCCAGTTTAGGAAATTATATCCCTTATGGAAAGGTGGCACTGCAACGTGCTATAATAGTGTAGGTGTTAGCCTGCCTCCCAGGCCTTATTTTAGTGTCCTCCCTTGTGGATAGATGGCTCTGAGGTATACTAATATGACTGAGCGAAATAAGTGATTCAGACTAGAGCTCAAGTGTGTCCCCCTTGAGGATTTATTCAGAACTAATACTGGAGTGAATTCAACTCAAGTCAGATCAGTGAAAGAGCCAGAAATCACAGACTTGTAGCAAGTCTATGTAGGTGGTAGTGAATCATGCATGAACAACTCCCTCATGTGGCAGTTGTATGAACTAGATAACTTAGGGCTTAAAGGCACTGCAGTATGCTAGAGTGATTAGTGGTGCATCTATTGCATGATGAAGAAGATGCAATTTTATTGAATCTCCTTTGCAGCCTCTTGCAGAGAGTCACTAATAATTCAAAAAAAAATTCTGCTTCTATTTCTTGTGAATATTTGAGCATACATATGTTTGTACAACAAACTCCAATGTTTGTACTACAAACTCCAATCTCATTATTTATGATATTTTATAAATAGAAAAAAACCTAAAAGATTAAGCAATCCCAATCTTGTCATCCTTGATGTAGATCATGTTGCCAAGGTAAAGATAGTTGTAGCGAGAATCTTGTAAAGTTCTCTGAGCCAGCTCCCAGAGTTAGCACCCGCGGCAGTAGCCAATGGCTGTATACATTCCCCCCTCCCGATCCAGAAGAGAGCAGGAGACCTCCATCAGGGCTCGCTCTCGGGAATAAATCTCCAGCACAGGAAGGAGACAATAATGCTAGTGGTGGAAGATTTATGGCGGCTAGAGTGGTGTGTGAAGCCATACAGGAATAGACTCAAAGGAAAAAGCTTCATGTGTAGCCATGCTTGTTTTATTATAGGACAGCATAGAACAATACACTTGCTGCTGGGGGAGAAACATTAGTTCTTAACCCATTCTTGCCTGCAGATCTACTTGACTCTCCTTCAAATATTTTGCTAATTTATTCCTAACTCCTCAGTTATTAGGCCTAAAAAAAGTTGTTTGTTTCCTGTAACCCTACCCTAACAAGTTTTTATTTAAAAATATCCCTACCCTAAAGTTTTTTGCGCCCTCCCAACTCCCAATCAACGTAAAACATGCATAAAACACACATTTTTGACCAAAAGAATAATGCAAAAAAAAAAAAAATTACCGACCTACCTACCCTATCTTTTTTCGGGCCGTTACAGGAAACAAACAATTTCTTTTTTTAGGCCTTATCAAAGGTATCACATGTCCAGACAGCACTTGTCAAGGATATCTCCCTGCATGAGTGAGTTAGTAATATAGCAACTGTCTAATTGCAATTTTAATTAAACCTTTATATAACCGAAATAGCGATGATCAGAAAAATTCCTATCTTGTGAGTTGCGACTGTGTCATATATGTTACTTAGTTGTTTTTTCAACTTCTAATCTTTGATCTTGAATTGATATGGCAGAAAGAGTGATGATGGTCAAGGGTCCTATCTGGTGGGCTGTTTATAGGTAATGTATCACATATGTTAGTGTGTGTTTTCTGAGACAACCCTGCAGTACATTTTGATATGGCAGAAACAGTGATGATAATCAAAAATCCTCTCTGGTGGGCTGTGTATGTACCACATATGTTAGTGTGTGTTTTTTGAGACTGCCCTCCTGTACATTTCGCTCAAATTTATATGGCAGAAAGAGTGATGATAATGAAAATTCCTATCTGGCGGGCTGTGTATGTATCACATATGTTAGTGTGTGTTTTCTGAGACGACCCTGCAGTACATTTTGCCCACAGTCTCTGATCTTTAATTGATATGGCAGAGAGAGTGATGATAATCAAAAGTCCTATCTGGATGGCTGTGTATGTATCACATATGTTAGTGTGTGTTTTCTGAGATGACCCTTCAGTACATTTTGCCCACAGTCTCTGATCTTTAATTGATATGGCAGAAAGAGTGATGATAATCAAAAGTCCTATCTGGATGGCTGTGTATGTATCACATATGTTAGTGTGTGTTTTCTGAGACTGCCCTCCTGTACATTTCGCCCAAAGTCTCTGATCTCGTCTTGTTATCAGCGAGCTTGCCCGGCCTCCGTGACAGCTACAAATTTGAGGGAGCGGGTTAAATGAAGAGGTATTACGGCCCCCACTTGATCATGAGTGACTGCTCCGTGATTCTCTTTCACTTAATTCGCCGTAAGAGGGAGGCGGGACACGGGTGTCACATGACCCCGTCCACTTCTCACACGGACAGGATCTGTCTTCTGTGGAACAGAATGAGTTTGCTTCCACTCACTGCTAAATCATGCAGGATTGTAAGGAACTGGCTTTCGATTTTGAAAAGCTGAGCCTAAAAAAGCTTTTAAAGTATATCATTAAAGTGATAAAAATGGGTTTAAACCTTATGCTGCTGGTAGCTAATTTGGCAAGTACAAAATAATCCAAAAAAGAGCTGGAGAATGACTGAAACCCTGGCATATGGGTACTCAGAGTGAGCTATCCAATGAATACCAACATGACAGGGTTTAGATGATTTTCAAAAAATCGTTACAACCTTGTGCTTTGGATGAAAGTAGCCTCATCATCGGAAGGGTTAAAACTATATTAAGAGATTATAAATGTGTATATGTCATGCAGGCACTGAAGGTCCAAACTGTTACATCATATGGATATTTTTTAGGAGGAAGCTTTTTGTTTAGTTTGCAGTCCATCCCTTTTATTGTAGGTAAAACAGGCGAAATACTCAGTACCCACGCACATTAATAACTCTTAGAGACAGTCCTTGATTGAGCAAGGATTTTCTTTTTATATAGCCAAATGTCCTAAGGCTGCTTGAGTGCTCATTGTCTTTTACCTCAGTTTCAAATCTAGATACAGGCATGTTAGGAAGCTGCCAGTGACTTGGGGTTAGGCGATGATTTTCTGCAGGTACCTTGGTTTCTGTAACCATTTTCAAATAGCTAGACATGATTTAGCCTGTAAATGGCAGAAAAAGCAAAGATTAACTGTTCCAAATCTTTTAAGTAACAATAAAATTTCCATACCATAAGAACAAGTTTTGTCTTTACTTATGGATGGAAACCATCACTTTGATGATGTACCCTAAAGAAGGAGACTTAATCCCTTCAGGTTCATGCCGGGGTCAGCATTGATCTGTCAGGGTCGGGAGGGAAAAAACGGGGTTGTCTCTCTTGTCATGCTATTCCAAGGGGGGATGTCACAGTAATCACATTACTTATGGGGAAGTCAGATTTTGATATTTGAGACCTGCTCCCACTACGACACGTTAACCTATTCATGCAGTATTTACTGTTTCCTTTGAAAAGTGTCGTCTGCTTCTGTGAGACATATGGAAATAACTTGAAAACCAAGCATGAATCTCCAAAATATTTGAAGGGGATTTGGAGGTTGATCTCTCATGAAGATTTCTCCCTCAAGTATTATTTAAAAATGAATTGTTCTGGTGACTGCGAGGAAAATATTACCCAATCAAAAGTAGCTGAGGAAATCCTGGCTTTTCTCAGCATTATTCTATGAATTGTATTATAATCCAAATGCCATTCTAATTATCAAAGTAACCATAATATTTATGCTGCTAGTGGCTAGTTATGCCAATACAGAATTATGCAAAAAAGCTGAAAAATTACTGAAACCCTGGCAGATGGGTACTCATCTGAGAGTACTCAGTGAGAGCTTTCCAATAACATGACAGGGTTTTTGCATCCTTGTGATTTGTTGAAAGTAGCCTTTACATTGGAAGTAAATATATGTATTAATGCATTAAATGCTCATAGTGCTTGACCAAAAGCATTCAGCCTCACAATTTTAATGATATTTCACAGGCAAAAATAGGTATCTTCAAAGTAAGGAAAATATTTGATGGCAAAATGTCAATCAGAACATTACATTTTTAAGAAACTCTTAAGAACATGTTCGCAAATTATTTCTGAATTAGTTGTAGGATATAAGATCTGATGCAAGGAGTTATACCTTTAAAAAATTATATTTAGTTGTTTTGATATCAAATAAATTTTGAAAAAAAGTATGGCTCATTAAAAATGCATCTCTACTCTGAAAATAGCAAGATGTTGTAGCACTATTAAATGTAATGAAAGGGAAACTCTTAAGTTATAGTGGCTCCTTAACCAAATGCTAATATGATTATTGCATTGAATGAGGGTGCACTGTCAACCATGCATTTAATTAGCAGTCAAAAAAAATCATATGTTGTTTTTAGGATGTGAATCTATTTCATTTATGGGGAAAAGAATAACTGAATGTACATTTCTAAGAGTTAAGAACTATGCCTGAAGAATCAGCTTCCTTGAGGAAGTTCTTTATGTCTTTATAAGATCTGTTAAGTTTTCACATAATAAACAAACAAATAAAGAATTAGCTTAAGGATAAGAACCTTTTATTGAATATCTACTCTAAACGCTTTTTTTTTTGAAATCATAAAATTTTGAAAAAAAGGATGGCTCTTTAGAACGTTCATCTCTAGTCTGAAAATAGGAAGATGTAACAGCATAACATGATGTAATAAAAGGATGACGCATACTGTAGGGAAAGAGAATAGTGTAAGTTAGTGGTGGATGTGAGTATGTGTGCTGTTCAGTAGGGCTATAAAGTGTTGTCGAAGCCCGAATTAGCGGGATAATCTGCCCGGCTCATTGATAGAGTGCTCTCAGAATAGAAGCTTTTAATTCATTAGTTTCACATCCGTGCCTCCTGCCCAGCCATCCAACCATCCAGCCATCCAGCCGGCCGTTCGCTCGCCCAGTGGTGCCTGCAGCCATGCCTGGCTTTACCCAAAGTAAACTCCTCCACTACTAACAGTCCATCTACTGCATTAGGGCAGCTAGGAATGACCACAACAGCATAGTGTGTCTGCGGGCGCATTTACACATACATGTAGGCTTAGGTGGGTGTAGGCTTAATGGACAGGTTTTAGTAAAACAACAACATCTTGCTCTTAACCTTACGTTGCCCCCTCTTTCTCTCACTACCCATCAGCCTCCAGGGTTAATACTGGAGCAGGAAAGTATTGCTATTACCATAATCTTGATATCTTCATTAGTTACTTGGTTATTTTTATTGCCTCATTATTTCTGTTGATATTATTATTATTATTATTATTATTATTATTATTATTATCACCATTATCATTATTTATTATTATTATTATCAATATTATAATCATCTTCATTATTGTTATTGTTATAAGTATTATCATAAATATTATTATTATGATTATTATCATTTTTACTATCATTATTGTTAGTATTATTATTATTATAAGTATCATTATCATCATCATTATCATTGTTTTTATGATCATTATATTACTATTTTATTGTTACTTTATGATTATTATTATCATCATCGTTAGCGTTGTTTTTATTATCATTATTACTTTTTAATTGTTTTATAATTTTCATTATGATTTTTATCATCATCATTGTCATTGTTTTATTATTATCATAACTATTTAATTGTTTTATAATTTCCATTATGATTTTTATCATCATCATCATTGTCATTGTTTTATTATCATCATTATTATAATTGTTGTTATTGTTGTCATGAGTATCAACCTAACACATGCACAGACACAGACCGTTCCTGTTGGGGTATTTCAAAATCTTTTGAATGAAATCTTTGTTTTTTGATTCTCATGTATGCTTTTGAATGCAAATATCTTGAATAAACAAGTTTAGATTCAATGACCCTGTATTTCAAGGTCATTCAGAGATGTTTTTTTGGACCTTCAAGAAAAGTAAAAAGGGGTATATCTTTTTCTCAAGGTATCGAGATATCTAAACAACCATGAAATAAAATATTTTCTGAGATGCCTCTTAATTAATAACTTTTCAATGTTTTAACCCTTGTCGGGCTGGAAATACTAAGATGTAGATGTTTAAAGCGGAACCAATTCAGAATCCATATCAAAAGATCTGTCACAACTATATTAGTATCACTGCTACTTTCATTTGTGACTCAGTATCATGGCAACACCAACTTGAAAATAATTCAACTTAATGTTGTTACAGGATCTGTTACTAGTATTATGAAATCTATCAAAATAGTCCTTATTATAATTACATATATTGCAAATATTATCTTGTTTGATTTGTCAGCTGTCAAGTTCTGAATCATTTTTTTTTTTTTTTTTGTAATTCTTTAAACATTTTCTTCATTTATATTTCGTTAAGCAACTGAAAGGAAATTACTCAAGCCAGAATTTTTTAAAAACTTAACTGTTTATTTCATCAGAAAGCAGTAGCCATAGCCTGGGATGTAGCCTTCTAAGCATATTCCTGGTCTCAGTGAGTCCACAGCGTGCATCACCAAAGCTCGTGCGATTTTCCATGCTAGATGCTGACATTTAGACCCCAACTCTTTAAAAATGCATTACTTTGTTGAAATGATCCATCTCCACAAGGAGGGGAACTGATCGTGAAAAAACCGTTCCCTTTCGTGTCGTGATGAAATTTTCAAAAATGAACCCTTTCAACATGATTTGAACATTTGCCTTAGTTGCCTTTAACCCTCTCATGCTCTTAGTGCTCACTCAGGTAGTCTGATGACGCGATGTTCAATATCTTATGAAGAACTGCAATAATAAAGAGATTTTTTAGGATGGGCAACTTGCATTAGTATTGGGTAACAATTGGAATAAGTTGAATATTGTTGAAAATAAGAATGCATTCTTTTGTATTTGCCATGATATTGCTTGGCATAAAATGGAAAATGTATTTTCAACATTATTCAAGTGTCATTAAATGGTTAAAAAGGGTATACAGTATGTTATTTCTTAGAGATATGGATAACAAACAAAACCTGGTGTGGATTTGGTCAGAAATGTAAATATGGTCACAATTCTTTACCTGGCACAACGCATTTTAAGCTGACTGCTGATTTCCGTCCACTGTTTCACAGCTGGAGTTTGATAACTAACATTCAGTTATTTCTTTTAGTTTGCCATGGTTTCAATGAAAAATGTATTTAACCGATTTCCACCCAGAATTCTAGAGTAATATATAATAATGGCAATAATGCAGAACTATTTGAAGGGGGTTGCTTAAAAGAATATATCTTTTTTTTTTTATTGACAGGTATTTTAATGAAATGTGTCTTAAAGTTTCTTCCCTCAGAATTGAGCTCAGGTTGTCTTATACCTTTTGGAATTACTTGAAAAAAGTAAAAGCAGTGCCGCAAATGTTGCAAAGATAAATGAAAGAGAATTGTATTATTGTATTATAGAAAGCACCTAGACCACTACTTTCATTCAAATATATTCTTCCAGTGCAATGCCAATTTCAAAGATTCAAAGAAAATGCATTTGCTTCAGACAGTGATTTCTAGGAATGAATATTTTCCGTGTTAGAAAGTGGGCCTTGAATTCTCCCGCGGGCGTAATATTGCCGTGCTCCCCGCCGTAGAGGATGAAGATGAAGAAAACGAGTCGCCCCCTAGCCTGGATACAGTTACCAACCACATAACACAATCTTCTTGTAATGGTCTTCCCGGCAACTTAATCTCTAAATGGATATAGACCCTACGTTCCCCACCTTCCCCCATTGTTTCTGCTGAATGCCGCGCTAATCCCGAAACAAATGAAATCCCCCAATCTCTCCCACTCACACCATTATCCAGAAACGTGCCTAATTCGCTTACATTTAGTTTCATATCGGCCCATTATTCAGCTTTAATTAAATACAATGCTGGATTATTAGATTACGTTGTAGGACTAGGAAACATTACTACGAAATTTGAGTGCATTTGGAGAAATTTCACTAATCAGATTTGATTGATCAAAATTCTGCTGGGGCCATTGGTTTCTTCATCCTCTCAGCGAAGAGTTTGAAAGGTAATATTACAAATTATTCACTAAAGTTATTTCAATTATATGATGTTTCGCAGTAATATATTATTTGGAATTCAGGTATTTTCACCTGAGTGTATGATATTTGATGTAATAGTTGATATAATTTTCAACTGTTATTTACCTTGCTTGTCCTACAGATGAGGGCCTAAGATTACTGATCTAGTTTAAAGAACTCAAAATGTCTTGTCTACAAAGAATATTTTATTTTCACTAATTGGTGGTTGCCTTCCCAGGTTTGCATGATTAGATTCACCGACTTATTCATCATCATCATCATCATCACCATCATCATCATCACCATCATCATCATCATCAACATCACCATCATCATCATCATCATCATCATCATAATCATAATTATAATCATCATCATCATCATCAACACCAACAACGATAACGATAACAACAACGACAAAAAGACCATCCCCAGGATTGTGGTCACTTCTGTCATCATCACAATCAATTGTTCTCATGGTTAAAACTTTTCTAAGATAGTTGGTTGAAAGAATTCTCACACCATGCTTCAGATGTATAATACCTTCTTCCTTGCAGTCTTGTGTCTCAGCATTAACCCCTATAGATGATAACCCCATATCAAATTCATTTATAATATCTATCCCTTTAATTGCTGGAACATTATTGTTTTATTAAGCATGAGCTGTAGGTCAAGGGTTATGCAACATGTTGTGTGAAGAACATGCATGTGAAATAGTGCTTGTAGTATGTAGGGTTATTGCATTGACAGCTCCCTTTGGAACTTCCTCCGCGGAGAACGATCAAAGTTTCACCCTCTAAACTGCACTTGTTTCATCTCCACAATGAAACTGCTGACCCAGGAAAATTGTTTATATTATAATGACGCCATGTGTCAAGCGGGTCACTTGATTACAAATTAATGGTCCAGAAGTTATGGACGCTGGCAGTGTTTAGAGAAATTTCCCTTCTCACCAGTTACGAGTCTCTCCTCTCTCCTGCTTATAGATGTCTATTAATGATGGTTGCAATGAAGTTAATATCATAATCACTGCAGGGATTGACTTTCCCCAAGACAACTGTCGGTTAAAGTTCACTTGCCAACAATGGAATTTGGAGGAAGGTGGTAAAATTTCGTGTCTGGTGACCCATGTGAAATAAATCATGCGGCGTGAATATTCTTTGATGCGAGATATAAATTCACTAAAACTTTATTAGTTCAATTTTATGTCCCTAGGTGGCAGTGCTGTTTCTGTTAAGGGTCACAGATGTACAAGGCATTAGTCCATACTTGATTAGAGGGGCCACATTAACTAAAATTTTAGTAGTTCACTTTTATGTCCCTAGGTGGCATTGCTGTTTCTGTTGGGGGTCACAGATGTACATGGCATTAGTCCATACTTGAATAGAGGGGCACATTCACTCAAATTTTAGTAGTTGTATTTTATGTCCCTAGGTGGCAGTGCCTTTCGTGATGGAAGGTCACAGATGTACAAGACATTACCCCACACTTCATTAGAGGGGGCACATAGTGGGGCAGAATGAATTAGCTGGAATAATTTAATTTATCAAAGTCGCTATCTCCTCTCGCACTCCGTTAAAGAAATGGTGATTGTAACGCGGGCATTTGTCTTCATCAGAGTTCAGACAGACATGTAAGTGCAAAACAATCCAACATTTGACGGCTGGGAATGAGGCAGTGACACTTTGATGCTGGTTTTGCTTGAAAGCCTTTGGGAGGAGATTGAGAGAAGTTTTTTGTAGTTCTCACTCAGTTCATTGCCTTTGTGGCGGTTGTTTTTTGTGTTTATTTTCTATTTCCTTAAGTCAAGTTTAAAGCTGGTGTATGTACCTTTTCTGAAATAAGTTCTCTTCATTACGGTCATAGACATCATAATCATCAGCATCATTATCATAGTTCTCACTTCTGTCCTTTCTCTGTATTTTATTATAAATGTTTTGAATTTCTTTTTGTCATATTTGTGTTTTTAGTGCCAATATTGCCATCATTATATTATCATCATCATCATCATCATCATCATCATCATCACCACCATCATCAACATAGTTCTCACTATTGTCCTTTCACTATGTTTTATTATAAATGTTTTGAAATTTTGGGGGTTTTGTCATATTTGTGTTTGTAGTGCCAGTTTTGCCATCATCATCATCATCATCATCATCACCATCATCATCATCATCATCATCATCATCATCATCATCATCATCATCATTACCATCAATATCATAATCGTAATCAATATCATCATATCAAAATCTCTATAACATTTATTGCGTTACTCCCTACACATCAAACTTTAATGGTGTTGAACCTTCTCCAGATAAATACTATAAATTATAGAATAATATTTTGCTTATTGATAAGCTAAAGAAATTGGTGTTTATTTTACTTGCTCATCTCTGCCCTACGGTAGTGTGCCACTGTTGACGTAGGGCGATAAGCGCCGCACCGATGATGCCCAAAGGAGGGTGCTGGGTTCGGGGTGTTTTGACAGAGCACCCAGTCATTCACAGGTCGTCAGTCACCAGAGTGAAACACACATACATATTTCATCAATATTTGTCTACAAGTCCATTACGCTTCCCATACATTTCCCCCCCTCCATCTGGTACCTCCGCTCCCCCCCCCCCCCCCCCCCCCCGCCAAATCCTTTACACTGCTACCACTGCTGCTGTTGCCTAGCCCTAGGGCTAAATAATTTTCTGTTTATTCTTTCATTCTTTCATATCAAACTTATAAGTATATCACCTCAAGATTGATTTTGTTCATAAGTTGCTCACCAGATGGCCTCATTGAGAACATCAGATCTTTTGCATTTACCTTAAAAGTCTACAGGTACACAAACTGAGTTTGTTCATATTATTTTCTCACCAAATGGTTACAGTGAGGTCTTAATCATTATGCATATTTTCTCTTAAGTTACACATGTGATTGCTAAAGTGAAACCTTTAAAATGCATCATTTCTTCAATTGGTTCTAGCAAATCCTGGTGACCCCCTTCCTTAGGCGCCATCTATGATCAGCCATATAATCTAACACCTTGATATCAAGAAAAAGGTAGAGATCAGAACAGAGAAGGACATTTTAGAATCATATCATAGCCTAGGGGCTCGACTACTGCTGCTGTTGCTGCTGGGCCCATCGCTATCTATTCTATCTAAACATAATATTTATCCAAGAGTTGCTATGATACCGCCTCAGCAGCATCATCCTCATCATCTGCTGTAGCATCATCTCCCACCACATTAGAAAACCCACCATCTGTTGGTGAGATCTCCCTGTGGAAGTAATGCAATAAAAATTTCTATGGGGTTGCGGGCAAATTTGAATTGTAAAGTGGATAGAATTAGGGGTAAATGAATTTGGGGGTTTTATTTGCGTAATGAAATTGTAAGTGTATCTTTGGCCCGGCTAATGTGTTGATAATGCCGAGATGAGTAAACTGGCGAGGCTCACGAGTGCTTCGCATATATAATTAGCCCATGTGACACATTGTAGCAAGTTAGCATCGTTAACCGTAGTTAGCATGGAGACTTCTCCCTAGACAAATACCATTAGCTGTGGCAGCAGCGATACAGGAAGGTTTTGAATGGCCGCGTATTAGTAGTGAGATATCACTGATTTAGCCTAACAAATAGACAAACTTGTAATCAGCATTATGCAAGCAGAATATAAACCACATAAATCTTTTATGATATCACACTAACTTGCTTAAGTGAATTGCTTTTGAATTACATTGTTTCCTGCATATTATTTTGTATATTTCAGTGTGTTAGTTATACTTTTTATGTTATTTGGAAGTGCAAGTTCACAACTTTGTAGGAAAATGTGTTAACCCTTGCCCTGCTGGTGGCTAATTTGGTCAATGCAAAATGATGTAAAAAAAACTGAAAAATGACCGAAGCCCTTTCACATGGGTACTCATCTGAGAATGCTCAGTAAGAGCTATTTAATGAATACCAACATTACAGGGTTATCAAGGGTGGTTATCAAAAATCTTGCGTCCTTGTGTTAGGACAAAAGTAGCCTCAGCACTGGAAGGTTTAATAGAACCAAAGACTATTATATTTTAAACCCAACTATCATGACTATGATTCTTTCTTTGCTGAATGATTTGTCAGGAATATGTATGAATAGTCTTGTTCTGTATGCATAAATTACCTGCAGTAATTATGGATACCCCTTAGTCGGCCAAGAGGGTAGGAATTACCTTGTTTCATCACAATGGGACTGTTTAATTAATTGCTTAAATTATGCTACTAGCATGTACATTTGAAGTTAGGGAAAAGGCACTTTTTTAACAGTCAAAACAAGAACCATGTATAGCCCATCGAAAGAACTCATTTCCCATATATTTATATAAAATATTAGTGAGCACTGGATCACACATTTCTTCAAGTATTTTTCTAATTTTCACTTTATTCCTAAGATATTTTCAAAGTTGTCATTGCTTTTAGGTGTCACAATTATTTATACAACCAAAAAATAAATTTACATAACCTTTAAGTAATGAATATATGACAAAGCAATATTTAGAGAAATATTTGATGGAATAGTTTTTTTCCTGTTGACGTTAAAAGATACCTTTTCATATACTTATCAGGCTAGGGGCCCGAAAAGGTCTTTCAATAAATTTAGTGGTCAAAAACAGGATTTCTTTATTATAATATATACTATTTCGGACCCCTAGTCTGTAAAATCTAGGGGTCCACAGCAAAATCTAGGGGCATATACCCCTGGGCCCCTGGGAAAACCGAACTCTGCTTATCAAGCATAATTTTATTTTAGGATTTAGTTTCATACTGAGACAAATTAATTAAGTATAACAGTTAGTAATAAGTAATGAGGGTTCTAAGTTCATAGAGGTTAGACTACAGGGTATATGCACGCTCCTTGAGCAAAAGGCTTGAGGTCTATGGCTCATACATGGGAGCCATGTCGAGTGGTATGTAATAATACTTGTCCCACCTATTTGAAGAAAAAATGTCCCCAGGAATAAATGGTACGAAGTGAGTGACCATGGCCACTACTTGAAAGTTTGAGATAATACTTTCCCAATGATACTAAAATTCTCTCTGAAATGAATGGTATGAATGAGTGTGCTTTTTTCCCCAAGTATGTATACCTGCATGGCTTAGTATTCAGCTTTATACTTTACTTTCAAGATGCATGTGCAGACCTAGGCTTTCTTGGTAAGGTTCTTGTGGATTTGTTTAGATCTTTAACTGTGTTCTTTACTTAACTCACTCATATCTTTGTGGATGCCTGAATCTAATGAGCAAGTCTGTGTTTGCGACCATAACTCATCATTT
>OZ012692.1:38796575-38828081 GCA_963942565.1 Maea johnstoni | reverse complement strand
TTATGCAGCCATGGATTTTATGTAATATTTAATTGGGAAAATTAATACGAGTCTTTCCTCGGCTTCCTCGGAGGCAAAGTGTGACTGGATACATTTGCCAGATTTCAGGGTCAGTAGAGGGGGGCTAATTGATTTGATCGCAGTGAATGCAAGGGTCAATTTGGAAGAGTTTTCCTTTGTCGGGGGGCAGTGGTGGGGGGATAATAGTGCATGATCGGGATTACAGGGGTGAGTGGAGCTGCAAGGCCAAGCTGGTAGGTCTCGCTGAGCAGCTGACTGACGGCAGATCTCAGATACAGACTACTTGGCTTCCACACTTGAAGAAATATCAAGACAATCGATCACTGCATTATGAGCAGTCTGAGAATGACTGGTTCCTTTCCTTTACCCTTGTTTCATAGGTGGTGGGGGCAGTTAGAAGGGGTGCAGGTTGGTTCCTGATCAGCTGATGGCAGATCTGAAAGGGGGTAGAGATAGAGACTTGGCTTCCACACTTGAAGAAATATGAAGACAATCGATCACTGCATTATGAACAATCTGAGAATGACTGGTTCCTTTCCTTTACCTTTGTCCTATTGGGGGTGGGGGGGGGGGCAGTTAGGAGTTGTGGGGTTCGATTCCTGGTGTCAGGTGTCAGCTTGGTGGCAGATCTGAAAAGGGGGTAGAGATAGAGGTTTGGCATCATGATCTCAGGTGTCTAATGGAGTAGATTTGTGTAAATAGGGTCATTTTGAGATTTTCACATCTGTACAAGTCAACACCCTTTTCCTCATATTGAGACCAACCGTGACTGTTTAGGCCATCAATGAGCAGAGTAAAACACCAACCATTACAGAAGCTCCTATAGGTTAGCACTTAGGTGGGAAAGGATTTTAGACCCCTTTCTCTATATCGAATTTCACCAAAACATGGGAGCTTGATAAACTTTATAAACTGACTTATCCTTTTGACTTATACTTTAACCCTACTTTTTGGGGTCAGAGGTATGGAGTTGTGAGAAATGTTTGAAGACTAGGAATGCTCATACTTACTGAATTAAGTGAATGTATGAGAGGAGGCAGGCAGGGACTGCATTTAAGTTAAAGGGCAAGAACTGTCTCTACCAGGGCTATTATGAGCTCTCAAAATAGCTTAAGGCTCATATACTTTCGTATGTGTAGCTTTGATGATGGTAAACAATGGCAGCAACAATAGCAATGAAATAAATCATAGTACTAAGCAAACCATGGTAAAAACAATAATGATAATAATAATAGTAATAATTATAATAATAATAATGATAATATCAATAATAGTAATAATAATAATGATAATAATAAAAATTATGATAATAAAAATGATAGTAATAGTGATGATAATAACGATGATGATGATAATAATAATAATAATAATAATAATAATAATAATAATAATTATAATAATGATGATGATGATAATATGCGGAAAAATTAAAGTAAAACAAATTATAAGTATTGCGATGATGGTAATAATTATGATAATATAATGATAATAATGATAATAATAATAATAATGATAATAATAATAATAATAATGATAATAATAATAATAGTAGCAATAATATTGATAATTAATAATAATAATAATGACAATAATAACAATGATAATGATAATGGGAATGATAAAATAATAGTAATAATGATGATAATGATAACATTAATGATAATAATAATGATAATGATAATAATGATTTATCATAATAATAGTAATGGATGTAAGAAAAACAATAATTGAATAGTCTAATGGTACTGATTTAGTTTTGAAGAGACAAGAAAATGAATAATAGTTATGATTATTTAGCTATGAAAGAAACCCCTCCAATGAAATATGATTCATGAATCTCAGCTGAAGGGTCAAGGAAGTTCATGGGGGGATAAAACTCCAGTTTCCTGATGTGCGGGGCATGTATGGAGATAAGCTACAGCGGAGCTTACATAATTCCCACTGGTCCCCCCCTCTCCTCCCCTCCTCCTCCTCCCCCCTCTCCCCCCTCCTCGTCCCGTATTCAGGCAAGGCTTTCCAGTACAATCAGAGTGTCTGAGTGTGAATATTTCATAACCCAAGGTGCCCTCCGCTCCGGGTCCTGTTTATTTAATCATAGTTATGGAGATTGGGGCTTTAGAGTAGTTGAGCGCACTGATGTCAATTGCTTTTACCTAGAACTCCATCCAGAGACATCTGTTAATCCCCAGAGTCGCAGGCACTGATGAATGGAGTTTGTGTGGTGTTTGGCTCGGGACCTTTAACACATTTATGCTATGACTTTCCCTTGTTTGGTGTCTTAACCCTTCCAATGCTGAGGCTACTTTCGTCCAAAGCACATGGATGCAAAGATTTTTGAAAATCATCTAAACCCTGTCATGTTGGTATTGATTGGATAGCTCTTGCTGAGTACTTTCAGATGAGTACCCATGTGCCAGGGTTTCGGCCACTTTTCTGCTTTTTTGCATCATTTTGTATTGGTCAAAGTAGAAAGAGTAAATTGTCTATTCAAAAAAAGTTTGAATGAAATTTGTTTTTATGGGGTTTTCTTCATGTATGTAAAGTCACGGTTTAGCTAAAAATACCAAAAAAGTGCAGCCATTCAGTCTTATGAATGCTATGATATAATTGGTTTTACTGAAGCAGGTGTGTTTGTCCCTGAATTTCCTGGCTCAAGGTGCCAAGGAGTAGGTCCCCATACCTTTACAGGCTGCTCGGATACAGGTAAAATCAAGTTACTTTTAGTTTATGGCGAAGAATAACTTGGCTGTAGCCTTCAATTTCCTGTGGTGAATGTCTGATAATTCTCAGTGTTAATGTAGTGTCTAGACCAGTCACTCCCAACAAATTCACTATATAGACTTCGTAATGAACAATTCTGAAACTGCAGCATTTGAAATACTGGGGGGAGGGGGTAGTGAAGTGGAATTATGACTTACAGACATTTTGAAATATCCAAGCAAAGGCAAAGGTATTCGGTTTATAGTCTTACAGAACAAGTATCCACTGAAATGTTCACATAACCTTCCTTCCCTAGCAGGCACTGTGCACACGGAAACCATTTTAATCCCCCGAGGGATATTCCAGAGCAGCTGGCAGCATATAACGCTCAAGCTCTAAGCACTGCCTTATTAATGCTAGGTGCCCATTTTGCAGCTAGTTAGACTGAGGCAATATGGAATAAACTGTCTTGCCCAAGACAGACAAAAGTGCCCCGGCCGGGAATTGAACCAGCGACCTACTGATTACTAGTCCGACACCAACTGAGCTACTTTGTCCCCCCAAAAAATATCTTTGGTTTCGTTTCCCTTAATGACCCCTTGTCACTGGAAACCTTCTTACATGCTGGAACAAGATCCAAATTCAGGCAGTGATGAGAGGTCAGTGGCAATGCCTTTGATATTGGGGTCTGTCCTGTATTGATAATGATGTATTTTAGATGCATCGATATTGCATTACCAGGAAGTAGATAGTCACATTGAGTAAGATGCATGTGGATAGTCCACACCTTACAAGGGGTCTCTCGTGGTACCTCACTAATGGTCTTTCTAATGATAACATCTCAAAATTATTTAAAAGGGAAACAGTTTTACTGAACCCAATCAAATATGATCCTTCAAATATTGCGCTAATGTATACATATTCACGAAAGGGATCATGCAATTACAATCAGGGGGAGCCTTTTAGCATTAAGGGTGGAAAAGATACAATATCTCATCCAATCTTTCTTAGAGAAGTTTGTAAAATGCCAATAATATCTGGGAAACTTCTGTCACATTTGGTAAATATTTTGCCAGCCATACTAAGACTTTCGATGTGTGGTGAAATCTCATCCTTTCTACTCAAATCTCAACTTTTCTTCCTGAAGAACTCATCTTCGTACATACTCATGGCTCCGCCCTTTCTGTTGCTGGGGATGAAGATGATAACACTGATCCGGCGCGTCTTCTTGGCCTGTCTCACTGTAGCGGGTCCCCAGAGTCGGTGACGAGCAAACACACGTACTACTCACACCCGGCTTTTATCCATTAATAATGAGGCTTTTTGTAACTAGTGGACCTGACACCTGAGTCGCAGTCTGGCGGCCCGACCAAATCCACCTAATGGAACCGCGATCGATTCTGTATCCTCCACGACCACCTCTCCTCTGCTGGCACAGGACCAAGCCTGCTGCATAGAAATGCTCCCTAATTTTTCATGATCTCGGAGACAAATGACTTTTCTGAGTTGTTTTTCTGGTATTGATACATGTGAAGCTGCATGAGAAATAGCCCTCGCTATACTCTCAGGGACCAGAGGTGTCTAAGAGACTTGATGAAGATAAAGTCTGCATTGCTATGTTTTTGTTAGTGTGTTATTTTATACACACATACACATATACATATATATATATATATATATATATATATATATATATATATATATATATATATATATATATATATATATATATATATATATATACATATACGTATATTTAGACTCATATAAGACTCATACATATACACATATGTTTATACAAACATACATGTATACATACATACATCCATACATACATACATCCATACATACATATATACATACATACATACATACATGCATACATACATAAATGCATAGTTTTATTAATATTTATATATATTAACAAACATGCATGTGTAGGTACCAAATAAAGTTTATTTAGTGTGTTAATCTTTTAGGAAAATGCTACACACATTAAAGTGATATATACTGAGAAGGTGACATAATGAAATTATGATAGTAAATGCAAACATGTCAGTAGTGCATTAACCTTGCCTTTCACGATGTGTCACTTTACAGAGCTGAGCCTGTCAGAGCTGCTGGTTCGCATGCTCTACAGCCATCAAGCCTTGTTCCTCTCTCAGCCTTCTCGCTGTCGGTACGGGTAGTACGCCACTGCGGCACTGGCAGATCAGGCATTTGTAACTCTCCTTGATCTTAGTATTGTTTATATTTTCATTGATTGATTTTTTGATATTTTTTTCCTTTAGAATTTTTTTTAGAAATTTTAAAAGATTTTTCTTTTCTTTTTCTTTTTCTTTATTATTATTATTTTTTTTAATTTAAAAGATTTTTCTATTTCTTCCTTTCAGATTTTATTTATTTATTTATTTGATAATTTATTTTATTGTAGTCTGACTTGCTAATCTCTGTCTGTCTGTAACTCCTTGATCAGTTCTACCTCCTACCTTCTCCTCAAACCCCTCCTTTCTGTGGTCTGACTTGCTAATCTCTGGCATGTTTCGCGGCAATAAAGTCTGCGGAGGCAAAGTGGTGTGGAAATGGCAGGGTGTTCATTTAGCACCTCGCAGGAGGAGCCCCCACTTCAAAGCCTGGCGGAGTTGGAGGAGCGTTCCCGACAAAACTGCTACAAGACATGCAAAAATACATGTGGGCTGCATCCATGAGAGATATAGTGCTTTTCAGGACACCCCAGGTGGATAACGTACCTTTAACCCTTCCAATGCTGAGGCTACTTTCGTCCAAAGCACAAGGAGGCAAAGATTTTTGAAAACCATCTAAGCCCTGTCATGTTGGTATTCATTGGATAGCTCTCACTGCATGAGCACTCTTAGATGGGCGCCTATGTGCTTGTGTGTCAGTCAATTTTAATTTGTTTTGGCCAAATAAGCCCCCACCAGCATAAGGGTTTTAGTATCATTGACTATGATAAAAATATATATTTATTCATATATTTATTCATTTACATTTATTTATTCATTTAATAAGTTTTGTATTTTGTATTATGGACTAAACTATTTTTCACTTCTGATAAAACTTGCACAAGTTTGGAATAGAAACTTTCAGATTTTATTGAATTATTCTTGTAAATTTGCTAGAATTGATAGTAGAGTAATAATAAAGCATTGCTGAGTCCTACATACTGCTCCAGTATTCCTGTCAGACGCAGCTAATCACCACTTACTCCATGAGACCCTCATTGACAGTCGGAGCGCGGAGCTCTCAAACCACTCTCCACAAATAAAAATTTATTCTAAAAGCAAAGCGCCCGAATTAACAGATGCAGAGTCTGATGAAGGGCCAACCAGAGAGCCGTAAATTTCATGCTTCGCTGACATGCAACTCTGACCCCCTCCCGGCGTGCGCTTTTGTTTTAGCAGGCCTGAGTGCTCTCCAAAAGAAAAATGGCCACTGCCTCTTTGTAGGGGTCAAAGGTTAAAACCCGAGTGAATCCCGCAGGTGTGGTGAGCACTGGTTTTTGCGGGGATCAGATTTTTTGCCAGGAGGTCTGAGAAGGGGGCGCACAGTAGGGAGCTGTGTCAGTCACAGTGTACTGTTAGGTTATGATACTGTTCACCTGTGATGGACCCAACTTTGCTACTACTACTATCCTACCCCTAACCCCCTCCAGGCATAGCATTGGCTGTGTCAGTCACAGTGTACTGTTAGGTTATGATACTGTTCACCTATGATGGACCCACCTTTGCTACTACTATCCTACCCCTAACCCCCTCTAGTCATAGCATGGGCTGTGTCAGTCACAGTGTACTGTTAGGTTATGATACTGTTCACCTGTGATGGACCCAACTTTGCTACTACTACTATCCTACCCCTAACCCCCTCCAGGCATAGCATTGGCTGTGTCAGTCACAGTGTACTGTTAGGTTATGATACTGTTCACCTATGATGGACCCACCTTTGCTACTACTATCCTACCCCTAACCCCCTCCAGTCATAGCATGGGCTGTGTCAGTCACAGTGTACTGTTAGGTTATGATACCTTTCACCTATGGTGGACCCAACTTTGCTACTATCCCCCCCCCCCCCTAACCCCCTCTGGTCATAGCATACAGGGCTCAGCTGATGGATATCTGCAACATGTCTTTTTTGAACAATAGATATGACAGATTCTCTTTCACTGGCTGCCAGATATGATTTCAGTTGAAACTCTTAATTCTTCATTTGGAGATATGTCGCACACCTCATTAGAACTCTATCTCAGGAGTTTCCCACAAAATATAATATACTAATCATTAAAACTTATTTTTCACTTGTTGAGTTTTAATATGTGTTAAATCAAGTCATAGCATCTTGATTTTGTTTTGTGTATGAAGCTATTTTAATCAGGAAATTGTGTAATTAGTTTTATAAATATTCATTAGTGCTAGCAAGATAAAATCTAATATCAAATAACATCAGTTTGTTATATTTCTATATTAAATCTAGTGTGTTTTTTTTCATTTATTATCAGAGAGTAATGGTTGTAATGTGATGAAAATTCAGATATGACTTTAGAATAAATTTCTAAAATTTGCATGTAATTGTTCTTTAAAATCTATGGAGAATCATGAATTTTTCACTGCTGAATCAAACTACAAAAAACATGAATGTTCAGCTTGACTGATCGCCATGAATATTTTATCTCCTATGCAAATGTTGCCTGACTTTACAAATTTCACAGACATTTTGCAGGCAGGCGCTGCTTCGGAGCCAGCATATGGGAGCATTTTCCTTCCCTTTGTGTTTCGCCAGAGCTAATTAAACACTCCTGTCATTCCTAAATAGCTTAATTACACCAAAGACTTTTCGAGGGGATACGGTTTCAAGAGGGAGCATTTTGGGAATTGTTGGCAATCCTCAGAGGGGACATTTTTTATCCCCCCTCTTTGTTGTCACTAACTGGTGTTTGCGTTGCCAGGTCATTTTTCAGCGTACTCTCAAGAGCGTCAGGTAACAAATCGTACAAGTGATAGTTGAAGTTGAATTATTTCTCAATCATCACTGGTGGTAAAAATAAACCGCACATTGTTTAATTGCTGGGGATTTATAATGAAAATTGCAGTTCTTTTTTATTGGTTTATAATAGAGCAGTTTGCTATGGAGGGTTTGATTTACATCTTTTTGGGAGTTTGACGTGGGGAGAAGTTTGAGTTGTGGTGTCCATTGTCAAATAACTGCATTTCCATGAATTGATATTGCGATAAAAGTACATAACCTTTAGCTTATTTATTCCATGTGAAAATCATTTCTTGTAAGAGTAAAGTTGCATTCTGACAATATCAGAATTCAAATGCATTTTGTATGATTTCCATCTTGCAGGAGTTTGATGTGTGGAGAAGTTTGAGTTGTTGGGTGAATAGTCCTTAACAAATAAGTTTAACACAAGCAAAACCATCTCTCTCTCTCTCTCTCTCTCTCTCTCTCTCTCTCTCTCTCTCTCTCTTCTCTCTCTCTCTCTCTCTCTCTCTCTCTCTCTCCTCTCTCTCTCTCTCTCTCTCTCTCTCTCTCTCTCTCTCTCTCTCTCTCTCTCTCTCTCTCTCTCTCTCTCTCTCTCTCTCTCTCTCTATATATATATATATATATATATATATATATATATATATTAATATTAAGAACTCACCCCCTATGGGTGTCTATTGTTTGCGTGTTGTATTTCACAAGTTAACTCGTAAGGCCCCCTCCCTACCCTTTTGTTTTTGCGGTAGTGCATTAATGTGTGCGGTGTACTTGTTATTAAGCCGCAGCACTCTGCGTGTTTGATGTGTATTTGTATGGACTCCTGCTATAGATGTTCCTCCACGGTCCTCCTTTGATATCCTAGACCAGCGGATATTCTATTTGTCTATCATAAGCCAGCTTCATCAGTGACCATTAATCCAATTATACTGTTAAGTGCATGCATCTGCATATTGTAGCTATAAGACCCACAACAATTTCATAATAAATGAAAATCTCAAATTAATTAATTTGCACCACAGAGCAACAATGCCATATCATCCACCTGACCCTAATTGTAATGCACGATTCAAATATCCATGTTATGATTTCAAGCTTATCACAATAGGGCCAGGTAACATGGATTTTTGATCAGTTTATTCCATCATAGGTGAAGTGGATAGGATGAAAGAGATGAAAGTGACAAATACAACGTAACATTGTAGGTTTCCTCCTCGGTATTGAGTGGAGTTAGCCAGCGGTCGGTCGTCGTCGCTCGGCTGTTATTTCCACATGAGAACATCTTTTTAGGCTTCTTCCACCTGTCCTCAATAGTGTACTTACCCTGAGCGTTACATCCATCTCTCTTGTTACCAGCAGATGCTGCTTCTTTACCCTAAACCAATCATGCTGAAAAAATTACCCTTGAAAAGTAATGTCTAGGTGGCCGTGCTGTGGTACTTCTGACAATAACTTAAGAATAAAGAACAAGCTCACAAAACATTTAAAGGAGAGTTGCTATTTACTTATTTCTCCATAAAATATTTTTCTCCAAAGAAGATTTCAGAAGGATTTTTTTTATCAAATATATCAGGTGTTTTTGTTGGTAGCAAGTATTAAAGGGTAATTAATTAATGATGATGTTGATGATGAAGATATTATTGATGATTCTAATGATATGGATGAAATTGATGATAATCATAATCATAATAATTATAATAATTGTAATGATAATAACAGTAATAATAATGATAATAAAAATGAAAATGAAAATAATGATAACAATAATAATTATGATAATGATAATAATATGAATAATGATAATGATAACAATAGTATTAATAATAATTAAAATAATAATAATAATAATAATAACACTAATGACAATAATAATAATAATGATAATAATGACTCAGAGGCAACAACATTAAGTTAAGAAAATAGTTTCAAGAGTACTGATATTGATAATTAGTATAATGATTCAAATATCAAGAATGATTTTAATACTAAATTTGATAATTACGGGGAAGATGAGAAAAAAGTCAGGAACCAAAATTTATAATAAGAATACCATAATAGCTGTTGTTAATTAGTGCATTAATTAGTAATGAGAGCACAATAGTGTGTAGTGGGAGAGAGAAGAAAAGAGGATTTAGCCTGCAGTATTTATGGGCAGGCCATGCGTATTGCCATTGTTGATGTTGGTCTTGAACTGAGGAGTTGATATTGCAGTTCACTTGGGGCTGCTGCCACCTGTGGTTCCAGGACTTCTCTATGACACCTGTTTAGAAAACAACCCAATTACCTTCCTCTCATTAAACATGACATATTTATGAGGCTATTGTTGTATGGGTCATAAGGAAGAATCATCAATATTTTTCTTGTGATAAGGCTTGGTTTCGCACCTGCATTCAGAATTGCTTTTGAGTTTTAGTAACCGCTGCGAGGGCCGTGACAGCAATGACATTGTGACAAGCATGTTTTATTGATGATACGCCTGTGGTTTTTCAATTCCGCTTGCTTTTCTGTGTCCACAGTGTCACATAATAACGTTATCCTGTGTTTCTTTTATTCCTGAAATCTGATGAGAAGCCGGCGTGGAATCAAACGCGGCTCCGGTTTTAATATATGACACATCAAACAATGGCCGTGGAAGTTGATGCACAGATAACAATTAAAAAATGATTCGGGCTATCAAAACGTCGTGAAATATACAGTGTAAACAAAGCCACGGTATTCCATAACACAATGAGCGCCGCTTTGAAATCAACGAGGAAATTGATGCAGGGAAGTGTAAAATTAATTTCAGTTTTGGACATTTTTTAGGGGATAATTAGATGAATGTTATCAATTTCTTTTTGTATCGTAGGATTGTTGGGGCGAGGCTGTAATGGATGGGGCCCTCAGCTATGAAATGTTGAGCAGGGGAAATTTACATGTTGACGAAAGGCAGGGGGTTGTCACAGGTATTGAGTTACCGCGGAAAAAGATGCTTCTCTAACAATAAAGCACAGTTCAATGGCAATGCAACAAGACTTCTTTTCAGTGGTAATTTCCCAGAAACCATTTGTTATGGTTATTGATAAAATACAAACATTAGATAAATGTATGAACGGCTAGTGTACAATCATAGAATAAAAAAGATTGAAGATTCAATACATCATTCTGTATAAATTAAAGGTAATTTTTTTTAAGTATTATTCATATTTATTGGCCAGGTCACTGAGGGGATAACTGAAGAGTGGTCTTGGAAGCCAGGTGGTCTTTGCTAACAGGTGAAATATGTACCTTTCACCTGTGGAATTATGGAGTGGGTGTTTATAGACAGGTGGTCTCTTTGGCAGGTTTAATTTAATGTCCTTTATATTATCAAATGTAGCAGGGAATATCCAGCCATCCCCAGGAAAATGCTTGAAAACAGCCAAGATTTCTTTGGAAGTCTCGGCTACTTTTTGTAAGGGGTAGGATTCTTGGTCAAGCCGGATGTCTATATATGGTTTACATTGCCATGTTCATGTTTATTTTGATGTCTTATACAATTATTTGTCCCTTTTTCATTTTCATTTATTCTTTTTATTTACAATTTTATTTTTAGATTTTGATGATTTTGTAATATCTGAGATTGCCTATCTTGTATTTTATTGTACTCATAGCAAGCAGGGTGGGTTGTGATTTTCTTGGTTTTCTTCTGCACTACTGAGATTTGAAGACAGCTGTGTGGTGATAATCATCTAAATGTACATTGGCACAAGCTCATTCAGAAAGCTGCATTCAGCCTACCTGCTTGTGGTAGTTCTATGACTTCCACAAAAATGTCAGCACATGATCAGTGAAAAAGGCTCAGAAATTGCAAAAGATCCTGTTTAAAACAAGTTTGATTGAAAAACAGAAAATGAAAAAACAAAGAAAAGGAAATCCTACTCGGTATAGTTAGCAATCAAGAAAAGGCGGAATTTCTTTGAAATTACAGAAAGGAATGGTTTCTTTTAATTGTCATCAAGAAGTGGAGGTTTTCTTTGAATGTATTCAGAAAGAACAGTTTCCTTTCAGTTATCGTGGAGAGCGGAAGGTTTTCTTTGAGTTTTCATCGAGGGCATTAGCTGGAAATGAGACAAAATGTCGCTGGGTCCCAGCATGGTGGATGATAAATGCCACGAAAAATCTCCACAAAAGAAACAAATTTATCGAAATATCGCTCCCGAGCGCGGGTTTCTCCGAGCCACCCTTCATTTCTTGCTGGCCCATTTATAAATTTGTGCGCGTGAATTAGCTGTGGCTATTTGAGCGCCGTCCTCCCCTCTCCCGCTTGCTACATTTAATTTGATTTGGGCATAAAAGCATTGATTTGAAGGGTACAAGAGCCATCGCCTAATGGAAAGAAGTACTTGTGCTGTAACCCTCCTTCCGCCGCCAATACTCGGCGATCGTTACACAACCGCAGACGAACAGACGGACGCTATAGTCCGCTACCACCATGTTACGCGACTGGGCAATATGTTTGCATTTGGAAGAGTGGCATTTGCACCTATGAGTACTCTGGCCATAGGTACTGTGGTTCTGAATAGCTGCTTCTTTTTCAAGAGAAATGGGCTGTTGTATGTTAATAAATGCAGTGTGCCTTTGAACATAGAATGTTAAAAGAATATCATAGAATACCAAATATCAATGAATAATAATGAAAATAATAATGATATTTGCAGACAAAATCTCTTAAACAAAACAACTTTACATCTTAAGATTTTTGTATACATGAATAAAAATAGATGACTTATAAAGCTTGATAATTTCTTTTTCCCAAAAACGTGTAATCATAATTGATGCCCAAATTTAATCTGAAAGCTAGAAGTATGTGTATTTCTTTGATGATGTACAGGGACTGTGGTTATATCTTACTGAGCAGTAGAGGGTTAAAAACAAATTGTGGCAGCAACATCTAGAAATGAAGTTCCACAAATCTTAGCTGATGCAAGTGCATTTCCTGTGATGGCTTTAGGAAATCCGCCGACAGTTGATGTCCATGTTCCTGGGAGAAGACTGACTGTGTGGAGAGAGAGAGAGAGAGAGAAAGAGAGAGAGAGAGAGAGAGAGAGAGAGAGAGAGAGAGAGAGAGAGAGAGAGAGAGAGAGAGAGAGAGAGAGCTGCAAATTAGATATGAAGATATGGTTTTGCTTGTGTTCAACTTATTATTATTGTTCATGAACTATTCATGAACCTTTTCATTTAAATTCTGATATTGTCAGAATGCTACTTTATTCTGACAAAAAATAATTTTCTCATTGGAATAAGCTAATAGTGATGTACATCTTGGCAATGGACAACCAACAACTCAAACTTCTGCACATGTCAAACTCCTGTAAGACGTAAATTAACAATAAGCAAAAATCCTCCATAGTGAACTGCTCTAGATATTAGATCTGCAATTTTCATTATAAATCCCCAGCAATTAAACAATGTGCATTTATTTTTACCACCAGTGATGATTGAGAAATAATTCAACTTCAACTATCACTTGTACGATTTGTTACCTGACACGCTTGAGAGTACGCTGAAAAATGACCTGGCAACGCAACACTCGCTAGTGACAACAAAGAGGAGGGATAAAAAATGTCCCCTCTGAGGATTGCCGACAATTCCCAAAATGCTCCCTCTTGAAATCGTATAGAGGGAGGAGAGAGAGAGAGAGAGAGAGAGAGAGAGAGAGAGAGAGGGAGAGAGAGAGAAGATCAGATGTTGAAAACCTTTCATTCAAATACAAGATTTAGATGGATTTTTTCTGAAAGATGAATGAAATATGTTTAAAACAAGAAACTCGTTTTGGAATGAAAGTATTGTTCATTTTAAACAGGCCTTCTAATGCCTGACAAGTCTTATTTTGCCGAGCTCTGCAATCTTCATGAAAGCTAGTTGTCCACCCTGTGATTCTTAGAGTTCCCCCGAAAAAGTATTGCAGAGTGTGCTAATTTTGAAAAATATGTGGGAACATTCCATGAATTTCACAAAATATTTGAAGGAGAGTTGTCTGTATTTGTAATGAACATTGCTCCTTGAAATATTTTCTGAAAGGTGCTTTTTTGTCTGAAAATAATCAGGCTTCTTTGGCAACGCATATATGTTAGGGCTTTAGAGATAGCCAGTTGGCCCTGACTGTGAATGCCATCTACTGGCTGTTTTTGAAACTATAGATCTGAGAACAGAATCGTTCCCTGAAACATAATAATCAGCTGCATAGCATAGCATGCACTAGAAAGCACAAAGAATGGTAGGGCAGGTATACAGATATAGGGTAAGATTGTAGGAATTCAGAAATAAGTAATGGGGTTAGTTTTTTGACCAATATCATTTATTTAGTTATTGAATACTTCACTACCTGAACCTGATCAGAATTGTTCTCTTTTATAAGAAAAAAAGAATTGCTCATTTTGTTTGTAAGACGTGTGATCTAATTGTTTTTTCATCCAATTTAGCACTCAACCTGTATTGAAATTCTGTTTTTTCCATCTACCAGAAAATGAATTGTCTCATATTGTTTGCAAACTATGATTCAGTTATTTTATCTTATATTTAACAATCAAACAAGCATTGAAATTCTTCACTTTTTTCCTCCAGAAAGATAACTCGTTCATATTACTTGCAAACAATGATCTAGTAGTTTTATTATACATTTCACCATTGAACAAGTATTGATATTCTCCTCTTGTTTTTTGCAGAAAAAGACAAAGAGGTTGATGCTCGTATGGGTCTGGCGGCCAGGTTTCCCGTGGACATGTGGACGACGGCACAAGAGTACTTCAAGATCAAGTAACAGCGCCCCCTGGATTAACCCTTTAACACCAGACTGATCAGGTGGATGGACATTTGAATTTTTTCTTTTCCCTTTTCTTTTTTTCTTTCTTTCATTTTTTTTATTTTTATTTTTTTTAGAAATGCAAAACCTGTACAAAAATGGGTAAGACAGTTGTTTATTGTATGGGAAATTACAAACAAGTTGTGTGTCCTTTTTTTTCAAGGGATTCCTCAGTACATTCATGTTACAAACATTAAGCGTTCACATAGAAATGAAAATTTTCAGTTCTTTCATTGCAACTGAGGTCTAATTGAATTCTGGACCAAAACATATGGTGTTCTAGTGTGTGATTTTTAAGGTTTGGGGTGTCCAAATGTTGGCCACAAAACCCTGTTGGCCAAGGCCTAGGTGATATTGCTGTCAGATGTAATATACCCCTAAAGTTGTCGGGTATCCATTAAAAGCCCTGGGTACAAAATGGTTGGGTATTCTGTGTTTCACTCCAAACATTCCTCTGATAAATATGTGAAAATGTAAGTTGTTTGTACAGAAGAGAAGTAGGTGGGACAAAGAGATATGTTACACTGGTTTACCCCTTCTGTCTTAGAAAAGTAATGGTGAGAATAGTCAGTTGAACAGAAATGGGACAATAATATGTTACAACTTACAACCCTTTCATTATGAAAACGATTAACTGAAAAATAGTCTTTTAAAAACAAAAAGATATGATACAAACAAGTTCTCTGAAAAAGGTTAGTGTGGAATAATCAAAGGAATATGGGACAATGAAGTATTACAACCCCTGTCTTTCTGAAAAGAATATGGCGTAAATGGGTACTGTGTGATATGGATGTGACAAAGATATGTTACAGCACTTTCATCAAAAAGAAGAAATGGTAAAAAGAAATGATGAGCCCTTATCAGTACGATACTTCTATACACTAAACTCTATAAGGTATAATTGGGGTATTAGTGTTTACACCCTAGAGCACCATCCCCCCTCTGGGGTACCATCAGCAATTAAATGCATTACCCACTCCTTTTAGTAACCCTCATCAGATAGGGGAAAGCTTTATGTTATATTTTTCATGAAAGTTCAAACTGAAGATGGGTCGAAGATCCATAATTCAAGAACGAAATATGACAATTGTTTATGGGTCTGCATTTATGCAATATGAATAATACTGTGTACTAAAATATGTTATGTACTAAAAAGTCAGTTAGTATTATGTTAAGTGCATGCCATTCTTAGATTCAGACCTGAGTATTTTCAGTACTAAATAAGAGAATTCATCATTCATGTGGATATCATAGGAGGGACAGATATAAAGGGTCTTTCCCATGAAATCAACAACATCAATGCCAGAGTGTGTCTGTGAGAGATGTGTGGTAATGCAGCCTTTAAAGGTTAGCTCTTAAAGGTTGTGCTTTAAGTGTGAGTCAAGTATGAGCGATACTGTAACCATTTGTTGTATGCTTTAGCACATCCCGAATCTGGTTTGGCTTTAAGATATGTTTTATTGTATTACTTTCTGTGATAAGGAAGTGAAGCTTTAAGAATGATTTTAACTTCATGTGATAGTTATTTCATTACTCCACTGAACGGTTGAAAAATGTGTCCAAATCTGATATATTTTTGAAAAAAGGTACTCTTCAAACCTGTCTGCTTCCAAAGTAAGGTATATTTAACCCTTCTGATTCCCTAGAGAACCCCATCAACATTATTGTCTGAATACTATAAAAACGTTTATAATGAATTGGTGATTAAAAGTAAGTTCACTAAGTCTTTGAAAGTGAGTTATCCGATTAACATTTATCTTTATAACATATCCTAACAAACATGCTTTCGCCTGAAAGAGGTCCACAAAATATTCAGACAATATTTTAGGTACGAGAGGGTTAATAAGAGTAGAACGACAAGCTTGTAAAGTGACCATCGCCAATATCCTTTAATTGATGTTAGCAGGGACGTCTTGTTGATATAAATGTCCTGATGTTAGCAATATCCCTCAGTTTCATAACATAACCCAAACTTGAATAAAGAATTAATTTGAATTTTCGTAAATGGTTTATGCTATTTGAATTCATTTTAATTTTAAACTTATTCCCCCATCCTTGGGTAAATTTGAGAAAATTCAAGTCCTACATTTCATGAATTCTGATATAGAAAACTTGTCACATCGATTTGTGTGCATGAAAACTTTAAACGGAAACATATACTTCTTACCAAATATTTATTGTAAATTACTAAATTGTAAATGAATTTTTTTACAAATCATACTTTAATTTTCATTAGTTTATTACTTAATTTCTTTGGAATACTTTTTGGATATATCGAGTTGTACTGTATTGCCCTTAATAACCTGAGGGTCAACCTAAGTCTAATGGCTTGTGTGTATGCTAGTATTACCAGCCCCCAGGTATGAAACTGACGTTAATGTACATTTCCATTGTTCTTTACTGTAAACACAATTACCTGACAACAGGCATCTGAAAGCAAGATGCACTCTATTTGCATAATGTCATTGTTATCAGGGCAAACAGAAAATATACATAATGGATATACATCTAATATCCGAGTCATGTGACCTCTGAATTGACAATATCAACAGAGAGTTATCGCTAGACAAACTTACTTAATACAATTCTATTGGTTTTGTTACTCAACGTGACAGTGGGAGTCATATGTAATGGCTTTTATTACATAGCCACAGCTCCTGAGGGTAAAGTAATTGACACGGGTGCATTATGGCATAATGCACATGATGCTTGTTTTGTGTGCTGTGATTAAGAGAAGATGGGTTGTAGTGTTGTTTTTATACACCAGGTCAAGGTATTAAGCTTTGAGTGTATGGAATGGGTGATGTTTTACTCAAGTGTAATCTACCTAGTTCACCTACTGTAACCTTCAGTTTGCCCTCTCCCTTTTAGCATTGTTTGTTATCACTTTTCCCACCGCCCTCCCTTAATTGCCCCTCCCCCTTCAGACTACCCCCCTCACACACACCCGCCAGATCTGTAGTTTGACAAAGGTTAAATGAATAGGGTTTTACCATAGTAAAGCCTGTAAGTGTTGTTGGATATCACTTCTAACTCCACCCCCCCCCCCATCCCCTCACAACCTTCAGTTGGTCCTAGATTAAGAAAATAATATTTAACCATATATGTGCATCATTTCAGTTTATTCCAACCTCTCCCTTTTATAATCAATTGATAGCACTTCTCGCATCTCCCCTAACTTGAAGTCCCCTCCCCCCTGCCTGAAGTTGACCATAGGTTGTGAGCATACGATTTTGCCATATAAAACAGCAATATTTGACTACAATCTGATAAGGGGTGGTCAACATTTTACTGAATATGTGTTATGATTAAGATCTCTGTTTTGACATGGTGTGGTTGTATATGTGTTAACCCTCTCTTGCCTATTGTGCCCCTTGAAAAGTATCATCTGAATCATCGATACCTCTAAAAACATGACCGGTGATTCAAGCAAAAACCAGCGGTATAATAAGAAGAAGAGTTAAAGGTTGGATATTGATTAATATCCCCCCCCCCTTTCCCCACAAATGTTTTGGAAAAGATGCTTTTCAGAAAGATATTACCAGGCCTTCTTGGGGCACTAGAGGAATGTACTGGGTGGTTCATAGATCTACAATGCTCTATGTGTTATCAGTTTGACATTTAAACTTGGTATCTTATTATTTTTGCATCAGTGTTAAAAAAGGAATAATTCAACCTTAAAGTTAAGTTAGAGGTTGTATCATATGGTGTATTTGCTTTTTTTCAGGTGTGTGATTAATATAAACATGTGTATATATATATATACATATATATATATATATATACATATATATATATACATATATATTAATTATGATATACATTACCTGTTCATATCATGAAGCTTGCTTCGCCAATCGCTCCCTGACAATCGCCAAAAGTTTAATTCCCCGTGATGTCCGTAGATGGCGCCTCCGCATGGCCTCCAATCACGTGACGTCGCCATCTTGTTTAACCCTCTTGCGATTGTCAGCGCTCCCGATAGCACGCATGTGATCGTGGTCCCGGTTTTCCTGCCGTTTCTCCGTTTTCGTGCCGCATCAAGCATTTACGCCGCAATTAATAGGATTTGAGTATCTTAAGCAGTCTAGGGGTATACTTTGTACCCCTTCTATTTGTCTTATTTCCGATTTATTATCGTTTTTGTGTTTCTTGTTTACACTTGTGTAATCCAAGATGGCGGATTCTTCTCAGGAAGGTTCGTCTCAATCCCGTAATCCCTCTCCGGCTCGAGACCGCTCTTCGGACGGCGAGTCAGACGGGGCTACGAAGCCAGCAGCACGGGCCTCTTCGGGGACCCGGTGCACTGGACCGAGTTGCTCCCGGTGGGCGATGACGTTCAAGGCCGACGAGCCTTGGACGCACCATCGTCTATGCGGGACGCATCTCGTCTGCACACCCTCAGGCGCCGTCTGTGCGGTGTGCAGTGACTGGTCGGCGGAGATCTGGAAGGCCTTCAAGGCCAAAGATCTCCAGCTTCAAAAGAAGCGGGATTACCGGGCTATGTCCGGGAAAACCCGTTCCCAGTCCCCGGCAAAGGCCCGGGAGCCGGTACCCCCGGTCCCGTCTCCTATTGTGCTGGACAGCCCGGACCCGTCCGGGGCTGAGGCCCCGCACGGGAAGAAGAAGGACGTACGCCGGACATCCCGTCCGTCCCGTACGCATAAGAAGAAAAAGAGGAAGTATTCTTCCCCGTCTTCTTCTGAGTCCTCTTCTCCCGGCTCGTCCCCCGGGACGTCGCCAGACAGAGGACGTAGACATAGGTCTCCGTCGCCTAGGTACCGTCACCACTCCCGGCACCGTCACCACTCTAGACACCGTTCGCGGAGGTCAAGAAGTGGCGAACGTCGGCCTACGGCCTCCGTCTCTGCGACGCCAGCACGCCCATCAGGGTCGGGTCTCCCCGCTGATGGTGCGTTGCTGGAGCAGTTGCTGCAGCAAACCTTTAGCAGGTTTTCGGCTGCAAAGACTGCCCTGCCTCCTTTTCCTTATCCCGGCCAAGGACCAGCTGCGGCGACGGCACCCACGCCAGCCGCAGTAGCCCAGCTTCCGAAGGGGCTCACCCCGGAGGAAGAGCGGGCTGTCATGCTTCTGCGTGCAGCCCCGCTGGTAGCACCCCCAAGCATCACCCGGATGCTCACCCCTCCTCATCATGGGACCTTACCGAGGTCACCCAGTCGGTCTGCCCAACCACAGGCAACCGACGATGAGGAGGTGCTCTCCGAGCATTCGGGGCTTGAGGTGCATGCCCAGGACGATGGTCTCTTGGACAGGGACATCGAGATGCAGGTGGAAGAACCGATCCACGCTCCTACCCCACCCCCTAGACCTGTACCAGTGCAGCCAGCATTGGACACAGTGTCGTTGGGCGACCCGGACGACCTTCCGGGCGACGTTAACGCGTGGCGGGCCACTTGGGCAGGGGAAAAGTTCAAGTTTCGCGTCCCGGCGCGAATTCAGGAAACCCGGAGACAGTTCGTCCAAGCTCTCGGTTTAAAGACCGAAGAGACGGACAAAGTCCCGGAGTCTACGAACAGGCCGGCTCAAACCCGTTCCCTGTTCGCGGACGTTCCAGAGTTCGTGGCCAAACCGTACGTTGTAGTCCCCATGGACCCTATAACCGTCTCTATTGCCAGTAGAGACGCTAAGGATATCCTTGGGGGCTCAACGACGGCCCTGGGGGCTTTTACGTTCGCGAAGAAGTTCCCCATGTCGGCTCGAGATGAAAGGGAGTGTCTCACTCCCCAGAAAATCGACCCGGACGCGATCGCGTACATAAAGTCGTGGATTAATCCCGACTTTAATCCCCAAAAACCCTTCGGCAATGCACAACCCCATCTGGCTGCGGCCGATAAGCTGTGTAAAAGGGTGGAGGAGAGGACGACCAGTCTTGCTCGTCTCTCTGCCTTCCAGGTGCAGGTGCAGGCCTTCCTGCACCATGCGTTCCTGGAGCAGGAAGCGATCCATCGGGCTCTCAGCGATGACCCGCTTGGAAATCTTCCTCCTCCGTCTGGGGATTTCCCCCCCGAAGCGGTCCGGGATGCTATGGAGTGCTCAGCATTCCTCACAGCATCGATCAACCGGATCGCCCTGCACATGCAGGCAGAGGTCCGGCTGGACAATCGTGCGCGATTGCTCCAGTCCGTCGTCCCCGCCTCCGGACGGCCTGGCTTCCCGGTGTACAACGGGAAAGATCTCCTGGCGCTGCCGCTGAACTCGGACCTTGTCTTCGCGGGCAAGTTCTCCGAGACAGTGAAAGCCACCACCGACACCCAGGAGGTCGCTTTCCAAGCCCAGCGCTTGAGCCAGGGACTGCTGCCTGCACAGGTGGCTTCTACTTCGGGATACCGCATCCCGAAGAAGCCGCAGGGACGGAAGCGTTCGTCTTCGGGCCAGGCCAAGACTCCCACAACCTCTGATCATGGCGCCGGCCGCCGTGATCCTCCTCCTCAAGGCCACCCGCCTAAAAAGGAGTCCTCCTATAGCAGGAGGGGAGGAAGGGGGGGGGGGAGGTGCTGGTGGTTCCTCGTCGCGGGGGCGCGGCGGGGGCCGGGGAGGGGCATCTCAGAAATGAGATACCCAAACCAGTAGGGGGACGGCTCCAGGCCTTCGGGCCGGAGTGGGAGCGCCTCACGTCCGACGTGTGGGTGCTCCAGACGATCAAAACGGGTTACCGCATCGAATTCACGGGCCCGTGCCGTCTGACCCGGTCTCCGATGTGGACCAGGATCCCGGCAAAGGAGAGCCACCGTCTCGCCATGGAGACGGGCCTCCGGAAAATGCTCGAAAACCGAGCTGTGAAGATCGTCGACCCTCTGCTGGACGGGCCCGGCTTCTACTCTTCCCTCTTTTTAGTGGAGAAGAGATCAGGAGGTTGGAGACCCATTTTAAACCTGAAGGAATTAAACGTCGCGGTAAAACCCCCGTCGTTCAAAATGGATACCCTTCAGTCCGTCCTAGTTTCACTAGGAGAGGATATCCGCCTATCCCAGTCAGCAAATACGCTGGGCTCGGGACAGGACATGTGGGCCGTCTCTCTAGACTTAGAGGACGCCTACTTCCATGTCGCGATAGATCCTCTCGACAGGAAATATCTGAGGTTCGCGTACGACGGTACCGTCTACGAGTTCCAAGTCTTGCCGTTCGGCCTTTCTACGGCCCCAAGAACGTTCACACGTCTGGTACGGGCCGTGGGCGCTTACCTCAAGACATGCGGAGTCAATCTGTTCCAATATCTGGACGATTGGCTCGTCGTAGGCGGGTCATACGACCTAACCCTACAATACCGATACCTGGTCCGCACTTGCGTCCAGGAAATCGGGTTCCTCATAAACGAGGAGAAATCGGACTGGGTCCCGACCCAGTTCCCGTCCTTCCTAGGCTCCAGCCTGGACCTAGTCAGGGCCCTGGCCCGTCTGTCCGGAGACCGCATAGACCGGCTCCGTCGTCTGATAGGACGGGTCATGAAAGAAGGATCGTCCACAGCCCGTCTGTGGAGATCCCTGTTCGGACATCTAGCGAGCATGATGTATCTGGTCCCAAAAGCCAGACAACACATCCGCCCGCTCCAGTTCTTTGTCCAGAACCAATGGTCCCAGGACATGCCGGACACAACCCGGATACGCCTGACCCAGAGTGCCCGGATCCAGCTCGAGTGGTGGCTAGACCCCACCAACTTGACTTTAGGAGTTCCTTTCTCAACTCCAGACCCGGCACTGACAATAGTGACCGATGCTTCATCCTACGGATGGGGCGGTCACCTGGGCGACCAGACGGCTTCTGGCGTCTGGCCCGACCAATGGAAGAGCAAGCACATCAACTGGCTGGAACTCCAGGCAGTGTGGCTAACTCTGAAACATTTTCAGGACCAGGTTCGAAACCAAGTAGTGGAAGTCCTATCAGACAACTCCACCACGGTCTCTTACATCAACAGGCAGGGCGGGACACACTCCCTGACCCTATGCCGCCTGGCCCTGGACATGTGGGAATGGTGCGACCAACTGGCCATTGTACCAGTAGCAGTCCATCTTCAAGGGACACGCAACGTCCTAGCGGACGCACTGTCCAGGGGGAGGTACTGCCCGACGGAGTGGTCCCTACACCCTCCGACGCTCAGAGCCCTGTTCTCAATCTGGGGGACTCCTATGGTAGACCTGTTCGCAACACAGAAGAACAGGAAACTACCGATGTTCTACTCCCTATACAGGGAACCAGAGTCGAGCGGGGTCAATGCCCTGACTCAGAATTGGGACGCTCTGTACGGGTATGCATACCCCCCCATAGCACTGCTCCCCAGAGTGCTCAGGAAGATCAGACTCCACCCAACAGCGGAGGTGATCCTAGTGGCCCCATTTTGGCCGAGCCAAATTTGGTTCCACCCACTAACCCAGATGTTAGTGGACTTCCCCAGGAGGTTGCCAGACAAGTGGAACCTCCTGAAGAACTCCGAGACGGGGGAATTGTACCCAGAACCCAGCAAGCTCCGATTGGTTGCGTGGAAAATCTCCGCCAGTCCTACCGGGCACAAGGGTTTTCTGAGGCAGTTGCTAAACTCGCCTCCTGTGGTAAACGACCCTCAACCTATAGGGTTTACGATTCCCGTCTCGCCCATTATTCCCGATGGTGCACTACTAGAAGTCTGGACCCCAATTCTGCCCCTGTGCAGCAAATAGCGGAGTTCTTGTCAGACTTAGCAAAAATGACTGAGCCGGGTCATTCACTTTCATACAACACCATCGTGGGGTATAGGACAGCCATAGGGGCTATCCATACTGGTTTTTCTGAGGGAGTGACTGTATCCAATCATCCAGTCCTCCAATCTGTCATGAAAGGAATTTTCAATTCCAAAGCCACAACCAGACAGTTTAAGCCAGTTTGGGATCTACCCAAAGTCCTAGGGCACCTATCGCAGGCCCCTTTCGAACCTATGGCTAGAGCCTCTTTGCGAAATCTCTCAGTCAAGACAGCCTTTCTCATACAACTGGCGTCTGGACGTAGAGGCGGCTGGATCCATGCATGTCGCATGGACCCAGCATACCTGCGTAAAGAATCAGGTGGATTTACGTTCTTGTCTTCCCTCATACTTGACAAGAACCAATCTGCACACTTTACACCTGAACCGGTCTTTATAGCAGCCCTATCAGACCATTCTCCTGACGACAAGTTACATTGTCCGATCAGGGCCCTCAAATGGTACTTAGATAAAACTAAGACCATTAGAGGCCAAGAGAAGGCTCTCTTTATCTCCTCAAAGGAGCCCCACTCAAAAGCAGCAAAACTGACTATTGCTGGGTGGGTTAAAGAAGCCATAGCTGGTACATATCGCGACCTTCCCTTGGAAGAGCGTCTAGCTATGAACATTAGAGCCCATGACACTAGAGGAGTAGCGGCATCCTGGGCTAGAGCAGCCGGGGTGTCCATTCCGGAAATCATGAATGCAGCAGCCTGGAGCACCCCTGTAACCTTTGCTAAGTTTTACCTCAAAGATCTTCCTAATCAAAAGGGTAAATTTGGCAATGCGGTCCTTTCCACGGCAGGCACCTTTAAACCTTGAAACGATACCACAGCTTTTGTTTGACGGTGGTACACTGCTTCATGATATGAACAGGTAATGTATATCATAATTAATCAGGGAATTAGTAGTAATTACCCTATTAATAAGATATACTTACCTGTTCATATCCCCACCCATCCGACCCCTATCGTTCCGTGTTCCCGATCGAGCGCTGACATTTAGAGGGTTAAACAAGATGGCGACGTCACGTGATTGGAGGCCATGCGGAGGCGCCATCTACGGACATCACGGGGAATTAAACTTTTGGCGATTGTCAGGGAGCGATTGGCGAAGCAAGCTTCATGATATGAACAGGTAAGTATATCTTATTAATAGGGTAATTACTACTAATTCCCTGATATATATATATATATATATATATATATATATATATATATATATATATATATATATATATATATGTATATATATATATATATATATATTTACTGGTATTTTATATATATATATATATATATATATATATATATTATATATATATATATATATATATATATATATATATATATATATATATATATATATATATATATATATATATATATATATATACATATATTAAAGTATGTATGATGTATATTTCATTTGCATTTTATTTGGTTTTGTCATCAACTTTCTTCACGTTTAATACTCACTCATTTCATTGTGGAACTGATGCAAATATTTATTGTGATTTTGAACTGTGTGCTATCTAATGGCATTTGCATAGTCTTGATTTTGTACTATATGTCTAATAAAACTATGTTTTCTTTGATGAAATCTTTGTGTTTCATGTTATCTTTTCCAATAGGTTTAGTGATTACATGATTTTCAGTTTCATATTTTTGTCAGGTATGTAGTAGTGGCAGCAATGGTAAGTGAAAGTAGTAGTAGAAGCAGTAGTAGTGGTATTAGATCAGTACAAGACAGCTGCCCTAGTAGAAAAGTAGGACTGGTTGAAGTTTACAAAGCAGAAGTATCAGTATATGTAGTTTGCAGAAGTAGCAATGGTAGTAGTAGAAGTAGTACATGTACTATACTACTACTGCTACCACTACTGGGACTGCTACTGTTAATTCTCCTTTGTCTTCTACTATTACTACCACTACTACTTCTGCTGCTGCTGCTGCTCCTGCTACTACTATGGTACTACCTATGGGTTGTGCTGGTAATCATTGAAATTTAACATGAAAAATGTGTGAAAGTAGCGATGACTACGGATTGCAAGTTCATCTCCGCATCAATTTCAACCTGAATTAAGTATCAGCGCAAAGCATACAATAAAAACCAAAATGAGCCAAACCATCAAGTTTAGAATAAATCGTCCCACCACTACCTTTGGGTGATGAAAATATGGTTATTTCCAACCAGAGTTACCTCTGTTGACCAAGCAAGCAGCATATCCTTTCAATACTATGTTTCTATGTGATACTGCATCAACAAATAACTTACATCACTGAAAATCCATAAATTGGTTGTGAAATCTGCATGCAGGATATGCGTGGGGTACTTCCATAAAGCTGAGGGTCAACGACCTGGATAAACAATGGACCAGGTACTTGTGAATATCGAAAACCTCCAATGTAAGCACTCAAAATATTGATTGGCATGTTGGAATACAAGTGGACCATGAAGTGCTGGGGTTGAGCTTGGTACATTTTTGCTTAGATGAATAGACACATGGATTTGTCACCACAGTCCAATTGCCGTAGGACCCATCACAAAGGCCTGCATGGACATCTCACCAAATCTAGTGTCAGTGTGACATCATTGAGAGATACAGACCAATGAGGGCTCTCATATTTTTTACATCATAGAGTAAGTTGCACACCAACATGTGCAGAAGGCACCTGAGGGGTTCTCATCAACATCCAGGCTATGAGTTGTGTCCAGTGAGTTAAGTGAGACCTGCTGCTTACGTATCCGGTGATCAACATATGTGATTTATTGGGCGTTACCATTGATGCTCACATTTAATAGCCAAAGGCAATCTGACGATTTCTGTGAAATATCTTGGTGAAAGTATATTTGGGAAAAGATTTCAAGGAGAAATGCTAATCAGGACACTACCAACATCTCTCCTTCAAATATTTTGTAAAATCATTCTTAATTTCAAAGTTATTCCAAAAAGTATCATAGATGCTGACGACAATGTCTAGAGGGACTTATGACCTTAAAAAGGTCTGTGTCAGTAGCATGCAGAGTGTACCATAATCCCCCCCCCCCCCCCAAACCCCCTCCTCTTCCCCTCCCTCCTGACCCTTCAAAGTTTTATTTGGCTAAAGTAATGAGGTTTTTAATACAAAAGCAATATTTGACATTGTTCTAGTAATAATGGTTACCATTTTGAAGCATTCATGCCTGGAGATTTCTCCAGACAGGTATTGTCTGGATCTATGATTCTTGGGTGATGATTTTCACCAGGCACCTCGGTTCCCTCCACAACTTACTACTGGCTTGTCTCAACCTCGCTCAATAGGGCAGAAAAAGTGAAGATAAATGTTATTTCAAATCCAAAATCCAAACAACCTATCAAGCTTGAGTATGGCCTTAGATAAATAAAAATAAGTGTATATGAAACCAGCGGGTCAATCTGAACAGGCTGGCTGCGTCGAATAGCCAAAGGTCGCGTTCCGCGCATGTTGGCGCACAATTTTCTCTGTAATGTAAATGATACGGGATGATACGAGAGCCCTCATTGGTTTTCGTCTCCTAGTGACATCACACTTAGGCCAGATTTGAGGCCCCTGACATAACCAGGCCTTCACTATAGCGCTTATATATTATAGTAATTGGTCTCTCACTACATTTCCATTCTTTTATTCATCTAAGGTATGACAAGGATGGGTCAGTGAACTCAGTCTGTTTCCACTCTCTGTTTATCTATCTCTCTGTTATCACCAGCTTTTGTTGTGGATCATGGTATTTCACGAGACCGCCAGAGAGTGAGTGACCTGCCACTATTGTACTGGTGGTTATGATATTTCATGAAGAAGGACATGGGGGAAATTAGAGTTACATGGGGGGCCCCCGGGGGGTGATCCTTCATCGGAACAAACCGTTTTATTATATGAGAAAACATGGATTGTTTGAGGATGTGCCGGGCCGCCATGGGACGAGTGTCTGTCTGTCAGGCCTGACCTCCGTGATGGTGGGATCCCTGATAGATCTGTGGATAATTTGTCTGATAATCACCTTCACTGACATATGCTACCAGCTAACCCCAACCCCCCCCCCCCCCCCCCCCCCCCCCTTGCTTTTCGTCTGGTCGGAGAGGGGTTCCTTCTCGATGGGCATCAGATGTAGGGCGTGCCAGAATTTCCGTTATTCATTTCAGCAACTTGTTTGCCATATTTTAAGCAGACTAATGACTAGCCAGTTGTGAATATTAGGGAAATGATAGTGCTGGGCCAAAAACACTGCATAACCCCAAGTTACAGTGACATGCCCAGGATGGGATTTGTACCTTGGCAGTTGTGAGAGACAGCTAGCAGTCAGTGGCAACTCTATAGATCACGCCGCCATCAGGGCAGACCCTCAGAGAGTAGTATGTTCATTGGCTGTGATTTTTTTTAGAGGATATCTGTATGCAAAAGTATCATATGCAAATAAGGAAAGTAACAACACTATTAAAATAACAACAGTTTAAGGTATTTAACAGTATTGATACAAGCTTCCATGATTAGGGAAATGTTGACCTACTGGATGGAAGGTGTCATTTAACTGTGTAGACCCTCAGAGTTTAGAAACTCTTCAAACTCTTCGAACTCCCCATCTCTCTCTCTCTCTCTCTCTCTCTCTCTCTCTCTCTCTCTCTCTCTCTCTCTCTCTCTCTCTCTCTCTCTCTCTCTCACACACACACACACACATATTAATCCCTGCATGATCAGCATGTATCAACAATAATACACTCAGACCTGCAGAACACCCTTCCAGAGCCTTGACCAAACCCCTGCCCCCTCTAGTGACCCATGCTAACCCCTCAATGCCCCCTCTTCTTCCCCCACTTCAGAGTCTGTAAACACCCTGCCCAGACAGACAGATGTATATTTAATACCATCATACAGTTTTGAGGGTTTAGCTGGAGTCGCTGATGGTAGTGCAAACGTTCATTGGGAAAAGCATGATTAATTGCTGTTTTATTTATATAACTGTACACACTAGCCATGACTATTTATTAGCAAAAGGATCAGGAAAAACCTGGTCAGTCACACTTCTCTAGTTGAACTCTCTAGTTGAACAGGTGAGTGTGTTTATTACAGGTGAGCCTAGGACTGGCGCATACACTATATCACTGTTTGGTTGGAAGTGAGAGCAATACAAGAACTATGTATTTCCTATTGCATCTGGAGTGCATGTACAGTTTGAATATAATATTATATATATATATATATATATATATATATATATATATATATATATATATATATATATATATATATATATATATATATATATATATATATATATGTATATATATATATACATGTATATATATATATATATATATATATATATATATATATATATATATATATATATATATATATATATATATATATATATATAATATATATATATATATATGAATCAACTTATCATCTTCATATATTCCTCATATAAGAGAAAATGTATCACCAAAATTGTCAGGATATCTTTGAGTCCTGCAGGCTTTTTTTTGGTAGAACAGACTTAATGTAAAGTATAAAATTAACTATTCGAAGTACGGGAAGTTGTTTGAACTCTCTGATTAAAAGTTGTATTTCCTTAAACTGCTCGCATAAAAAATGCCACAAAAATAGTCAGGACACGTTTGATCTTTACATACATGAGAAGGTTAATGAAAATTTATCTCCAGCTTAGTATAAAGGTATATGACTATTCCCCCACACTCTAAGCAGAGTAGGGTTGCGACCTAGAGTTCAACGAGTGCTAAAAGCCGGCCCCGCCTTCTCACCTGCTAGTCCATGTTAAATGGCACTGGATGGATCCAACCATTTGCTCTCTCCTCAGAGAGCCGCCATTAAATACTTCTCCCCTTCCCCTCCTACCTTTCAACCCCCCACCCCACGGGAATCCAGCAAACGCTCAACAACCCTCCCAAGGCCTGTTCGAGTCAATGACACTGTCATAGGTTTCAATTAGATGCTCTATTACTCACTCCCGTATGCCAAATTTAACATCCATACGTATTCATGGTACCCGGCCAGATTATATTTACAATTGCGATGACATGTATAAATATTATATTTCATAAGTATACAGCTTTTGATTTGATGTCAGATTACAGTGACCTGAACACGTGGATAATGAAAAGCTAAGTTTCTGGTTGTGTTGATCAGGGGAGGAACTAGGAGAGTGGTTCTCTTGGGCCGTTTTACAGACTGCCTAGTCCATTGTGCAGAGATTATACAGGCAGATTTATTAATTATTAATGTAGTTCATATTTAGTCAGCTCTCAGAGTGAGTCAAGACCTCTGGTGGGCTTAGTTATGCAGCGTGAATCCACGCCAATGGTACCAGGTACTGGGGAAATACTGCCTCTCCAGTCCTACTCCTAACAATGAAAATATTGCCTATCTAGTCGAACAATGGAAAGAACACCCTTCTCTCACAGGCAGAAAAGTATTCTCACAGAAATTGAAAATGTAAAATGAAAAAGGTTCCAGCTGGGACTGAATAGAATAGAGAGTGATTCCAGCCCCCCCCCCCCCCCCCCCCCCACCCCCCTCCTCCCTCATCCCCCCTCCCCCCTACTTCGGCAAATAGCAGACCACTATTAACGGCAATGTTGTACTTCGCCTCTGAGGAAGGGAGTACCTCCTTAGCTGAGTGGTCCGCGGAGCCAAGATTTCTGTGTATGATCTCTCTCTGTATGAGCGTCTCATCAGAAAGGCAAACCCTTGGGCAATTATTGGGCCTAGCGTCAACTATTTCTTAAGATTTGTGCTTCGGATGCGAATGGGTTGAGCTATTCTGCTATGAGATATATAGATACTATACAGGTATGGTAATATCAGCTACCCCCTGTAGGTGATATTTCTATAGAGCGCGAATGCTGTGTGTTCCTGACTAGCAGTAGGTAAGTGTGTGTATGCTCCACACTGGCACAGAATAAAGCCTGAAGTGGGTGTCAATAATACTAGACCTTCTTAAGCCCTTTTACACTATGCTGGCAACTTGCTCGCAACGTGGTGGCAAAAGATGGTTGCGGGGGATTGCCACCACATTTTTACCCCCATAATTTTCTATTGAATCAAGTTTGTACAATGTATTTGTTATATCGAAGATATAGTCAATAAATACTTACTAACTCACTTATTGCCCCCCGTCGCCAATGGTCGCCAGTACGTTGCCAGCAAAATTTCTGCTAGTGTAAAAGGGGCTTTAGATGACTCCTCTATTGGGGCGGCAGGTCCTTAGATTCATCGTAGATGGCGCCACGATTGCTTAATCACTTCAAGCCAAAACCAAGAACTAAAAAAATTTGAAGGTGGCCACCTGGTGAGCAAATGAAGCACTAAACTTAGGTAAATGTGATGAAGGTTATCAAAATTAGGTAAACAAGAAGTGAAAAGATGTTTGACCTAAGGTGAATCTGGCATTCGTGTGGATATCATGGCCATGACTTCATAGTGTATATGCTTTCCACTTCAAGGGATTGGAATGCCCGCATCGAGCAGGAATATGAGCGTTAAGGATTGTAAGGGTTTGGTTATGCGTATGTGTAGGTACCAGGACCATACGCCATTATAACTTTCACAATTGACGATCAGGAACAACTGTCAAGAGAGTCTTATAGTCTAAGCATAAGCTTCAGTTTAGCCCATGCATGCCTAAGAATTCCTGGAAAATCAAGTTGGTCGTCTGGACCTATGATACTTTTGATAATTACTTTGGAATTGAAGATGATATTACAAAATATTCGAAGGAGCGTTATTGGTATTGGTATGATTAACATTTCTCCTTCAAATATTTTCCCAATTGTGTTTCCACCTATAAGATTTTACCAAAATTGTCAGTCGGCTTTTGGCCGCTGCGAGCATCAATTTGTTGTATGGCAGGGGTCTGCCCTTAAGTGACCAATGGGATGCAGGCTAACAAGTGCCCTTTAGTGACCAATGGGATGCAGGCTAACAAGTGCCCTTAAGTGACCAATGGGATGCAGGCTAACAAGTGCCCTTTAGTGACCAATGGGATGCAGGCTAACACGTGCCCTTTAGTGACCAATGGGATGCAGGCTAACAAGTGCCCTTTAGTGACCAATGGGATGCAGGCTAACAAGTGCCCTTTAGTGACCAATGGGGTGCAGGCTAACAAGTGCCCTTTAGTGACTAATGGGATGCAGGCTAACAAGTGCCCTTTAGTGACCAATGGGATGCAGGCTAACAAGTGCCCTTAGTGACTAATA
>OZ012692.1:38791157-38793657 GCA_963942565.1 Maea johnstoni | reverse complement strand
GGTGTAATTTCCGTTGTTCGATTTGTTATAGCAGTCCTTGATGCTTCAGCTACATCACTGTCGCTGTACTTCTAATAGTCTCATCATTGATGCCATCATAAAGGATAGTTGTATAATTGTTCATACAGTTGTATAATTGTTTCTGACATGTTTCCTTGAATTTGAAGTAGTCTGTTGCCTTCGGCTTAGTAGTAGTAGTAGTAGTAGTAGTAGTAGTAGTAGTAGTAGTAGTAGTAGTAGTAGTAGTAGTAGTAGTAGTAGTAGTAGTAGCAGCAGCAGCAGCAGCAGCAGCAGCAGCAGCAGCAGCAGCAGCAGCAGTAGTAGTAGTAGTAGATATGGTAGTCTTATTTGTGGTTATGATGTTTAACAGTTTTAATTGTTGCTGTTGTTATTCAACAAAAGACAGTGGTCATAAAATATAGTGTTCTTTCATTGTTTTGATATGACGTATTTATTACATATCCGAATTAAGTATAAGTTTAAATAAAAGGATTGCAAGCTGATTAAGCCCTTCCATGCAGCCTTCCCCGTGCGGGTGGTTGTGATTCCTTTGGCTGTGAAGATGAGTGGTGTAGGGAAGGCGGAGGAGGAGCAGCAAATCACAAGCAGCGCTTGTACATTGTAAACATCTGCCAGTTTGTTTTGTGGGGTTTTCCGCGATCCTCCTCGATAAGGAACCTGTGATATCTCCTCCTCCTCCTCCTCTTTTTCATTTCCAGTTCCTCCCACGCAGCCCAGCGGCTCCTCCTCGTGTAATCTCGCCATCAGCGCGAGAAAACACGTGAGATAAGGTGAGATTTGGTGAGAGTATACAGGTTAGGGCAGAGCTGACATTATCTTACCATATCCCATGCCAGATCTGAGGTATCTGACACCAACAGACCATACACACACTACAACAGGCATATTTCTCCATCATACCTGCTGCTCTGTCTGTCTGTCTGTATGTATGTATTTATGTATGTATGGATTTGAAGGCGTTACCCTAAAAGATTATTATTATTATTATTATTATTATTATTATTATTATTATTATTATTGTTATTATTATCATGCATGATGTGAATGTAAATATGTATGTGTGTATGTGTGTATATACGCATGTATGTGTGTGTAGGTAAGTACGGTAGGTATATGTATGTTCGTGTGATTGTGTGTATGTATTTACTCCTTGAGGGGGAGAGATCATTTAGAAAGGCTGGATGATGTATGTGTCGCTGTCGTCTCGTCGATCTTAAACTGAGATAGTTGACGTATAAAAGATTTGGCGCCAAATTTAATACTCAATAATATCCTTGCATCCTACATGTCAAAAAATCGCAATCTGAAACCTATGTTGGTAACTCTATTTCAAATGAACATATAAACATTTAGTTTATGAAATGAAGTATTCTGATAGCTCATATATGCATTTGGTAGTAGTAGTAGTAGTAGTAGTAGTAGTAGTAGTAGTAGTAGTAGTAGTAGTAGTAGCAGCAGCAGCAGCAGCAGCAGCAGCAGCAGCAACAGCAGTAGCAGTAGCAGTAGTAGTAGTAGTAGTAGTAGTGGTAGTAGTAGTAGTAATATCAACAGCAAAAGCAACAACAGCAGCAGCAGCAGCAGTAGCAGTAGTCGTAGTCGTAGTAGTAGTAGTAGTAGTAGTAGTAGTAGTAGTAGTAGTAGTAGTAGTAGTAGTAGTATTTGGTACAGCAGCAGTAGCAGCAGAAGAAGAGGACGATGGGGTTAGTTAAGAAGGAGAAGAATATTTGGTATTGGATTAAAAACGCAATGCCCAAATCATTAGGCAAACAAACGCATAAATTAAAATTGTGTTCAAAATGGGCAACACAGGATGATTGGATGTACCATTCGTGTCACATCTCAGAGGGCCTACCCCAATAGCCGAGTGGTCGATGCAGTTGCCAATGATTGATTGCTATTTCTCACCACTGGCCTGGTCATGTTAGAAAATTTCCAATGACTTGTGGTTAGGAATTGGGTACTGCGGAAATACCCTCTATTCACGACTGGCAGCAAGTCACGATTTTACCTATCTGTATGACGGAAAAGGGGACAATATACGAAATTCCAAATGCACATCCCTAATGGCACATTGGTTATATAGGAGGACATGTCGTGACTGCTAGAGCCGAGAGCAGAGACAAAGAGGATGAGAAGGAGGCAGTGAGGGAGGAGGAGGAAGAGGAGGAGAAGGAGGCAGTGAGGGAGGAGGAAGAGGAGGAGAAGGAGGCAGTGAGGGAGGAGGAAGAGGATGAGAAGGAGGCAGTGAGGGAGGAGGAGGAGGAGGAGGAGGAGAAGGAGGCGGTGAAGGAGGAGAAGGGGTAGAGGGGAGGAGTGTGAGTAAGTGAGCTATGTGGTATGTGGGTCTAGACACACGGCGACACCTTATCTTACGGCGGAATCAAATCAAACAAGTACTCGTCATACGCCTCCATGTCAACCTGCTACTACTGCTACTACTGTACAGCTAAACTACTGTACGCTCCCTAGCCACGGCTAC
>OZ012692.1:38773657-38788657 GCA_963942565.1 Maea johnstoni | reverse complement strand
CCGCAAACATTTACTAACAAGGGACGGAAGTGAAATGCGGTTACGGAATTGTGGGTAATTTCAGTCCGTGTTTCGTTACGGACGAGCCGAATAATGCGACAGATTTGTGAGATTGGGGAAATGCTTTAATTGATAGATCTGTCGCTACGCGGCAGATGGCTTCACCCCAGTCCGTCTGTTGCTTCTAAGTGACGTAATTTAGAGTGATATCGCAACCCTTCATTACTTGCAATTACACGGGGAGCGGTTAGTTATTTCTTTGTCCCGCGATTAGGCTGTTTTCTGTGATGCGGTAACAAAGATGCGGTTTGTGATCTATGCTGACATAACTAAATACACACCTGGAATCATAACTTAATTTATTCACCATTCTACTCCTAATTAAAACACCTTTGTAATTGACTCCTGCACTCAATGAGAAGATAAGCAAATGATAGTCTCTCGAGATTACCTTAGGGAGAGATCAATGTAAACTGCACACTCCACCAAAGCTGTCGTTCAACGTAGTGCATGCAAATAACCCTGGCAATTTGAAACACTCTTCAAGTCGAATTCTTCAGTAGGTTTGTCGAACTTGATGGTCTTATGAAATACATATGTATCAATTAACTTCAATAAATTGAACACTTTTTAGTTATTCATTTTCTTGGACCATCAGTGTTTTCTAAATAAAGCTGACACAAAATCTTCCGAACTGAGTTACATATATTTAGGATATTTACTCATAACAAAAAAGTGTACTATAAAGTGTAGCGATGTCAACAATCTAAGGTATGATGTCTTTGCGCCGAAATAAAACGGCCCATAACTAGTTTCACTCGTAACTAATACCTTCAAAAAACTATTGTTTCCAAAAAGGTTGACATGCCCTGCATCATGCGGCAAATGGACATAACCGCATAACTACTATATGCTATATGGTCTTTCAGGAGATTTTTTAAATATTCGATTTTATTTGCAATGCCGCAGGGTAGTAATAAACAAAATTCAAAATATCACAAGTTTTATTTGACCGATGCAATTGACACCGTGCATTAGCCCTGGCACCGTGACTACTGCTACCATCTCTGACGAGTTGTCCAGACAATCTCCCCCAATCCCCCCCCCCCTCCACGCCACCTATCAGCGACTGTAGAGTTAGTGTTTGTGTATGTAGCGATAGTCATCTTTGCCTATAAACATTAGGAGTCTTATGACACTCTACTTCTGCGTTCCAGGGGGCACTGTTCAAGTGGTCTATCAAAATGACCACGCCCACTTTTTTATTTCTTTTATTCCGCCAGTAGCCCATACTCTGTTTCGGTCACTTTGATTCAGTATGCAGTACCGCAGAAAAGAGGAGTGGGCGTAGTATGTATTCTATTGCACGTGTTTCAATGCATAATCCAGCACTATTTTGTATTATTTGATTTTGCCAATGTGCAGGTACGATAAAACTGTTGTATTCAGAAATAATTCTTTTCGGATTTGTGGAGATAGATATGTCCATACATGTACCCTCAATCAGTAACCCAAGAAAGTTTTAGAAATGTCAGTTTGAAGCGGCCTCATAATCTCCCACACGTGTTTTTGGATGTCATCTTTCAGGTGCTTCTCGGTATGTAATGTACACGAGTACTTTATTGATTCATTTGACTATTAGATAAACATTTCATTGTACATCCTACAATCTAATAACGCATTGCACATGCCATTAGAAACTCGTTCCCTACGTAATGGAATTGACATATAGGTGGAAATCCGTGGAAATGAGCAATCACCTTATTTAGACGGGATGTTTACACGCGGGAATACCTAGTAGGGATATACCAAACACAAACAACATGTAAGTAGTGAAGTGCCTTGATTGCAGGCAAAACAAGGGGACGTATTTTCAGGATAAGCTTAGGTAAACATGTGAAAATCCCACGGCTTGTTGTCCTAGCGGATGAGAACCTCGCATAAACTTGTTCCCTATCGATACATTTTCGTTCAGTTTGTGGTTTTCTAACGGAACTGTTTCAGTCGTCGTATAGTGTATCGTGATTGCACAGAAACCCCTTGAGTGCGCGGATGCTTGGGGGCGTGGTTGGGGGACTAGTGGGCGACTAGAAATATTGTTGTTGATAATGTACGCCGAAGAAGAGAAAGACGCAGAAGAAGAGAGTGATGATAATCATCATCATTATCATCATCATCATGAAAGAAAAGATGATGAAGTGGTAGGAGAGGAGGAGAAGAAGAAAGAAGATAATGATATAGAGCATTGAAGATGAGGGGGAAAGAAGAAGTAGTAGAAGAAGAAGATGAAAACAGAAAAAGAAGATGAAGAAGTAGAAAAAGAAGATGAAAATGAAGAAAAAGATAAGGATGGCGGTGGTGGTGATGATGATGATAATAAGGAGTGGAAGAAGTAAATGGATTGGAGTGGAAGAAAAAGAGGAGAAATATGATGATGACGAGGAGGAAGACGGAGAGGAGGGTAAGAAGAAGACTCAGAAGAATGGAGAAAACTGATGATGATGATGATGATGGTGATGACGACGATAAGGGAAGAGAAAGAAATGTTGATGTATAGCCTCTGCATAGAAAAAGGGGGAAAGGGAAGGAGAAGGCGGATAATCAGAATAAAAAGCTTGCAGTATTGAATGCGGCGACGGAGCATTTCCATTGCGTTGATACGTAGAATACATCACTTGCTAAGGTTGGTGTTTAGTGATGCCCTGATAAATAAAGATGGTGTCCACCCTACCCTACCACAACTAACACCAATACTACCCTGTCGGGGCGGTAGTGGGCATGCAGGGTGCGGGTTTGGAAAAACAAGCATAGGGTGGTAAAGATGGTGTTTTGTTACGTCTCACTGTACCAGTATCAGTCATCAACTCTGATCGGGCGTGACTGACAACTCTATCTGTCATCGGCTGCCGGGGCTCAGAGTCAAGATACCCCATACCTTATAAGCCTTTGCTGATACCCTAAAGTACAGGGAACAACCAAACGGCATAGACTCCTGTATAACTCATAGCCAATATACCCCGTGCCATACATACCCTAAAATGCAGGGTACAGGCAAATGCTATAAACTCCTGTATAAGTCATAGTCAAGGGGGCTCACTGCTCATATTACCAAATACCTTCCTAGTATACCGCAGTGCCATCAATCCACAAGGGATGACATTTGAATATGGCCTGGGAGACATAGGCATAGGAAAAGGGGCTCTCAGCCAAGATACCCCGTACCACTGATGCCCTAAAATACAAGGAACAACGAAATGCTATCAACTCTAGTATAGGGCTATAGGCCATAGGCAAAGGGGCTCGCAGCCCATATACCCCGTACCAGTGATACCATAAAATTCAGGGAACAACCAAACGCTATTAACTCCTGTATAAGGCATGGGCAAAGGGGTTCATAGCCCAGATACCCCGTGCCACCGATACCATAAAATACAGCTATATGATGCGTTCATGTTGCACTACTACTAATTATATAAAAAATATATTTTTGTATCACTCCGTGTATAAGATATCACGCCCAATACAGATACTACTACTACTACTGCTACTACTACTACTACTACTACTACTACTACTACTACTACTACTACTGCTGCTGCTGCTGCTGCTGCTGCTACAACTACTCCGAAAGTCTATTTCTTTGTCACACATTTCTCATATTGAAACAGTTATCAAATCAGCCATATGTTGATTAGCTGATGGTTGCTTTTATTGATAGCTGCGTTTCGTAAGCCACGATAATTACCACTAACATTGATTGTTATCATTTGTTTTCGTATCACCCTAATTAGTTTATGGATCCACAATTGGACATGAATAATTAAAACGTTGTCTTTAAGTGAAAAGCACGGTCCTCATTTTGCCAGTTCCAGGCGCTAGTTTATGTAGCACATCTCCAAGGATGGTCTCCCTGGGGTGGTGGGGAGAACAATTAGTACTCCAACCCCTAAATCCTTAATTAGTCACGTGCCCCAACCCTGGACGCGTTGCCCTGGTAAGCGCCCTCTCACGGGACCTCGAGGGACTAGGCCCCAGGTGCACCAGCGACAAATATTGGTCGAGTACTACTATACGCTTGTTGTAGGGCTTTCAATAATGCTAGAGTTAGCCTCAGATGTCAATAATTATATTCTTAAAGGTCCCAGCGGATGCTTCAAAGCGGCCGGGGTTTAAGTGGGCCTGGGATGATAGGGGGGCGGTACCGTAGGATGATCAGCGTGGAAACTGGAGACAATGTGGCAACCTTGACGGCTACTAATCCCATGACGTCATCATTCCAGGGCTGAAGGGATTACGCCAGAAACTTGATCTACATGTGTGTGATTTAGATGAGACATCAATGGCTTGGAACGCAAATATCAAAGGCGGTATAATTCGGATTAGTAGAATAGTAGTAGTAGTAGTAGTAGTAGTAGTAGTAGTAGTAGTAGTAGTAGTAGTAGTAGTAGTAGTAGTAGTAGTAGTAGTAGTAGTAGTAGTAGGGTCATATACGTTCCTGCTAGTAGTAGTAGTAGTAGTAGTAGTAGTAGTAGTAGTAGTAGTAGTAGTAGTAGTAGTAGCAGTAGCAGTAGCAGGAGTTGGAGGAGGAGGAGGAGGTTAGAAATGATTTCTCTCAAAAGCTACTCCTATTTCTGGCATGAATAAGTTGTCATATATTTTTTCAATATTGTGTATTTGCATTTTGTTATCAATTTCTTCTCTCTTCTCCTTTTATTGGCAATGCCAAAAATAATGGAGATGCGGGGGATTGAACCCCGGGCCTTTCACATGCGAAGCGAACGCTCTACCACTGAGCTACATCCCCTGCTTAAGTAACAATAAAGGTGGACCTTATACGACTGTATATCAGATATAGGAGATCATAATATCAGTCATAGTATTAGCAGTAGCAGTAGCAGTAGCAGTAGCAGTAGTAGTAGCAGTAGTAGTAGTAGTAGTAGTAAAAAGTAGTTCTTTCACAAAATACAACTCTTATTTTCGGTTTACAACACAACTCTCGATAAGTGATTTTTTGTCATTTTTCCATTTCACACCTGAATTTATCTTAAATGGATGGGGTAAACATATCTTGTTATATTTTTCTTCAGTTTTATGTTTTAAGTCTAAAAGCAGATATCTTGGAATTGTAAGAAATTCATTAAACAACATTTCGCTAAGTTCTAACCTTATATGGTAGGAACATTTTGTTTTGTGTATTTTTGTATCAATATTTCATTATTTACATGCAAAACTAAATGGAGATGCGGGTGTTGAACCCCGGGCCTTTCATATGCAAAGCGAACGCTCTACCACTGAGCTACATCCCCATTGATACTTCATAAGTTGGATGTGGATTTCATATTGCACCATTAATCATGGCAAATAGGGTTACAAATGAGTTGAATGTTTTATTAATGATAACACTCTAACAATTATCAAAATGCTCGGTGTTTCATAGATCAAAATGTAAAATTCATATTTTTGTTCCTTAAAAGACATTAAATAAGTAATGTTGTTTTAGGTGAGAAGAAGGACGCTGAAGATTTTTTGTATAACATAACAATGGTTTGTCGATAATTGGCTCATTAAGTATTAGTTTCCCTTATGTTACCTTCCCTTAATGTGGTTTCATCTTTTGATCTCTTTCTAAATTTTCTATGTTTATTATTTGTATGTGTATTATCTTGCTTTTTCTCTTATCCACGTGTAAACCTTGTAATTAGTACTTTGCCAATCTGTTCTGTTGTATCATTGTATATTCATGAGGATACAGTGATTGTACAGTGCACCTTTGGTCAGGTGGACTACAATTCTCTCCATGTTCACTTAGATTCACGTGATTATCTCAACCAACTGTGAGAAGGGACGGGATTGGGTGTGCTACACTCCATTGTGGGGCGTATTAAACCAAGAGGTTTGCGAATGGCAAAGCAGCAGCTGGAGCAGTAACAGTAGTCTGCAGTAGGAGTAGTAGTTTTGACATGACATATACTTAGAGACAAATTTAAATTTAAATTTTAAATTATACATATAATTGTCAATGTTTTCTGTACTCAAGGTACACTTGATGTATGATACTAGTTATATTTATGAGACATGTTTCACAAATTACCACGCCTTAAAAAATGGAAAATAATATGGAGATGCGGGGGATTGAACCCCGGGCCTTTCACATGCAAAGCGAACGCTCTACCACTGAGCTACATCCCCAGTTATATGAACGCTTCATGACAACTTTAGTCGAATCGATATCAGATAAAGTAGCAGTACATAGTAGCGTATGTATGTATATATATATACACACGCATATACACATACATATATATATATATATATATATATATATATATATATATATATATATATATATATATATATATATATATATATATATATATATATATATATATATATATATATATATATATACATATATATATATACATATATATATATATATACATATATATATATACATATATATATATACATATATATATATATATATATATATATATATATATATATATATATATATATATATATATATATATATATATATATATATATATATATATATATATATCATGTTTATATTAATGACCAGCTTTCTTGTTATTCATTCTAAACTATAACCACGCAAAGGGTAATTGACCGACTATGCCACATGTGCCCAATGATCACTAACTACAGTAGCATACCGCAGTGCCATCTATCCGTAGAAAATGTCATGCTATCGGAGATCAGGGATAACTAATGTTACTGCTCCTTAAATAAATAAGGGACCGTAAAAGAAAGGGTAAGACACATCAGCAGCAGTAGTTATAGTAGTGGGAAATAGGAAATGTTTGAACTGACTTCTTTCACAGAATACAACTCGTATTTCTGGTATGAAATGAAACTCTCCAGAAGTTTTAAACAATGAATTCTTTTTAAATGGGTGAATAAATGTATTTTGTTATGTTTTTCTCTATTCTTATGTTAGTAATTGAACAATAGGTGTCTTGGAATTTTAACAAAGCCATAAAAAATACTGTGCAAAGTAATGATTTTTTGGTTCAATTTCTTCCTTGTCCAACCGCAACTTAGAAGAGGAAAAAGAAATGGAGATGCGGGGGATTGAACCCCGGGCCTTTCACATGCGAAGCGAACGCTCTACCACTGAGCTACATCCCCTTCTGTGTGCCAATGGTGTTCCTGACAAATTGAGCGCACGTCCGATATAAAATATAACCAAGACACTGTAAACCTTTTAGCTGAAAAGGGTCTCATACATTTTCATGAAAGGGAATGAAAAAAGCAGACTTCCATTAAAACTAACAAGGACTTAAAAATGCAATTCTCACAGTAGCCCAATGAACTTCTCATTAAAGTGATGGTGACATGCGTGCATCAATGTCGTTTGTAAGAATTCTGCAGCCCCATCTCCAGAAGTTTCAGCCAGTATTTTTATATTTAGTATTCGTACGCGCGATTTTGTTGGTGTTGATGAAAGTTTTCCTGTTTATTGGGACTGTTGCTCACCCACGGTGGCATGCGTGTCTGTTATTGTACCGCACACATGGCCAGTTCCTAAACAAATCCCTCTGGAAACCCAAACAATCCGCCCTAGACACCAACAACGGATGTGCAGCCACCATTGTTTTGTTACGAAATTCATAACACCATCCAGATGGTGAAACGGCGCGGATTTTTCCCATTTTGCATCTCGCATTGATTTGCCGACGTCGCGAGTCTCGTCATTCAAGAAGATCACGTTCCAACTCTCGTGCCACACGCGTTGATACCGCACTGTGCGTGCACTCCACAATTAGTACCCGCTTGAAAGCTAACAAAAACACCGCCATCTCGTTGATCCGTAACTAGTATGATTAGATCCCTTCGCAGCTTTGTACTCAATGGCAAACCCCAAAAGAACAAATGTAATGCGATACGCGAGACTACAAAAAGACCACGTGGTTCAAGCACGTACTTCTCTGTCTTGCCGGTAGAGGGCGGTGGCAACTATTGATTTTACAAAGGAGGTAAAGAAAGAAGAATCTGTTAAGCAGATGGTGATGTTTAACAAGAAACAATACAACTCCGTATAGTTCAATTTTTAGTGAATTATGACATTGAAAAGGTAATATTTGATACTAGACTTAATTGATTTCATCCAAATGAGAAAATGGTATTCTCAAGTTCCATTCGACATGCTGTATGAGTAGGTTTTCAACTGTTAACAAAGAAGAATACATTTGTGATTGCCTTTACTTTCAATGGAATTATTCATAGGATTCGTGATATTTTTTGAAAACTGCAACAAATAGATGTAAGCATCCTAAATGCAGAATGGCACGGATCTGAAATGCCATTAGCTTGGGATTATGTATATGCTGACTTTTATGGCCTAAATGTATGGCAAACTTAAAGGTCACATATAAACTGTTGAACTCAAGCAAATTGAATATTTCTATAAAAAAGATTGTAACGATATGAAAAGAAAAACGTTGCTTTTCTATTTTTCTAATGAAAAATCTCAAAAAACTAATAAATTTAAATTTGATATTTTTGAAAGGAGTTATTGTACAAAGAATATATATTTATCGACCATATATCAGAACCTCTTGGTAATTTCTTTCATTGACCCAAGCTGCCTTCAATGTGTTGCATGTGGGTTTTTCTTTTCATAATTTCATTTGCTTTCTACCCAAAAATAATAGGGATTAACCATGGCTGAAGGGATCTTTTTATATGCCTCTTGAGTATCAAATTAGTTATTTTAAGGTAGCTTATGGTGTTAATCATTTTGTCTTTCCTATACCCTGCTTTTATTTGTCATTTCTGCCTATACAACGTGTATACTGCCTAAAAGTTATGGAAAGTTAAGTTATGATGGAAAGTACATTACAGACCGCAAATGTACTCTCTCAGCAGATATAATATTTTGGGTTAAAAAGTTTCTATCCCCAATCATAAACAGGGGACCACCAAATATCATAAATGTGGTGAAAAAGATCATTATCGAGGGAAGGGTATTATAGAATTCCATAAAATTTTGGTAAATTATTTTTATGACCATTTCGTAGGAATTTCTGTCGCAAAATGAGAAAAAGTGCAACAAATTCAAACCCATTAATATTTGATATCCATGATGGATGTTTGGAATGACCATAGCTTGATGAAATTCTATATAGAGAAAAGATATAGAACCTTTCCTGCTTGTGTGCAAGCCAATGGAAGGATTTGTGAAAGCTGGTCTGGTGCTGATTATGAGAAAAATGATGTAGGCTTTATCATATGTAAAAATCTCAAAATGACCCTGTATTCATGAATGAACCTAATAAGTCACCTTAGTCAAAAGGCGGTATTCAATTAATATAACTGGAACATTGAATGCATCACTGAAAATATAATGTATGTATCATTTATTGATTGTACGTGATATGGAAATCATTACACTTTTACAAAACACGTTAATATGGATTCAATGTCCTATATACAGATTAATCAGATACTTCGGAAGTAGTTAGTATCGCTTATTTGTTACTCATGCTTAGGTTATATGATGAAAACACAAAGACTGCATTCACTTTATACGTCTAGGTAAATTTAAGACACAATCTGAAATATTATGATAGACTGATGCCATTTTATTACAAAAGAAATAACACGCCAGGAAATTCTCTAAGCGATTTTGATTGAGTGCCCCATGACCGAGGGGTCTAGTGCATTTCATACAGACCACTTGCTGTGTCTCATCTCTGCACAAGGTCCTGTGTTCCTTTACTTCCCCTCCAGACATTTGTGACAATTGCAGGTGATTTAGGGGTCAGCGATAGTTTTCCTGTGCCCATCAATAGTAACTACAGTACATGCAATTACTAGTCAGTGATTAACCGATGATTAAAAAACGTCTTAATTGAGAAAGGAGTCACCGTAATTTGTACTCGGATGCATCCTTCATATGCTTTTCCTTACATCAGTGGTATACCATATTGTGACGTTTTTATTATATACGGGAAAGTCAGTGGTATACCATATTTTATGACGTTTTTATTACAGTTAGAATCATGAGTGGTAAACCACATTGCATGACGTCTTTATTGCAGGCAGAAACGTGACGTCTTTATTACATGCAAAAACATCAGTGGTTTACCATACTGTGTGATTTTCTTTTATTACAGACAGAATGTCAGTGGTGTATACCATAATGAGTGACGTCTTTATTGCAGCCAGGGACATCGGTGGCATTTTATATTTTGTGATATCTTTCACTACAGATAGAAACGTCATATTGTGTTAAGTCTTTATTTTAGTTAAAATGTCAGTGGCGTCCAACATTGTGTGACATCCATAACAAATAAAACATCAATGATATAACATAATGCGTTGCGTGGTATACCGCATTGTTTAATGTTTTAAAACAGGTAAAACAGTTAATGCTAGAATATGATCTGCTGTGTCCATAATGCAGACAGAACTCGTCAATGGTAGTAATAGCCAGGCCTTCTCCAGCCGTTTAATCACTCTTGCTTCTGTCAATCGGGGGCAGTCCTAATGAAGCAGCCCCAGAAACAAAGGCTGTGCACAGATCCCGTGGGGGTGGTAAGTAGTTTTCACTTTTACTCCTAATATGCTAAAAGCTGTTTCTCTGCCCTCAAATTGGATTAGGAGACCTGCGAAACTTTGAAGTGATAATCCGAAACTTAATTTAGTGGGCCCCGGTCGCTGTTTCTAATCTTATCATGCGGCGAGCCTGCGAGAGGTCAAGATCACGTGACTCGAGCGAGGCCTTGGGTGTTCTCGCGATGACACCGGGGTGAAGGTGGATGGACGTTTTTTATACCCTGAAGTCGTTCTGTTTTTGATATGATATTAATTTGCAAACTATGATGAGAATTGGAGCAGACATTATGTCTTGGTTGGACATAATATTCTGACCCCTTCGACCCGGGACAGTGTTCGGGACATTAAAATCGCCCGAGGCGATACCTATGAACCTTCTAATTACAAGAAGGGGACCCTGGACACGGGTTTAAACCGAACACTATGCATTGTTATAGTATTTATGACCTAAAACAATCAGCGAGTTTTCGAAATACATGTTAATCAAAAGTAACCTCAGGGCAAGGCAATAATTATACTGAAAAGGATACCTCCTTAATCGGCCCTACACTGAGACAGTGAGAGTCACTTATTTATACTTTTTCTATATATGCATATATACATATATATACACATATATACACATATACATGTATATATACACACATATACACACAACACACACACACACACACACACACACACACATATATATATATATATATATATATATATATATATATATATATATATATATATATATATATATATATATATATATATATATATATATATATACATATATATATATATATATACATATATATATATATATATACATATATATATATATATATATATATATATATATATATATATATATATATATATATATATATATATATATATATATATGTATATATATATATATATATATATATATATATATATATATATATATATATATATATATATATATATCATCAGCTCCACTCTGATACTAGCAGCTGGTTGGTCAATTTCTATGTTGTACTGGACTGTATTTCATTGCTTCTCATTAATTGTCAATGTTATGATCCGAATAAATGTTTTATCCCCATTCTAAATGGTTTATCCCCCTTCGCCATGGTAACTATGGGTTTGACCTCAAGTTTAAAGGTCACAGCCTCGTTTATTTTTATATCACAAGACACACAAAAAAAATTAAATATTAAAAAAAAAATCAAAATTAAAAAATAAAGTTTAAAAAAATTTAAAGAACGAAAAGAAAAATGATAATGATAAATAAAAAAATGAAAAAAAGAATTTTTTTTAAATAAAGATTAATAAATGAATACATGGAATTAAATATATATATATATATATATATATATATATATATATATATATATATATATATATATATATATATATATATATATATATATATATATATATATATATATATATATAAATGTATATAAATGTATATATATATACATTTATATATGTATATATATATATACATTTACATATACATATACATATACATATGTTATACATGTACATATACATATACATATACATATACATATACATATACATATACATATACATATATATATATATATATATATATATATATATATATATATATATATATATATATATATATATATATATACCTAGATATGTATATGATATATGGTATAAACATCATTAAGGCAGATATGATTTATTGAAGTACGCGTCTGATGACATTAATTATCATGCCTTTAAAATTGGTAAAATATATGGAGATGCGGGGGATTGAACCCCGGGCCTTTCACATGCAAAGCGAACGCTCTACTACTGAGCTACATCCCCTTCATATATTTTTTTGCAGGAGAACTTTATCCAAATAACTATCATATATATATACATATATATTTACATATATATTTACATATATACATATATATACATATATATATATATATATATATATATATATATATATATATATATATATATATATATATATATATATATATATATATATATATATATATATATATATATATAAATATATATATAAATATATATATGAATATATATATATATATATATATATATATATATATATATATATATATATATATATATATATATATATATATATATATATATATATTAGAATGTGTAGTATTTTAGTGCTCATACTGTTTCCTCTTAATTTAGTATTTCTATTTACCCATAGATCCTTGTCCTAAAATAGCATCACTTTGAAAACACACGTATAGTTATAATACTCGTGACCTGTCTATATAGTTTCAAAATTTCGACACTTCAACATTTGTGTCAACATTTGTAGCTTCTTGACAAAATATATATATATATGCATATATATGTATATATATGCATACGATAGATATTATTTGAATCAGGAATATATACATATTGATATGAAAACCTTTTTGACCTTTTTTCGGTGAATTAGAAATGCACTGATACTGCTCAGGAAAAAAGCACAACTTTTGACCTTTTTTCGGTCAAGCAAGATCATAGCTTTAGGTCCAAGAGGCCATCCACTGCTTATTTGCCATTGTTTTCATTATCGCCATGCCTACGGGACACTTGGGATTAACTGTGATGTCCTCTTTGCCCTCTCGCTGGGAGCTTTAACCTATTCACACCAGGATAACGTAAATGGTCTGACAATTCTCAGCATAACTCATTAATTTGTTAACTATTAAAAAATATTTGAAGGGCCATTGTTTCATTCAACTGAAGCAATAATTTTCATTCGAATATTTTCAGAAATTTGATTTCTGATCATGATATATGTATATTTGTCAGACCACGTGTCCCCTCCAGCCGTGAAGAGGTAAATATTTCTGGCACAGGAGATGATTTCCTATCGTGAAGTTTGGCCCATGCGTCACTCTCGCAAAGAACAATTTTACATCAGGGACGTCTCACGGTCGTCCTCGCAAATGGCAGGGTTGGTCTGTTTCGCCCCAAGCTCTCTCTGAGAAATTTCCATCTCGAACTAATAGCGATGGACAAATATTATTAATACCGTAGCGTATCCTAAGGGTGAGCCCATCTCTCCATATGTCCAGTACTGTTGCGGCAAATTAATTATGGCATCCACTGCTTCATATTTTACAGGAGGGCTCGCGGAAAACAAAAATAAAACTTGTTAGAGCAATATTTCTTATGGGGTATGGGTTTGTTAAGGATCTCGCGAGTGGATTAGTGCTCACAGCAAGAAGAGGAAAAGGGAAAAATCGAGTTAGGTCGAGACGAAACATTGGCGGCTACTAATATCGAAATGGGAAAATGGAAAAACTCACTAACCTTTTGGCCTCGGCGTCGGACCAGAGGCTATGATAGGAAATGGGGTTCCTCTTTTCTATTGCTGCCGAGTGTGCTGTTTCGTCTTATTTTCATATGGATACTAACAGATGGATTTTCCGTGTGATGTTTCTTATGTGTGGTCAGTTTTCTTATATTTCATGTCTTTACATTAAGATGTATTTTGAATTTTGTTTATTTTCAACTACCACATTCGGATTGCAGTGACTAACCAATTGTAGATGGTGTGGTGTGGAGGAAACCGGGGTGGCGTGGAAAAACACCGCCTTACAACAGTTCACCGACACCTTTCTTACGTTAGTTACATACCCCGTGCCGCATTCGATCCCGAGTAATGGTCAGAAACAGTACGAGCAGTTAGTTGCAACGCCTGAAACCACTCGGCTATCGGGGAACGCCCCATTCAGATATAACTTTGTGTTCATGAGGGCTTTTGAATGTTAATCTTTGGATTGCTTCTGCCTTTTGTTATCCGTTCATTAGTCTGTTGCAAGGGCTGCCTCCAAGTTCGAGTGGTCGGGCATGTTGCAACCGAATTGCTTCTAATGTTGGCTTTCTTCTGCATAGACAAATAAAGCTTTGCAAGAGAATATTTCCAATACAGTACCGCCTTTTAGGATGGCTTAATATTCAATGGTATTTGCCTGGATTCGTATGCGTTGCTAACACTATATACCCATGTGTAGTTCCCTGTCTTTTGTATTTCAATTTATACAACTTGATTTATCTACTCCAGTGCTATGACATGATACAATCAAAACCGTTAGATGAACTGATGAAGTATAAAGCACTAGGGAGAAAAACAATAGAGGATCTAGAACATAGAATAACTGGTCAATTAATTAATGCATGCAATATTTGGTTCGGATCACAAATTAACAAAGAGTTTTGACGATTCCGGGTATATCTCCTCATTGTATTATTGTATTAATTGTATGCAATACCAGCGGCATATTCGAGTACCTTCTTGCTCAATCGTGGAGGCCATCTTAACCAGGTGGAAGTCTTGACTCGTACACAATAGTCGCTTGATACTCAAATCCCCTCCATTGACCTTAACACAGAGCTTCTTTTCAAAAGTTTCTGTCTAAAATG
>OZ012692.1:38682877-38767877 GCA_963942565.1 Maea johnstoni | reverse complement strand
CCAGGCCGTATCCCTTTTTTACAAGGAGGATAACGAATTTATCATCAGCTCCCCTCCCCCCCCCCCCCCCCCCCAAGCCTCCCAATATACGTGTATTGTTGGCAATGGGTAAATTTCACAATGGGACCTAATGGGTAAAATTAACATTATGCAGAGTGGAGACAAAACGTACGTTCATCTATACACAACTTAGTGCTCCAAAGGGATTTGCCAAGTTTGGCTGGCAAATTCGAGCGATTGGTCACAAAGAAAATGAAAAAAGCGGTTGCCAGACTCGAGTCCGACAGGCTATGTAATGTAGCAACGGAGATTTTCGTCAGACCTGACTCCGACCAAACGGAAATTATTTCTCTTATGTATGAACAACATACCAACCTAAATCCATCTTAATTACTTTCTGCCATCTTTATTTCCATGTATACACCATGTTGGCAGACTAACATGCGCAAATAGTGTTTTAAACGGCAAAAGAATCGAGTCAGGCGGCGGTGTGAAGAGGAATGTCCGCCATTTTCTTTTTCGTCGTCAAGGTTCAAAACGAGGCTGTGACCTGTAAAACTTGAGGTCAAACCCATAGTTGCCATGGCGAAGTGGGATAAAACACTGAGAGTGAGGATAAAACACTTATCCGGATCCTAGCATTGACATTTAATGAAAAGCAATGAAATACAATCCAGTACCCAACAGCAATTGACCAATCAGCTGCGAGTATTACAGTGGAGCTGATGATAAATATATATATACCCGGTATAAATATATATATATATATATACATATATACATATATATATATATATATATATATATATATATATATATATATATATATATATATATATATATATATATATATATATATATATATATATATATATATATATATATATATAATCATATCTATATATATATATATATATATATATATATATATATATATATATATATATATATATATATATATATATATATATATATATATATATATATATATGATTATATTTAGCACCTAACCTGCGGAACTTAGGTAAATTAATATTCATGTGCAGCTTTAAAACAACATAGGAAGTTACCAACAGACGTGTAAAGAGTACTGAATTCCGCAAATTGGTAAAATAAAGAATATTTCTTTCAATAAATGTTTTAAACTATTTACGATTTTGACAAATTTATATATGAACTGACCACATTTATTCAATCAAATAACTTGCAAATGTTTAGCTGGCCAATTATGCTAAGCAGATTACTGTGTTGCACTTTTATTGAAATTGCATTATTGCCAAGAGAGAATCCAGCGCAGTGAACGATTGCGAGCTTTCTCTCACGACATTCTTCAACTCCATAGGTTGGGGTGCGTGATGAGAATTGCAATGGGGGCTAAGGGTATGTAGGTGGTGGTCGCCGTTTACTACGGCACCCGTCACTAAGTATCCCTAAGTGGCAGAGGAGAAAGCAAGCAAAGCTACGAATTGTTATATCACAGTTCGTGTAGAATGCATTAGAGTCGACCATTCAAGTGTAAGAGGTTTATACGTCTGTGTTTCCTCCTCTAACCTACCCCATTAATAATCTTAGCTTTAAAAAGTTGTAAACGAGTCTGTAAATCATACCAAATGACAAAAATTCATAAATGATATCTTTCAACAGGAAGAACCAAATTAGGACGGGTGTAAATGACATATCGTATGTCATATTTTATATTGATCTTACTAAGCGAAAATTGTTTTGAGTAGAAATGATTAGAATTTGTCATGAGTGATATGATAAATGGACACCACCCCACCACCACCTTTCCAATACCGGTTTGACAACTTATCTATCAATGGCATATATGTACCAAGCCTCTTGAGTTATTGATCCATAGGTAAGGTAGCCCTAAGTGTGTGGTTGCAAGGATATCTGGGTACCCTGATATTTTTGACGTAAAAGGAGATTTCGTGGTTACCGTCCGTAGGACGGGTACTTTTCTAGTATATATATATATATATATATATATATATATATATATATATATATATATATATATATATATATATATATATATATATATATATATATATACTAGTATATATATATATATATATATATATGTGTGTGTGTGTATTGTTATTTTATAAATGAAGTAATGATCTATTCTTGACAGAAATGTTGATAGAACACAGGGTTGGGATGGGTGAACCTCTTTGAAGGAAAATAACACCTCTAGTCAACTGCGCTGATTGTAGTCTGGAAATTTGACATGGCTCTTGGAGTTTATCAATTTCCTATAAGAGGACTTTACTACAGGCTTAGTCCTCTTTGCCCTGGAGTGGAGATTAGCCAGCTTTGCATGTTGTCCTCTTTCTTCCAGCATCAGCCGCGATAGTGAATCATTGGAGACAATGAACATTGAAACAGTCTTTGCGTTCACTCTGCACTAGATTTGTGTAAATGTTTTAAGGTAGCTTGTAAGGTTAATTTCTTTGACTGCGTGCCCCTTCTCTCTGAAATGCCCTTTGCTACAATTATGCCAAATATGTTAGCTTTTGATAACCAACGCGTATGTTTTAAAAGACCATGTTTTGGTAAGATATGATATGAGTAAAGGGCCAAAAACATCTCCTGCATGTGTGCAAGCCTGTGGGAGCTACTGTAAAAGATGGTCTCTCACTTTTTTGTAATAGGAATATTACAGTCAATAAATATACATACATATGTACTCTGCTCGGTGATTGCATAGACAATCGACCTGATTATGAGAAAAAGGATGTAGGCTATGATATATGTAGAAATCTCAAAATGACCCTATATTCACAAATTAACCCCACGAGCCACCTTAAGTTTCATATACATGATGTGTTGCCACACTAAAAAGTATCTTCCTGCATTCCTCTTGCATCAGTCTATCAATCGACAGATCAGTCTGACTAAAACTGCCAGTTATTGATGGGGATGTCCCTATAGTCGAGCGGTTGTGCGTACTCTTCACAACTAACAAATGTTCAGATTTCGAATCAAATTAATCATACCAAATAAGTTCCTGAATTAAATTACGTATTAAGTGAGTTATGTTGTTGTATTTCTAGTATCAAGCCATTCCTAACGAGTGTAGTCGAATATTTGAATGCGTTGCCTCTGACTGCTTGCTGTCTCTTACCATTGCCAAAGGTATCCCAGGTATCCTGAGTCCAGAAAATGTAATGATACACTGAAGTAAATCTCCTAGCTGTTATGAGAAAACTATCGTAACCTGAATGTATATAGTTCATTTGCTCTACATTCCGAAATACCATCGAGCCACACACAGACATAAAAGTATACACATTTGACAACAGAAACATATTAAATATATGATGGTAAGGAACAAAAAAAAGTATTCACGAAAAATATTCTGGAGATGCGGGGGTTTGAACCCCGGGCCTTTCACATGCAAAGCGAACGCTCTACCACTGAGCTACATCCCCATCACATGTTAATTTAGAATGTATTCCCAAAAATTTTCAGGAAGAGTTTTATTGATATATTTCTCATCTGGTAGTTGGTAGGCATACAAAAGCGTCTATCGAAAATTAATTATGGCTGTATCTATCTATCTATCTATCTGTCTGTCTGTCTGTCTGTCTGTCTGTCTGTCTATCTATCTATCTATCTATCTATCTATCTATATCTATCTATCTATCTATCTATCTATCTATATATATATATATATATATATATATATATATATATATATATATATATATATATATATATATATATATATATATATATATATATTATATATGTGTGTGTGTGTGTGTGTGTGTTTGTCAATTTTGAAATGTATATTATTTTTACCGAGAATTGTAAGAATTTTAGTCGATGAAAACGGTGACAACCATTTTAGGGAATATTCCAGTTAACACGCCATACCACCACTAACATGTGCCATGCAAGGGCAAAGCACATGAGTGGCATGTTATTGTGGTCGGATAAAAAAAACTAGTACCTATCATAGACACTGCCACTCAAAACGATGACCACAAATAAAGCATAGAGCATTTGTCTGCGGTGCAATGACGACCACCAACCCACTAATAAAACTGTCAACATCTCGTGCATTAGCCGAATATGTACTGCCCTGTGATTGGTGGAAGGAGTCAATTAAACACGCTACACAGACATAGATATATGGGTGTCTTTAGATCGCCAAAATAGTTCGATTATTCCCAAAATAAAAGTGAATCATGGAGACGCGGGGGATTGAATCCCGGCCCTTTCATATGCAAAGCAACGCTCTACCACTGAGCTGCATCACCACATGTTTTATACGTCAAAATATGTATTTTTTCTCTGTCCATATACTGTTGCAGTACCAGGTACTATACTAATGCATCATTAGTCCAGGGGCCCTAAGCATAAAACGTAACGTAGTGCTTGCGACAAGCACATCGCAAGCATTATGTTGATTTATATACTAGGTCCTCCCAGTGAAGTCCAGGAATACTTGGACCTCCAACAAGCGAGACATATAGCAATAGTGGTTTAAGAGATAGAAATAAATAAAACAAGTTTTAAAACTTTATATCGAAACAGAAATATTACCAAGATTGGGTGTGTGATTCTAAGGAACTAAAAATTAGATTTCCAGAAAAATAATTCTGGAGATGCGGGGGATTGAACCCCGGGCCTTTCACATGCAAAGCGAACGCTCTACCACTGAGCTACATCCCCAACTGGTAGCTACGCCGAATTGTATTTCCAATGATCGACTGGGAGAGTTTTATCAATATGCATCAATTATTATATAAATGAACAAACCATTCATTGCTAACTGACCATCTGGCACATGTCTACAACATGGTCTTCTTATATTCCTCCACTCGAATTGATCCTACTATATGAGTTTATGGAAAATAGAGTATATATCATTCCATCATTACAAGCATCCAGCTATAGAAAGCTTTGAAATAATATAGGAGAGTTGTATTGATTTATTTCTCATTTGGTATTTGGCATCCAGACAAAAGTTTCTATTGAACATAGTTTGGAGGAGATAATTATGATCACAACACGATCTATCACTGTTCTTCAAATATCCTGAACACGTATACGTGTGCACTACATTAGAAGGTGGAAGATATTTTCTACTGCAAATATGTTACAGTTAGCACAATTGAGGTGGCTCCGTGTCATACATTTAAGTCTATAGTCATCACCCTTCAGTTGGCTGGTGCGGCAGACGTTTCTCGACATAGTCTCGCACATCCCCATTAATTTTGGATTCTCATCAGCGATTTGCCACCAGGTTAATTATCTGGTTCTGCCAATAGTCTTATTCAAAAGGTCGCATTCTTTCAAGACCAGATTTGCCACGTTCCATTTCATATCTTCCAACCTCCATGCTCTACCCCAGACAAGATTTGACCATCCTTTCTTACTTAGTATTTCCATCCTTCCTTTTAACATATTTACAACATCATCAAATAAACCAAAACTTCGTCCTGAAAGACTGAAGATATTACTCATTGTCAATCAATGTGTGCAAACTTACTTCACCTCTACTTATCATTTACATTGGTGTTACACCCTGTATGTTATATTTTGAATTGTTATTTTGTAGTCGGTCAAGAGCCCTGGCAGTTCGTGTTTACTATGTAAAATTATTACCGCCTTGAAATAAAGATTATCTATCCCAGTGAGGTCCAGGAAAACTCTTGAATACTTGGACAACCATAAAGCAATAGTAGTTTCAGAGACAGAAATATATAAAATGAGCTTTAAAACTCTATATGGAAGCATAACCATTTAATACTAAGATTGAGTGTGTAATATAACAGGGTGGTTAAAACACAAGGCCGCAGTATTGAATACTTGAGGGATTCTCAAATAATCCTGGGGGACCCAAAACTTGACCCAGTGATCAACAGAATTATTCTTACTACCAAAGTAGCAATTTTTAAAAATAAAGAAAAAACTCCTCCCAGGATTGGTCAGATAATAACAATGCTCAGATCGCAATTCACAATTGAAAAGTTTAATGCAGAAAAAACTAACTACCCCGGTAGTTGAAATTGTTTAGGGGGTTTTGGGAGCCAATATGGAATAGTATGAATACTGGACAAAGCTAATAGTTAAAAGTTCTCCTTATTTAAACGTTATTGATAGTATACAGTCAAAATATCTGACGCCTTGGTGTAATAGGGAAAGCACCTTTGCTCCCTACCCAAGGAATGCCAGCCCCCTTATAAAATATTTATTTTTACTTTTTGGAATACTGTTTGTTATGTGATGTCAAAGGTACATGTATTGTCATATAGTTTATGTCTGTTTGAATAAAAATCAGATGCACAGCATTTTTGGCTGAATGCACCAAAATTTAAAAAGAAAGATTGAGTGTGTGATTTTAAGGAACTAAAAACAGAATTCCAGAAAAAGTACTATGGAGATGCGGGGGATTGAACCCCGGGCCTTTCACATGCAAAGCGAACGCTCTACCACTGAGCTACATCCCCATTTGTTGGTATATAAAAACTGCATTCTCAAGGAACAGCAAGGAGAGATTTATTGATTGATTTCTTATTTGATATTTGACATTCAGAGAAAAGTGTTTATCGAAAATTATTTGAAGGAGAACCTGTTGATCATGATAAGGCCTATCACTCTTCTTCAAATATTCTGCGAATTCCTTCTTTTTTCGAAAGTTATTTTTCAAAAGTTACATATATCGATTAAAAAAACCCACTTCAGTGAGAGCTCCAGACATCAAAGGGTTAAAATATCCGACAGTTTTATGTATCATATACAAACCCTTAGAATAGAGCAATGCGTGTTTTTGGTTTGCTTACTGAGTGGATGTGAGTAGGTTACCAGTGACTTGGGGTTAGTCGGTGGTTTTTGCCGGGTTTTCATGCTTTATCCAGCATATATACAGCTGGGTAGTCACGATTTAGTCTATATATGGTAGAAAACGTGACGATAATCGAACTTTCAAACTCCTTACAGAGTGGAACCAGGGAGATCTATAAATAGAATCTCTCCGGTGGAACCTACCAACTTTAACATAGTTATGATTTGAACTTCTTCAGGTAAGCACATTCTTTCGTCCTTTGAAGTTATATCTTCTTTCATCAAAATACTTAAACTGAACACTTTTACTGGACCTATCGGTATTGCATTCAAACAGGTTCTACTCAGTAGAACCTGTTTGAATGCAATACCTATATATCAAGTAAAAGTAACTGTATGGTAAATGTGTAGAGAAATGCCAAGAAATCAATATCAGTCAAGTATTATATGATACAATACAATACATTACTAACTGACCAGCTGGCACATGTTTAACATATGGTTCTCTTACATTTCTCTACTCGAATTTATCCTACTATAAGTGTTTATGGAAAGTAGAGTACATATTATTCATCATTACAGGAATACAGAAAGAGGAAGCTTTAAAGTTATATATGGAAAGAGAATCATTACTTAGATGGAATATGTGATTATAAGGAACTAAAAAATAAAATTTCAGCAAAAACATTATGGAGATGCGGGGGATTGAACCCCGGGCCTTTCACATGCAAAGCGAACGCTCAACCACTGAGCTACATCCGCTTCTATACAGGAGCATTCGAAAGCTTTTCAGGGAGACTTTGATTGAATGTTATTTCCAAGATTAACATAGATAAAGTAAAAAAAACTTTCAGGCACAGCTCCTGGCATACAAGGGAGAAGATGTCTGAAGTGACGGCTGCCTTTTTGTGGGTCACATACAAAACCTTGGCATAGAACAGCACGAGTGGATGCCAACCGAGTGGATGTGAGAAAGTTGCCAGTGACATGGGGTTAGGCGGTGGTTTTGCCGGCTTGTCGGGTTTTCTCCAGCAATTTCAACTGGCTAGTCACGACTTAGTCTATACATGTATATACTATATGTATACGTATGTAGTTTTATTGGCCATAAATTCCATTTACGATAGACGAAATTCCACATTTCTTTCAGAGTGGAACCTGAGTGCAGATCATTTCATAATTACAGGGATGCATTTATAGATAGCTTAGATCGAAGTTGTAAGGAAGTAAAAATAGAGTTCAACAAAAATATACTGGAGATGCGGGGGATTGAACCCCGGGCCTTTCACATGCAAAGCGAACGCTCTACCACTGAGCTACATCCCCATTACATATGAGTGGCCTCTATGTTTCCAATGATCAGCATTCAGCGTTTTATTGATCTATTTATCAGTTGGTATTTGGCATTCAGTGTCTATTGAAAATAGTTTGGAGGAGAAAATAATGATCACAACACGATCTTTCACTGTTCTTTAAATATTCTGAGAATGTAGAATTCATCAGGAAGTTATTTTCAAAAGTTACATACATCAAGTCGAAAAAAACTTTGAGGGAGAGCGCTAGGCATAAAAGGGTTAAGGTGTTTGAAGTAAAGGCCGAAAACAGAAAAAATACTTGGATTGAAGATGTCATCATAAGGAACTAGAAGTAGTGTTCAATAAAAATGATATGGAGATGCGGGGGATTGAACCCCGGGCCTTTCACATGCAAAGCGAACGCTCTACCACTGAGCTACATCCCCATTACATATGAGCAGTTACTATGTTTCCAAACATCACCATTCAGACTTGTATTGATTGATTTATCAGTTGGTATTCGGCATTCAGTGTCTATTGAAAATAGTTTGGAGAGAAAATAATGATCATAACACGATCTTTCACTGTTCTTCAAATATTCTGAGAATGTAGAATTTATCAGAAAGTTATTTTCAAAAGTTACATAGCTCAAGTCGAAAAAACTTTGAGGGAGAGCTCTTGGCATAAAAGGGCTAAGGTGTTTGAAGTGACGGCCGACTTGTTTGTGGACCTGTGATATACAAACCCACAGCACAGAACAATGTGTGGATTTGGTGTGCTTACCGAGTTGATGTGATGAAGTTGGCGGTGACTAGGTGTTAGGCGGTGGTTTGCGCCTGTTTTCCCCTTTTCAGCCCTCACAACTGGCTAGTCACTCTCTAGCCTATATATGGTAGAAAACGTGACGATAATCGGAATTCCAAATTCCTTACACCACAGAGTGAAACCTTCCAACTTGAACACGTTTATGATTGGAAGTTCTTCAGGTGAGCACATTCTTAAGTCCTTTGAAAATGTATTTTCTTTTTTTAAAACACTTAAGCTAAACAATTTTACTTGACCCGTAGGTATTGTACTCAAACAGGTTCTACTGTATGGTAGATGTGTAGGGAAATGCCAAGACATCAATATCAGTCAATTATCATATGACTGAACCAACCATTCATTGCTAACTGACCAGCTGGCACATGTTTAACATAGAATTCTCCTACTGGAATTAATCCTACTATGAGAATTTATGGAAAGTAAAGTACACATCATTTAATCATTATACGAATCCAGTTATGAAAAGCTTTTAAACTATATATGGAGACGGAAACATTACCAAGATTGAAGAAGTGATTATAAGGAATTGAAATAATGTTTAGCTAAAAGAATCATGGAGATGCGGGGGATTGAACCCCGGGCCTTTCACATGCGAAGCGAACGCTCTACCACTGAGCTACATCCCCACTACGTACAGAAGTCCAATGCATTTCCAATCATCAGCAGTCAGATTTTCATTGATTTATTTATAAGTTGATATTTGGCATTCTGACAAAGGTGTCTATTGAAAATAATTTTGTGGAGAAAATAATGATCATAACAAGATCCATCACTGTGCTTCAAATATTCTTAGAATTTAGAATATATTAGAAAGTTATTTTCGAAAGTCACATAGGTTAAGTCGAAAAGCCTTTAAGGGAGAGCTCTAGGCATAAAAGGGTTAAGGTGTTTAAAGTGACTGCCGACTTTTCTGTGGACCATATACAAACTCTTAGTATAGAACAATGCGTGTGCTTGGTTGGCTTACCGAATGGATGTGGGGGAGTTGCCAGTGACTAGGGGTTAGCGGTGGTTTTCGCCTGGTATTCCAGTTTTCTCCAGGCCTTACAACTTGTTAGTCACGATTTAATATATATATATATATATATATATATATATATATATATATATATATATATATATATATATATTAATTATGATATACATTACCTGTTCATATCATGAAGCTTGCTTCGCCAATCGCTCCCTGACAATCGCCAAAAGTTTTAATTCCCCGTGATGTCCGTAGATGGCGCCTCCGCATGGCCTCCAATCACGTGACGTCGCCATCTTGTTTAACCCTCTTGCGATTGTCAGCGCTCCCGATAGCACGCATGTGATTGTGGTCCCGGTTTTCCTGCCGTTTCTCCGTTTTCGTGCCGCATCAAGCATTTACGCCGCAATTATTAGGATTTGAGTATCTTAAGCAGTCTAGGGGTATACTTTGTACCCCTTCTATTTGTCTTATTTCCGATTTATTATCGTTTTTGTGTTTCTTGTTTACACTTGTGTAATCCAAGATGGCGGATTCTTCTCAGGAAGGTTCGTCTCAATCCCGTAATCCCTCTCCGGCTCGAGACCGCTCTTCGGACGGCGAGTCAGACGGGGTTACGAAGCCAGCAGCACGGGCCTCTTCGGGGACCCGGTGCACTGGACCGAGTTGCTCCCGGTGGGCGATGACGTTCAAGGCCGACGAGCCTTGGACGCACCATCGTCTATGCGGGACGCATCTCGTCTGCACACCCTCAGGCGCCGTCTGTGCGGTGTGCAGTGACTGGTCGGCGGAGATCTGGAAGGCCTTCAAGGCCAAAGATCTCCAGCTTCAAAAGAAGCGGGATTACCGGGCTATGTCCGGGAAAACCCGTTCCCAGTCCCCGGCAAAGGCCCGGGAGCCGGTACCCCCGGTCCCGTCTCCTATTGTGCTGGACAGCCCGGACCCGTCCGGGGCTGAGGCCCCGCACGGGAAGAAGAAGGACGTACGCCGGACATCCCGTCCGTCCCGTACGCATAAGAAGAAAAAGAGGAAGTATTCTTCCCCGTCTTCTTCTGAGTCCTCTTCTCCCGGCTCGTCCCCCGGGACGTCGCCAGACAGAGGACGTAGACATAGGTCTCCGTCGCCTAGGTACCGTCACCACTCCCGGCACCGTCACCACTCTAGACACCGTTCGCGGAGGTCAAGAAGTGGCGAACGTCGGCCTACGGCCTCCGTCTCTGCGACGCCAGCACGCCCATCAGGGTCGGGTCTCCCCGCTGATGGTGCGTTGCTGGAGCAGTTGCTGCAGCAGACCTTTAGCAGGTTTTCGGCTGCAAAGACTGCCCTGCCTCCTTTTCCTTATCCCGGCCAAGGACCAGCTGCGGCGACGGCACCCGCGCCAGCCGCAGTAGCCCAGCTTCCGAAGGGGCTCACCCCTGAGGAAGAGCGGGCTGTCATGCTTATGCGTGCAGCCCCGCTGGTAGCACCCCCAAGCATCACCCGGATGCTCACCCCTCCTCATCATGGGACCTTACCGAGGTCACCCAGTCGGTCTGCCCAACCACAGGCAACCGACGATGAGGAGGTGCTCTCCGAGCATTCGGGGCTTGAGGTGCATGCCCAGGACGATGGTCTCTTGGACAGGGACATCGAGATGCAGGTGGAAGAACCGATCCCCGCTCCTACCCCACCCCCTAGACCTGTACCAGTGCAGCCAGCATTGGACACAGTGTCGTTGGGCGACCCGGACGACCTTCCGGGCGACGTTAACGCGTGGCGGGCCACTTGGGCAGGGGAAAAGTTCAAGTTTCGCGTCCCGGCGCGAATTCAGGAAACCCGGAGACAGATCGTCCAAGCTCTCGGTTTAAAGACCGAAGAGACGGACAAAGTCCCGGAGTCTACGAACAGGCCGGCTCAAACCCGTTCCCTGTTCGCGGACGTTCCAGAGTTCGTGGCCAAACCGTACGTTGTAGTCCCCATGGACCCTATAACCGTCTCTATTGCCAGTAGAGACGCTAAGGATATCCTTGGAGGCTCAACGACGGCCCTGGGGGCTTCTACGTTCGCGAAGAAGTTCCCCATGACGGCTCGAGATGAAAGGGAGTGTCTCACTCCCCAGTGTGTGGCCAGTGTGTGGCCGATAAGCTGTGTAAAAGGGTGGAGGAGAGGACGACCAGTCTTGCTCGTCTCTCTGCCTTCCAGGTGCAGGTGCAGGCCTTCCTGCACCATGCGTTCCTGGAGCAGGAAGCGATCCATCGGGCTCTCCGCGAGGACCCGCTTGGAAATCTTCCTCCTCCGTCTGGGGATTTCCCCCCCGAAGCGGTCCGGGATGCTATGGAGTGCTCAGCATTCCTCACAGCATCGATCAACCGGATCGCCCTGCACATGCAGGCAGAGGTCCGGCTGGACAATCGTGCGCGATTGCTCCAGTCCGTCGTCCCCGCCTCCGGACGGCCTGGCTTCCCGGTGTACAACCGGAAAGATCTCCTGGCGCTGCCGCTGAACTCGGACCTTGTCTTCGCGGGCAAGTTCTCCGAGACAGTGAAAGCCACCACCGACACCCAGGAGGTCGCTTTCCAAGCCCAGCGCTTGAGCCAGGGACTGCTGCCTGCACAGGTGGCTTCTACTTCGGGATACCGCATCCCGAAGAAGTCGCAGGGACGGAAGCGTTCGTCTTCGGGCCAGGCCAAGACTCCCACAACCTCTGATCATGGCGCCGGCCGCCGTGATCCTCCTCCTCAAGGCCACCCGCCTAAAAAGGAGTCCTCCTATAGCAGGAGGGGAGGAAGGGGGGGGGGAGGTGCTGGTGGTTCCTCGTCGCGGGGGCGCGGCGGGGGCCGGGGAGGGGCATCTCAGAAATGAGATACCCAAACCAGTAGGGGGACGGCTCCAGGCCTTCGGGCCGGAGTGGGAGCACCTGACGTCCGACGTGTGGGTGCTCCAGACGATCAAAACGGGTTACCGTATCGAATTCACGGGCCCGTGCCATCTGACCCGGTCTCCGATGTGGACCAGGATCCCGGCAAAGGAGAGCCACCGTCTCGCCATGGAGACGGGCCTCCGGAAAATGCTCGAAAAACGAGCTGTGAAGATCGTCGACCCTCTGCTGGACGGGCCCGGCTTCTACTCTTCCCTCTTTTTAGTGGAGAAGAGATCAGGAGGTTGGAGACCCATCTTAAACCTGAAGGAATTAAACGTCGCGGTAAAACCCCCGTCGTTCAAAATGGATACCCTTCAGTCCGTCCTAGTTTCACTAGGAGAGGATATCCGCCTATCCCAGTCAGCAAATACGCTGGGCTCGGGACAGGACATGTGGGCCGTCTCTCTAGACTTAGAGGACGCCTACTTCCATGTCGCGATAGATCCTCGCGACAGGAAATATCTGAGGTTCGCGTACGACGGTACCGTCTACGAGTTCCAAGTCTTGCCGTTCGGCCTTTCTACGGCCCCAAGAACGTTCACACGTCTGGTACGGGCCGTAGGCGCTTACCTCAAGACACGCGGAGTCAATCTGTTCCAATATCTGGACGATTGGCTCGTCGTAGGCGGGTCATACGACCTAACCCTACAATACCGATACCTGGTCCGCACTTGCGTCCAGGAAATCGGGTTCCTCATAAACGAGGAGAAATCGGACTGGGTCCCGACCCAGTTCCCGTCCTTCCTAGGCTCCAGCCTGGACCTAGTCAGGGCCCTGGCCCGTCCGTCCGGAGACCGCATAGACCGGCTCCGTCGTCTGATAGGACGGGTCATGAAAGAAGGATCGTCCACAGCCCGTCTGTGGAGATCCCTGTTCGGACATCTGGCGAGCATGATGTATCTGGTCCCAAAAGCCAGACAACACATCCGCCCGCTCCAGTTCTTTGTCCAGAACCAATGGTCCCAGGACATGCCGGACACAACCCGGATACGCCTGACCCAGTGTGCCCGGATCCAGCTCGAGTGGTGGCTAGACCCCACCAACTTGACTTTAGGAGTTCCTTTCTCAACTCCAGACCCGGCACTGACAATAGTGACCGATGCTTCATCCTACGGATGGGGCGGTCACCTGGGCGACCAGACGGCTTCTGGCGTCTGGCCCGACCAATGGAAGAGCAAGCACATCAACTGGCTGGAACTCCAGGCAGTGTGGCTAACTCTGGAACATTTTCAGGACCAGGTTCGAAACCAAGTAGTGGAAGTCCTATCAGACAATTCCACCACGGTCTCTTACATCAACAGGCAGGGCGGGACACACTCCCTGACCCTATGCCGCCTGGCCCTGGACATGTGGGAATGGTGCGACCAACTGGCTATTGTACCAGTAGCAGTCCATCTTCAAGGGACACGCAACGTCCTAGCGGACGCACTGTCCAGGGGGAGGTACTGCCCGACGGAGTGGTCCCTACACCCTCCGACGCTCAGAGCCCTATTCTCAATCTGGGGGACTCCCATGGTAGACCTGTTCGCAACACAGAAGAACAGGAAACTACTGATGTTCTACTCCCTATACAGGGAACCAGAGTCGAGCGGGGTCAACGCCCTGACTCAGAATTGGGACGCTCTGTACGGGTATGCATACCCCCCCATAGCACTGCTCCCCAGAGTGCTCAGGAAGATCAGACTCCACCCAACAGCGGAGGTGATCCTAGTGGCCCCATTTTGGCCGAGCCAAATTTGGTTCCACCCACTAACCCAGATGTTAGTGGACTTCCCCAGGAGGTTGCCAGACAAGTGGAACCTCCTGAAGAACTCCGAGATGGGGGAATTGTACCCAGAACCCAGCAAGCTCCGATTGGTTGCGTGGAAAATCTCCGCCAGTCCTACCGGGCACAAGGGTTTTCTGAGGCAGTTGCTAAACTCGCCTCCTGTGGTAAACGACCCTCAACCTATAGGGTTTACGATTCCCGTCTCGCCCATTATTCCCGATGGTGCACTACTAGAAGTCTGGACCCCAATTCTGCCCCTGTGCAGCAAATAGCGGAGTTCTTGTCAGACTTAGCAAAGATGACTGAGCCGGGTCATTCACTTTCATACAACACCATCGTGGGGTATAGGACAGCCATAGGGGCTATCCATACTGGTTTTTCTGAGGGAGTGACTGTATCCAATCATCCAGTCCTCCAATCTGTCATGAAAGGAATTTTCAATTCCAAAGCCACAACCAGACAGTTAAAGCCAGTTTGGGATCTACCCAAAGTCCTAGGGCACCTATCACAGGCCCCTTTCGAACCTATGGCTAGAGCCTCTTTGCGAAATCTCTCAGTCAAGACAGCCTTTCTCATACAACTGGCGTCTGGACGTAGAGGCGGCTGGATCCATGCATGTCGCATGGACCCAGCATACCTGCGTAAAGAATCAGGTGGATTTACGTTTTTGTCTTCCCTCATACTTGACAAAAACCAATCCGCACACTTTACACCTGAACCGGTCTTTATAGCAGCCCTATCAGACCATTCTCCTGACGACAAGTTACATTGTCCGATCAGGGCCCTCAAATGGTACTTAGATAAAACTAAGACCATTAGAGGCCAAGAGAAGGCTCTCTTCATCTCCTCAAAGGAGCCCCACTCAAAAGCAGCAAAACTGACTATTGCTGGGTGGGTTAAAGAAGCCATAGCTGGTACATATCGCGACCTTCCCTTGGAAGAGCATCTAGCTATGAACATTAGAGCCCATGACACTAGAGGAGTAGCGGCATCCTGGGCTAGAGCAGCCGGGGTGTCCATTCCGGAAATCATGAATGCAGCAGCCTGGAGCACCCCTGTAACCTTTGCTAAGTTTTACCTCAAAGATCTTCCAAATCAAAAGGGTAAATTTGGCAATGCGGTCCTTTCCACGGCAGGCACCTTTAAACCTTGAAACGATACCACAGCTTTTGTTTGACGGTGGTACACTGCTTCATGATATGAACAGGTAATGTATATCATAATTAATCAGGGAATTAGTAGTAATTACCCTATTAATAAGATATACTTACCTGTTCATATCCCCACCCATCCGACCCCTATCGTTCCGTGTTCCCGATCGAGCGCTGACATTTAGAGGGTTAAACAAGATGGCGACGTCACGTGATTGGAGGCCATGCGGAGGCGCCATCTACGGACATCACGGGGAATTAAAACTTTTGGCGATTGTCAGGGAGCGATTGGCGAAGCAAGCTTCATGATATGAACAGGTAAGTATATCTTATTAATAGGGTAATTACTACTAATTCCCTGATATATATATATATATATATATATATATATATATATATATATATATATATATATATATATATATATATATATATATATAAATATATATATATTTATATATATATATATATATACACATATATATATATATATATATATATATATATATATACATATATACATATATATATATATATATATATATATATATATATATATATATATATATATATATATATAAATATATATATATATATATATATATATATATATATATATATATATACATATATATATATATATATATATATATATATATATATATATATATATATATATATATATATATATATATATACATATATGATAGAAAACGTGACGATTATCGAAATTCCATATTCCCTACAGAGTGGAACCTGAGAATTTGAACACATTTATGATTGGAACTTCTCAAGTATTTTGAAGTTGCTCTTTTTATGTTAGAATTCATAAACTCTCATATAAATGAACCAGCCATTCATTGCTAACTGACCAGCTCGCACACGTTTAACATTCACTACTCGAATTGATCCTACTATAAGAGTTTATGGAAAATAGAGTACAGATCAATTCGCCATTACAAACATCCAGTTATAGAAACAGAAACATTACTTGGATTGAAGATGTCATCATAAGGAACTAAATGTAGTGTTCAATGAAAATGTTATGGAGGTGCGGTAGAAGTGTTAAAAATATGGTCTATGGAGATGCGGGGGATTGAACCCCGGGCCTTTCACATGCAAAGCGAACGCTCTACCACTGAGCTACATCCCCATTATACTACCATACATTCTAGATTGCAATTCCAAGCATCAGCAGGGACAATTCATTGATTTATGTCTCATTTTACATGGCATTACACAAAAGCGTAATATAAATAGTTTAACGGAAAATGATGATCATAACACAATATACATCTCTTCTTCGTGTATTTTGAGAATGATTTCAAAGTAATCAATATCAGTCAATTATATAAAATGAACCAACCAGTCATTGCTAATTGGCCAACTGGCATATGTTAAACATGGTTCTCTCACATTCTTCTAGATACTGTAAAGAGTTTTATGTGTCTCTCGTTCTACACGAATCGATCCCTAAACTTCATCATTATAAGTTTCTTAGAGCCTTTCCTATCCATGCCCTTTATTACTGACCAGAGACCACCTAGAATCTCTCAATTACTGACGTACATTTCTGTTAGCTCAATCGTCCCTTTACCAGTTTCCACTAGGAATTGGCGAGTACTTATAAGGTAATGACGATTCGCCTTTGCGACACGTTCTTTGTATGTGAATAAGCATTATGGTACAGTAAGAAGTGCGTTTCCCTTTTGGTTATAATGGAAGCTTGTTTTTCTACATTTATGAATTTGTAAAAGGCCTTTTATATCGGACATTTGAGGATTTGGTCAGTAGCGATTTCATAGTTGGGGATGTAGCTCAGTGGTAGAGCGTTCGCTTTGCATGTGAAAGGCCCGGGGTTCAATCCCCCGCATCTCCATATTTTTTTTTAACCCAAAGTAATCGTTTTATTTTAACATAATTTATTTTAACATAAATTTGACTAATATTTTCGGTCATTTCTTTTGCTACTTCGTAAATTTGGTCGCATGATTTTGTGTATATGGGTGCATTTCCTCTATCAATTTTCTGGCTGGTTTTAAGTCGAAGATATGAACATGTACAGTCAGTAACTCGCTATCATAGCACAGTAAGAGAGATCACGCATGCGTAGACGACATGTCACGATGTCACAGTGCATAGTCCACCCGTTATAACTTTATATACGTGTTTATCTTTCAGTTACCTAAAAAGAATTCTCATCTTCCAGATAGAAAATGCATCTTATTTCACCTGTCAGTGGAGACCACCTGATTTAAAAGACCAAGAGCCCTGGCAGCTCGTGTTTACTATGTAAAATTATTACCGACTTGAAATAAAGATTATCTATCTATCTATCTATGGTAGCCAAGTTCGGAGACGTATCCTTTCGCACCTGTTAGAAGAATCCACCTTCCTAAAAAGAACACTCATCATCCAGTTTTAGAGACACGTTCATTTCACCCGTAAGTTGAGACCACGTGTCTTCAAAGACTATGTACATTGTCTCGGCTGTGTTTTCTTTATTCCAGATTTTATAGTTCTACTGGTCCACAATTCAAATTGCACATTCTGTTAAAAAACAAATAATTTCTCAATTTTTCCTGCGAGCAGATTTGGTTTCTTCCTGAGCAGGTGTTTTATTGTTCTGAAGAATTCACAGTAATGTATTTCTGGTTGTAATGGCCCCAGTCCATTGACAGATTGATTTTTTGCGCACGCGACTCTAATTGCAGTACCCTATTAGAAAACCCCCTTTGCATTGTCACCCTTTGTCGCCCAAAAGTCAACTGCCACCGTACGCTAAGTGAAATCAACATTCATATGGCATAGTTTCTCAAGGACTGCTAAATGGATATACTTTCAGCTTAAGTGGAAAATACTTGTGATAAGTGATCAAGGTTAGAATATGGCATTCACAGGGTTGACGAAAACCACATATTTCTAAACATACATGAAAGGGGCGCGTTTGGTACCTGCAAGTCCTTTGTTTACCTGTGCAAATACATATTATGATTGTAATGTAATTTCTACTGGTGCTAAATGCTATATTCAATCTAAATCCATTCAGGGGCTTGCCTTTGATTTAAGTTATGTAAATACAAGCCATGAGAGTTTACTTAAGCCGTGAAAACAGCACAACAATGGCTTAGTTATGCTAAATATTAGTGAAATCTGGTGGCTTTATTCTGATTTCTGCGTCGTCTGGACCTGCCCGGGGGGAGTCGTTCATCTCAATGATGCCCCCGGGCCTGCTAGGGTCGCGCATTCAATGCAGGAGTTAGCGTGAAATTCGCGGTAGTGGAATTGTCCCACCCTCGCCAGGCAGTGAGTGTAAATGATGCCAACAACTATGTTAGCGATTAATTTGTATTTTTAATTTTGTTTTTATTGCGTTTGATCTCCGTATGTTACCATATTAGGATAAATTGTCACTAGCCAATCGGTAAGGGTGGAGAAACGAGTACCCAGGGAAAACCACCGATAATCCCTACGTCACTGGGAACAATCTCACACGCCTTTAGTTGGCGGTTATGAAAATGTAAAAAGCCCCCTTTCTACTAAAAAGCCTTACGGGATATTGGTTATCTCTTATATCGGACATTGCCGGGATTGGTCAGATAGCCTGAATACTCATAGTTGGGGATGTAGCTCAGTGGTAGAGCGTTCGCTTTGCATGTGAAAGGCCCGGGGTTCAGTCCCCCGCATCTCCATATTTTTTTTAAAACCAAGATAATCGTTTGATTTAGTTAATATAAACTTGATGTAAGCGGTTAATTTGTATTTTCAATTTTGTTTTTATTGCGTTTGATCTCCATATGTTACCATATTAGGATAAATTGTCACTAGCCAATCGATAAGGGTGGAGAAACGAGAGTACCCATGGAAAACCACCTACCTCACACGTCTTGAATTGGCGATTGATATTTCAGACATGTTGATGTGTTCATATCGGAAAAAGGTAAACCTATACCTGTAATGTTACGTGATACTGTTAATCATATCCACTAGTCTTGCGGCTGGTAATCCTAGCTGGCAAATTATACGATTCTTCACACGTGGCATCGTCTGAAAAGAACCAGTAGTATAACATTTAGCTGTGGTTGTATAGGATACAGTTTATCTAATGCAACACTACGATAACCACTAACGCTATTACTCGATTATTCAATTTGGAATTTCAGTTCCCGTCACTTCTTCTGTCATACATTGTCTAAATCGTGATTAACCAGTTGCAAGTGGAGGGGGAAATTGGAGTAACCGGCGAAAAACACCATATATATAAATTAAAGTCACTGGTAACTTTCTCACGTGCACGACCGGACGGGATTTGATCCTGGACTGTCGTGAGAGATAGCGAGCAATCAGTGGCTATTTCATAGACTACTACTACTACTACTACTACTACTACTACTACTACTACTACTACTACTACTACTACTATGCTTTTAACTAGCTCTTGTGCTGTTGCTGATACTATCATTGCGTTTGCTGCTGCTGCTGCTGCTGCTGCTGCTACTACTACTACTACTACTACTACTACTACTACTACTACTACTACTACTACTACTACTTCTTCTTCTTCTTCTTCTTCTACTTGGTTTTCTCATTTTTTACCACTTTATTATTCCAACTGCTAGTATTTTCTGGAACTAGTAACCCATTTACCCATGAAATATATGGTTATAATCAAAATTGTCTTTTATATAGACGTCATATAATAAAGAACCTCTATGCACGAAAGCGATATACTTCCTATTTTTTCCATTAAACGGACGCTATTGAATCCAACAAACTCTTTTTTCCTATTTCTGTGTATACTTTGGGGCTATGTGTTGTATTCTGTCCCAGCTGTGGAGGGGAGACTGCGGGCTAGGATCGTACAAAGATAACTGCAGTGCTCAGCTGGTTTACACTACAATAGAACTCCGCCGCTGCTCGCCGCGCGGGTCCGCATGATGCATGGTAAGATGACGTCATCGATGTGACCTATGACCTCCTCATGAACGCCCCTGCGATTTCCGTGAATTCAATTTCTGCTGGGTGGCAATGCGGCATAAGCCCCGCTCCGAGCAAGACGAAAAATATCCCCAGAAGTCCCGTGGGCCACGAGTGACATTATTCGCAGATCTAACGCGGGCAGGTGGGGCCAGGGAGAGATAGAGAACGGGTCGCATGGCGGGTACGACCCGGGGGTGCTACCATAGGGTGTTGTGGAGCGGCAGTGGGGCGTAATCAGGGCAGATGGTTGGCCTGGGTCGCGCTGAGGGTTCAGTGTCTGTACCCTGGACCCTGTGGCCGCCGCATCGATCATACCTTAACCGCGCTCCTCCTGGGAGAGACTGGTGAATGACAGCAGCGAAAACATCCACTGCAACTAGTCTACTAACTATTACTGCTGCTGCTACTACTGCTGGTGCTGGTGTTACTACTACTACTACTACTACTACTACTACTACTACTACTACTACTACTACTACTACTACTACTACTACTACTACTACTACTACTTATTACTAGTTTTTGCTGCTGTTCCTGTTACTACTACTATTGCTTTTGCTGCTGCTACTACTGCTGGTGCTGGTGTTACTACTACTACTACTACTACTACTACTACTACTACTACTACTACTACTACTACTACTACTACTACTACTACTACCGCTACTACTACTACTACTACTACTACTACTACTACTACTACTACTACTACTGGACCTGCCTTGATAGCCGTGCTGGCTAATGCGTTGCGATTGACTGCTAGCTGTCGCTCACCACTATCCGTGTTTGAATCCCACTTGGGGCATGTAAGAAAGTTGCCCGTGACTTGGGGTTTGGCGGTGGTTACCTGCACACCTGGCTAGTCACGGCCGCAATCTGACAGAAAAGTGACGAAAAACGAAATTCCAAACTACTGCTATTACTGCTGTTCCTTCTCAGCTAGGTTTTCTTATTCAAAACCCTTTCGATTGTTATCTCTGCAGTGTGTACGATACAGTTATGGAATTTGAGCCATGATAATTGCCTGGACATTACCGATGGGGATGTAGCTCAGTGGTAGAGCGTTCGCTTTGCATGTGAAAGGCCCGGGGTTCAATCCCCCGCATCTCCATGATTTTTGATTTTGTACTTCATTTTTATTTTTTCAAACTGCAAGGACAACTCAAGTTATTTGTGGCTAAACTGCATGTAAGAAACGCATCTCTGCTTTATATTTTTCATTTTGTTTTGAAATAATGAAGTAATATGTGTAAGAGGGCAGTTCTGCAGTGTTTGTTGTAGCATTGGGTCACGTTTATACGCATATATGTATTGTAAAATGACTAGTATCTTAGGCCCTCGTCTTTTTTTTCTTTTCTAACTCTAGGATATTAATGATACTGTTTAAGAGGTAGCCGTACTGAAGTAATATTTACACTTTTGAATTTCTCTATTTCGTAATATATTTCTCTGTTTCATTTTATGTATTTATTTAGTTATGGCTTTTTGATATGTATGAAACATTTGTAGCTAATCCACTGGTTTTGAAGAACATTAGATGCATGTAGATGAACAAAACCAGACCATCATCAAACGGTAAGTGAACATAACGAAGCATTAATGGATTCGTCCTGTATGAATGAATATTGAAGAAATGAAGGAAATGAAGATAAAAATCGATAGACAAATGGATCAATACATGAAACAGGTACTAAATGAATACATACACAAATGCAGAAACGAACGAATGCGTGAATGAATGAGTTGATGGTACATAAATACGTGAATGAATGAATAGATATGTAGATATTAATAATTCAAAATGTATAAATGTATAACAAAATATAGATAGGTAAAATAATAAATTGGTGAATACATACATAAATAAATGAATAAATAAATGAATAAATAAATAAAGACAAATAAATGAGTACATAAATACATGAATGAATGAATATATATGTAGATATTAATAATTCAAAATGTATAAATGGATAACAAAATATAAATAGGTAAAATAATAAATAGGTAAATACATAAATAAATAAATGAATGAATAAATAAATAAAGACAAATAAATGAATAACTAAATGAATAAATAATAGATGAGATAAATAGAAAAATAAACAAACAAATAATCAACATGATTTAAACATTGAATTTGATAAATATGTCAATAAAAGATTTGCACTATAACCATGTACTGTGTATACAATAGGTCAATTGTTGTCTGATTTGCCCATGAGCCTGCATTCTGGAAGTTTAATTTGACAGTCTGGGCCAAACATTGCCAGCGTTTTGCAGTCAAAACTATTTCACAAGTTCCCCTGCAGCTGATTTTCAATGAGCACTCTCACGTTTAGCTATTCTTTCCTCAGCATCAGACTGGGCACGGGAGGTTAACAACACATGCAATATTCACACTGCTGATTATCTGCTGAGGAGGGGGGGGGGGGAGAGAGGAGGAGGAGGAGGGGTTGAGTTAGCAGAACTCATACTGTCCCTGCTGCCCCAGCCCTCTCTCGCAGTAGTGTCAATAGGGATGACACCGGGGCGGGCGGCCCTCTGAGCCGGGCCTGGGCTGAGATTATGATTTGTGGAAGAAGTTTACTGAGGTGGGCTCCAGGAGGATGTGATCTGTGTACAGTATGGACGGCAAGGTAGTTATGTTGGACTGCTGCTGCAACTGAGACGATTGATGGGTGTTTTTATCACCATCTTCATCATCATAACATCATCCTCTTTATCATCATCCTCTTTGTTCATCTTCATCTTTCTCTTCTCCTTATTCTTCATCTTCGTGTTCTTCTTCATTTCTTCATCTTCTTTTTCTTCTTCTAATATTAATAATAATAATAATAACAATAATAATAACAATAATAACAATGAAATAACAATAATAATAACAATAATAATAATAATAATAAAAATAATAATAACAATAATAATAAAAATAATGATAATAATAATGCGGTAACAATAATAATAATAATAATAATAATAATAATAATAATAATAATGATAATGGTAATAATATTAATAATAACAATAATAATGATAATAATAATGATAATAGTAAATATAATAAAACTTTCCCTTCAATGTCTACGTAATCGATTACTTTAGATCTCAATAATTCTCTCGGTCGTCGCCCTCCATCCTTTCTTCCTCATACTCGTCCTGTTTTTTCGTCGTCGTCGTTGTCGTCATCCAACTCGTCAATGATTCCCAGTGGTGGTTTGATACGGCGGGGAACAGGTGCGAGATGAATGCTCTCTCATTCCATTGTCCCGCCAAGAAATCTCCCCTACATTTCAATTCCAACAAAAGCCTGTGTAGCAGGCTCTCACATGCTCGCAGACAATACTCCAACTCCTGAACTTAAAGAATAGCATCTTCCAAGAGAAATCAAGTAGAAAACTGCTACATTACTGTTTAATACGTGGCATTCTTCCACCGGTGGGGAAAGCTACGTATTGTAGTGCAGGTGTGTTGTGTGTGTTGATAATGGCATGTGTGGTCCTGTCTGTACATTTCTTACTGCCACTAACATCTTAAAACACTTGTGTTTACTCATAGTTTGCTGTGGAGCGTGGGTTCATAATCTCAACTCGGTTTCTTAACCCATTGACTTCCGCGGCGCCCATATGATATGTTACTTATAGAACTATTTTGATGATTAACCAATATTTTGGGAAAACTTGACAGAATGTTGTTGCTCCTCACGGGTCGAACATTCTCAATTCAAGTATTTTTCAAATTAGTTTCATGTTGATGAGTAATCCTTAAACGTTTTAGACCATGTATGAGATCTTGGTGTGAATTGGTTAATATTGTTTTCAGCGAAGAAATGAACACCTGGATGGGAATTCCTTGAAATCTGATTTCTCAAACATCCACCCACAGTCGGCTAACAATACACTATACTGCTATCCTGCAATGCTTTTAACACATACTCGTCTTAAAACCGTACATTAAAAAACCTTAAGAATAACGTCACTACAATCAATGGCCCAACTTTTATCTATCAAATCTCGTATTTCATACAACGGTTTATATTATTCTCGATGTGGCATTTGTACATACATTTGTATAAGTGCTGCAAATATAGTTCTGTGTGCACTGGTAGCAAAACATATAGGATCGTTAGAAAGGCAAAATGAATGATAAAATGACGATATAATAGATTAATGATATGCATGGGTGCATGTATGTATGTATGTATGTATGTATGTATGTATGTATGTATGTATGTATTATGTATGTATGTATGTATGTATGTGTGCAGGTATGTATGCATATATATATATGTATGTATGTATATATGTATGTATGTATATATGTATGTATGTATACATCTACTACTGTTCTTCCTGTTTTATCTTCCTCAAAATCGTATCGATTGATATTCTATTCTATCATGTGCGATACAGTAGAAGGAATATCTCTTGCAATAGCTAAAGCATTGTGACCACATATGTGGGGATGTAGCTCAGTGGTAGAGCGTTCGCTTTGCGTGTGAAAGGCCCGGGGTTCAATCCCCCGCATCTCCATAATTTTCGATCGTGCATCTCATTTTTCTTATTTAACAATGCAGGAAATACAAAAGTTATTGCTGATTAACCCGCATGTAAGAAACTTTGGTCAAACTCTATGGGATCTTAAAATTTAGAAATGCACTTTTTTCTCATCTTCAAGAAACATCTGGAAAGGAACCGTTATAAAATTTAAACGGAGTACAAATTAGAAAAACTGTGATACTTTTCCCTCTGCATTGATCATTTCTCCATGTCTGTGAAGTTTGAAGATTCCCGGTCTATGATTGCGGGTTGGATATTGGTTTGAAAAAAGTGTGCATGTTTTTCTTCTAAGTTTTCTAACCACCCCCCCCCCCCCCTTACGCTTTTCTGTAAGGGTACTTTTGTGATGCATAATGTATTCCTTATCGTGGGAAGACCTTTCAGGCAATATATACTTTGGATAGGCTAAATTGTCAAAAAAATCATGGTATACTAGTATATAGAGGAAAAACTCAGTCTAAGAAATTAACCCCACAAGCCACCATAAATAGATGCAAAACAGGAGCGTGGCTAGACCTCTGCAAATATTGAAAGGAACTGTCAAGAACTATAGGAGGAGGCAGGGCGAGCTTAAATATGCTAATTGGTCTTCCAGTGGTTCCAAAGTGGGTGCGAAGTGGTGATTGGCTAAGAATAGAAGGGTAAAGAGGGGGAGAGGAGGGATGAGAAGAGGGGCAATGTCACTTCATATGGTGATGCCTCTCGTCTTCTGGTGGAACTATCAGCTCAGCAATACAGCACAGGTCATTGCTGTATAACATCAAACATCTAGTCGATAATGTCAAATACAACCTACAAAACAGATAAGTTTCATCCAAGCAGACGAGGTGTTGGAGGTTAAGGAATCTCGAGAGAATATTCTTCCCCTTTTGTCTCCAGGTTTGGATACGAAGTCAAGCCCATCTTGTTTAGTTGTACATTTCAATATATGTTGATCCGCACATTTTCTGCATCTCTAAGCTAAAATAAGGATAGCAAATGAAGCCCCTGGGCGGGAAAAGCGGGCAAAATCACCAATTTATTTAATGTTATTAGTAACATTGTTATATATCTCGACCTTAGTAGAGAAACAAGACGTTCTGTCGTAGCGCAAAAAGGGTACATTAGACAGATCTGCCGTAGAGGTGCGGCCCCTTCGTGCACCTAAGACTTATCTATAATGACTTATTAGTGCGATTGATTGATTGATAAAATTTAAAAATACCATATGTATTTTACATCAGGCAATACACTTGGTCTATAGAAGATTTTGGCTTTGGAGGGACCAAGTCAACCTCCAGAATGTGCAATTCAATAAAAGATCCTACATATGCGTGTTGTATCGGGGAGTGGAGTTGGTATCACTAGGTTTCCAAATGTTGGCTACCACGAGGGAATTTTTAGTGGTGGAATACGAGGTTACGTATAACATACCAATTAGACTTGGATACATATATGAATTTCCTACCTTTTGGTTAAGATAAGCTAGGCTCATGGTATTGGATCAGGTTAAGAATTATATTTTCATATGTCGTTGATGGTACCTTCTTTTTCTTTTCTAAATAATCGCATATCATTTTTTAATGCCTTACGCGATTGAAAAATAAGCACAGACAATTGTTTGATTTGCCTCATCTAGTATTGCGGGAAATAAAGTTGTATTTGATTGTTTAAACCACAAAACTGCACCTGAACAAATAAATCTCTGCCAATTTCAAATTATCAGACTTCAAAAACAGCAAACTGATAAATGTTTTGTTATCTTCTGAAGAAAAAAATACTATTTGGAACTTTGAGATGGTGACCATTAAAAACACAACGAGCAGTTCTAAAAAGAAAAAAAAACACGAAAAATATCGAACGACCGCACCAGCCCATAAAGATGGCGCCAAGGAAAAGTATCCGTTTTTACCAAAAACTGTCCAAATGGGGTTTTTCACCTATAGGAAAAACACCACCTGGACCCTTTAAACACACAGACGAAAACACATTGTACACATGCACACCTGCTGCTGCGAACACAGCGTTTAATTCCAGGGGTTAAACGGAAGTGTAAAAAAGGCAGGATTATGCGCACTATGTGTCGGTTTTTCGTCTGCTTCTTGAGCAGATCTAGGTGTATTTGGAATGGCTGATTAGCGATCGTGTTTATCATGCCATCTCACGATTACTCGAGTGACATGGACTGTCAACAGCGAATGACGAATGCAAACTCAGACTTATTTCTCCAGGAATGTAATTCTATTTCCAAACAAAAACTTTGTTGACAGGCCCACATAGATGCGAGCTGCCACGCTGATTACTCGAGTAGAAGAATCGAATCTTTCGAGTGGAGTATTTTCTATATTTTTTTATTCAAAGAATTTGGTATATCTTCCTCGGCGTGATCAGCTACCCAATATCTCACGCTTTCCTAGAGAAACTGATCAGTATAGATTTCAGATATTTGTAGTGTTGTTTGCCACATTCCATCTGTGGAATTGAAATGTACGTGGTATTGGGTCATGTGACCTGTTCATGGTAGGATCGCAGTCAAGGGTACAGCGTGAGTCGATTAGCTGCTTGATAAATCTTTGCAGTAAGCGCCATGGGCGATTCTCTCGAGTGTTTAACTTCGCACACTCGAAATAACAATGGACAATCGCAGCAACAATGGGTTTGCAAAGCATAAACATAGGACATAACATATCCATCGGTGGGAAATCATCCAACATAAATCGACCTTTATTCACATTCATAAATATTGAAGCATTCACGCCACATACATATGCACGTCAACGACTCGTTCTATTTCTGACTATGGTGGGGCTTCACTTTAGGAAAAGGTTTCCCGCCAGTAAAGTACTGGGTGGGTTGGGAATGTTCATAGTTTCGTGTGTATGACAATGAAGTATGCAACGGTACTCAATCTGGTAGTTGAGTCTGATAGAAAATCAAGGGATTCTACAATATTATAGTATTTATACACACACACACACACACACACACACACACACACACACACACACATATATATATATATATATATATATATATATATATATATATATATATATATATATATACATTAATATATATATATATATATATATATATATATATATATATATATATATATATATATATATATATATGTGTGTGTGTGTGTATATATATATATTTGTATGTATGCATGGATTATATATATATATGATTGTTGTGTGTTATTGGTGTGTGTAATGCAGAAAATCCAAAAACAAATGCAGTCTTGATATCAAGTACATGAAGGGGCTATCAACAGAAGTTAATTCTACATATGAATTGTCCCCTGTATGTTCTCGTACTCGCGAGAGCTTCTCCAACCTTAATTATTCAAAATCCAAACAAAAATACAGATCCCCTGACCCAGACTTTCTGTCTCATAAATGAGCAGTGTATATGCAAGTGTCGAACGAATCGCAGATTCAGATACGATCAGGGCAAATGAAATCTAAGACAGAGCGATAAGCCCCAACCTGCCTATTTTCTCTTTCAGAGGTAACCAACTGGAAAAGGCTGCCCAAGGGAGAGTCTAGGTCCTATATAGGAACAATTCTCTCTCTCTCTCTCTCTCTCTCTCTCTCTCTCTCTCTCTCTCTCTCTCTCTCTCTCTCTCTCTCTCTCTCTCTCTCACACACACACACACACACACACACACATACACACACTAGAATACAGTATCTAACCATCAACTGCCTACAGTACACATACACGATTTGTAATTGCATTTTTCGTTCCATTTTCTGCTATATAGCAGCCAGCCAAGCAGTGGCTAGATAGCTGTAGTTGTTGGAGGAAACCGTAATACCCGGCGAAAACCACCGCCTAACACCAAGTCACTGCAAACTTTCTGACATGCCACGGCCGAGATATGTCGGAGTTGAAGAGCAGACCAGAATGCGTACACTACACTGCTGCGACTGACTCTGCTGTAATTGGAATTTCGTGATTCATCATCTTTCCTGTCATATAGTGCCTAGATTGTAAAATGATTGTTGTGAATGGCGCTAGTATACTGTGAAACTGCCCAGGTTATTGACAACTTTCTCACAAGCTCTAGACCGATTTAGGATCTGGACTTTGACGAGAGACAACGAACAGTTTGAAACAATGACCCAGACCACTCGGCCATTAGAACTGGCCCTGCTGATGCGGGCTGTTCTTTCACAGCCCTGTACTGAACAAGAGCATAGAAGCAGTAACATGGTGAAGGGAAATATTTGGTCACTTTAAGCTTAGGTATACGGCCACAGTATGTATGTATGTGTGTGTATGAATGTATGTATGTATGTATGTATGTATGTATGTATGTATGTATGTATGTGTGTGTGTATGTATGTATGTTTGTATGTATGTATGTATATGAGTGTGTGTGTATGTATGTATGTATGTACGTATGTTTGTATGCATGTATGTATGTATATGAGCGTGTGTGTGTATGTATGTATGTATGCATGTATGTACGTATGTATGTATGAATGTAAGTATGCATGTATGTGCTCTCTCTCTCTCTCTCTCTCTCTCTCTCTCTCTCTCTCTCTCTCTCTCTCTTACACACACCAGGGAGTTTCCATATAAGATAGAAACTCCCTGCACACACTCACCACTTGATATCCTTCTATCACACTAGGAATAACTTAAATGAATGTTTTGTCCATTTCCAATTAGTTTCACATAGCCTTAGATGTTATAACTCTTTTTACCGATATGGGGTCTAGATTTTCCTCGAAATGGCTCGCAAGATGTTGCACTATATACTATTGACCTAGTAGCACTAAACAGCATATTTCACAGGTAGCTTAGGGTCCATTCTCTACTAAAATAGATCTATAATCGACAAGTTGGGTGTGCTGGAGATTTAAAGATGGAATTGTACACCGCTGTGGGAATTCAGCGTTGAGAGAACTACATTTGAGATACACACAAACCACACAGTTCATTGAAAATCCAAATGTATTGAATTTCGATCTTAATCTATCGGATTTCATGGGCGATTTAGATGAATCAGAGCTAAAATGAGCAGTTTATCTTACATGGTAATCGCTTCGAAGGCTATCTCGTATTTCATTTGACAGTGTGATTGTATTTGCAGAGGAGTTGGGGGCTTTAAGTAGTAATTCCACACCATGCTTCTATCGCAGGGGTAGCGAGAGAATGGCGGAGTAATCCTAGAAGTGTTATTAGTCCCACCACAGTTGGTATTTGCCGCTAGTTATTATGTATCAACTTATTCAAGCGTCATCGCAGGATGAGGATGTATTGAAAGGCATTTAAAGGCTTCGGTGACGACAGGACAGTCTTAGGCAAAACAGTAAAACTGCGCCTAAACATACGCATATAAAATCCACAGGAACATTTTAATTCGTTTAGTGAAAAGTTGCGTTGGCTAGAGTCGTCATTCTTTGCGACAAGATACAAACTATTTTACTTTTGAAAGATTACTACCATTGTATTATCTTAAGCATATGTGTGTGTGTAGTCATCAAATTGTTTTACATAAAGAAATTCCGAGTTCCAAATAAGGATATGATTACTTTGCCATGAAATATATATATATATATATATATATATATATATATATATATATATATATATATATATATATATATATATATATATATATGTATATATATATATATATATATATATATATATATATATATATGTATATATATATATATATATATATATATATATATATATATATATATATATATATATATATATATATATATATATATATATATATAAATGTGTGTGTGTGTATACATGTGTGTGTATCTAGGTGGTTGGCTGTACCTGTGTGTGTAATGTATATGCATGTATGATGGTTAATGATCGTTTATTTGATTTATCCTTATTGCATGCACATTGATACGACATCTAAATGTACAAAATAACTAAATCCCACGCAAATCAAATTGAAGTCGATGTATGTGTACGTCCCGAAAGTGTAACTTAACGTAGCATATTTCTACATAGGCGAACATAGGCTTGTTTTCGTTAGAGATCAAATAGGGCGTAGGTTATAGGTTGTCCTGTACTAAAGAGAATGACCTTTCAAGTGGAAAAGGATTGCCAATATAAATACGTTATCCTATTTCGAGGTTGTTTGCATAACTTACCCGAACGTGCTTGGTATTTATTTTGTATTGGTATGCTTTAAAATCAGTACCAATCGAACTGTTATATGGCAAACCACCAATACGAAACTGGTTGCAATCATATGACTTACGTATCCGTTTCTAACTACTATCAGACAGTAGTTTTGCTATTAACTGATAATACCACAATCCCCGAGTTGGGCATGTTATTCTTTGTATTGCTGCTAGCGGGAATATACCCAGTTGGAAATATTAGATTATTTTAAATTTGTGTTTGAGTGGAAGAAACCTGCCAGCATGGTTCCTTACTGACAGGGGGGGGGGGGGGGGGGGGGGGGGGGCTGGAATGCATTTTCCATGAGGGACTGGCAGGGGAAGGGCGGAACCCGCATATAAAAACGTGTAATCTCTGAAGGCATCTGTTTTGCAAAATTGCAAACATAATTAATGAAGTTTTAAGGGGAAGGCTTCTCTGGGTGTTGTGGGAAAGGGATACTAGGCAGTATTTGAGGGTGCGGGGGGGTAGCAAGCAGTGGTTTAGGTGGGCACTAGCAGGTCGGGTTTGTGGGGAGGTGCAACAGGTAATATTATACAGGGCAGAGGGGTAGAAGGCGGTGTTTTAGGGAGGGGCAACAGTCAGTATTAAGGCTGTGTAAGTAGGAACAGGTATTGGGTAGTTATGGGGTGACAATTGAGGGCAATGTTTGGAGGACGGTAGTTGGCAGTATTTGGGGATAGAGAACAAATAGCTGGGGCGGTTGAGAATTGGGGGTGCTGTTTAAAAAGAAGGTAACAGGCATGGTTTGGGGGTATGGAACAGATAGAAGTCAATATTTTTGTAAGGAAAGAGTGGCTACGAATAAATGGAAGTGAGAGGGCGAGAGTAGCAGGTAGTATTTGAGGGGGGATATATGTGGTGTAAGCAATCAAACGAGAGAAGTAATCAATATAGTTTTTGCATTCAAAGTGCAACAAAAATAACGAGAAACAAACTTTATTTTCACAGGCATTTATTTCTTTCACGGCTGCGGCAGAGGCGGCAGTTCTCGAATGACTCCAGTAGTATATGGTTTGTACAATGCGTATGATAAATAATATGATAGGGTATGAATCGCATGAGAGACTCGCCTTTTCACGACACATAAGTTAGTAAAGAGAATATAAACATGGGCACCGCCACATCTGCAAAAATGAAGGTGACCCGCCAATCTAGCATAAATAGTACAATATAAATACCAGTCTAAGGTTCTGAAAATATTTACCTAAACGAATTTATAAACAATGCTCAGATGTCATAAACCTGACATCTGCGCACACACGTGATGCTGCACATCATATCAACCGAGGCCGGAAGTTATCATAACTACTCAAGAGGATTCTGGGATATCAGTAACAATGCATTCTGGGATAGATATCCGAACGGTATCAAACATGTTCACCTCCTTGAATACTACTTTATCATTTTCATGTTAACGTTGTTTATCGAAAATGTAGAAAAAAATGTTTCCGAGTGACGTAGAGAATTTCGCCACTTACACCTAAGTGTGTACTGCTTGTGATAAATTCGACGGATGGTCGTTAAGACAAGAAGAAAGGTAAAAAAGCCGTTAAGTCGTATGACAAGCAGAGATAGAGTTGAACCTAGCGGGATATATCAAGTCCCACCAGTCGTACATTTGATAAAATAAAAAGCTTATCACAAGTTCACCCGATTATGCTGAGTTCCTATTAAGTGGTTATGATAACTGGCCAGTCTTTGATATACACAAATCATTCCTGTTCTTCACTGGTTTCACGACTACTTCTACCATGTTGAAGTCTGCTGCTGCTGTGTTTGAAGGACGATAGAGCGCTTTGGCTACTAACACAGTGAAACCAGCTAACATGAAAACCTCTAGAAGTAGGCCACCTCCATTATTAACTGCTTTATGAACTTCCAAAATCCATTTTCTTCTATCAAATACTTAAAAGGTCAAGCTAACTTTAACAAGCCTATTAGTTTACCATGGTTTCGTCTAAAACCAAAGTCCATTTTATTTTCTTCTACACTTATATTCTCAGCCCTTTTAATCTTTATACTAAATTTTTGAAAAATCGCATACCACCAAAGTGTGGTTTCTACTTGTTAAGTGTGAATAATGATATCTACAGGTTGGCCATTGACTTCAGGTGCTCAAATTAGACAGGTTCCACTGTATGTAAAAATACACGCCATTTTGAGCTGAGGATGAATGAGAATGTACGTATCGTTCATTCAGTTCACGAACAGGAATGCTTCGTAGAATATATAGTAGTGAATAACAGCGACTACCCCAGATGATCCGTGTGTGAGTGCGCCTGTCTGTGTGTGCGTGCGTGGGTGCGCGCGCACACAAACCGAGCAGCACGATATAAGGGACCAAACCTATACACGTTACGAACAACGCACGATGTGGCGAGTTTCAGAGCAGGCCTAGGAATCAGAAAGGGTTTTCAGGACCTCTAGAACTAGGCACAGACAAACTAGGCAGGGGTCACACAGAGCAAGTCAATCAGTGAGCTTGGAATAATTGATTAATCGTCCTTCACTCTGTCTCCTCCCCACCAAAGCTACTGGACAGTTGTTGAAGTCTGCGTTAAGCCAAATTCCCCCGCGATAAACAACTGTCACGGATTGGAGCCTGCACTCTTTCAAATCTCGCTCCCATCTCGTGGAAAACCTTCTCCAAATTTCTGAGTCCACAATTGATATGTACAGCATTTCACCACAAACACTTAAACAGCAATCGTACTTGACTTTGTCCTACTTTTAATCAAAGTTCACTAAGGGAGATAGACAGTAGTAAAGTCATTCACATAAATACTCCGATAGTTTTTTTTTGCACGTGTTCCCAAGAAAAAATATCAAAAAGTCTCTCGACGTGATTTTACGAGATCTCGCGATCTCTCGCAGAGTATTGCGAGAACTGAGCGATTTCGCGTACATTTCCCAGTACGGTTGCGCACGGTATTTTGTCCTTGTCCTCGTTTGCAGTTCTCCGTCCTGTCCCCCTACAGTAGAGGAAGCAACACGCACGGGATGATTTCCTGCGCACGCATCCATATTCCGCGTGTCCATAAGCGTGGGTGCACGTGCATGGTTGCTACAAAACTGAGATCCATGTTTTGCTCCAAACGGATAAACGAACGTTACGCCACGATCATCGCGTATGAACACATCCACCTGGAACATTTTCCACTCCAAAGCTGGAGAGTTCGAGTGTTTTATTGACTCATTGGACTGGAGAGTTCAGAAGGGGTTCTTGGCATGTCCGAAGAAACAGAACCCGGATGTAAACACCCACCATAATGTGATACCACACTGTCGTCCATATGGTACATCGAATTGCTAGAATCGTCGGCTTGATCAAAGGAATTCACCTGAAAAATAAATGAAATATTGGTTATTGATATGCAAAAAATCAATTATGCGTTGCATGATATGGTATAAAAACAATGAGGATGCACCTCTGATCCATAACATAGAGATAAGGCCTATAAGTAGGTCAGAATATAGGTCACCTATGACGTAATACGTCACTGGCGAGGATTTCGGTTAAATCCTACATTGAGGTCACGATTTATAGCCATGCCGTGTAGTGGCGCGATACGGCATACGAGATATGGATATGCCATTTTAAACAAGTATGTCACATTGGTCAGATATACTGTATTATGATATGGTATTATCATTTCCACCTCTCCCTTTCATTTTATTAGGTAAATAACTTGGCTACATCCTGGGACCATTGATGGGAGCTGGCTTTTATGGCCCTAAATACAATTGAATAGTTCTAAGTAACGTTCCGTTTAAACTATGTATTTTTGTCCGGATATTTTGTATTCCCTTTCTATGATGAACCTTTCATATGTTTTACGTATGCTCAATAAAGTTACATACATACATTGGAGCGGATTTCTTTAAAGTGGTCACAATTGAAAGATATAAAGTATGCCAACAGTAAGTATATCTGTTAAATCCTTAAACTAGACCCCAGTTCGTGTGGATACGACATGTAAAGGTCACATGTGGGGGCGTCCTTTAATCCCTCTATATAGGTCACACAATGGTTGCATCAGTGACATTTATTCTGGCGTATCCCGAGGATATACATACATAAAATATCCCAAATAATACGACCTTTACGTTCAGCTAGTGGTATTTTTCTATTCTCGTTGCAGACATCAGCGAAATTAATCTGCTAATAGAAAACAATCTCTATGCCAATTTCATGGCCGCTAAGGAGGAAATTGGGCCTTGGTCCAAGAGGAACTCGACATGCGCTGCACACAGTCACCGGCGTATTTGTGGATGCCCTACTGAAATCTAATACAATATTTAATTTCTGCCAACACAGGCAAGGATGTCGTTTTCTCAGAGCTGCTCTCCTTAACCCGTTTGCGGGATTCCGATGATCACTATTGATCGCTCTCTCGTTCGTCATTGGCTATTCAGTTGCTCATCCTTTTCGCTTATCCTCAGTAACGCACACCCACGCACGTACGTACATACGCACAGACATCTCTCTTCCCATATAATTTATAGCCTGGCTAATGACTAGCAACTGCCATACATGTTTGGCGTGAATTCGGTATTTGGAATTTCGTTTATCGTCAATTCTTAAGCCACATTTAGACTAGGTCGTGACTAGAGAATGGAGTACCCGAGGAAACCACCGCACAGCCCAAAGTCACTGGTAACCTAAGCACATGACCCGAGCAGGAATCGAACTCAGAACGTGTTGAGAGATTACGAGGAGTCATTGGCAATGCATTAAAGCACTCGACTATCAAGGCAGATCTCTCTTTGAGCGTTAATGGGGAACATTTCCCAAGCAGGCTAATGCATTCTGCATCGACGGGTAACTGAGAACAATATTGATTTAAAAAGGTAATGATAGTGCAACTTATACATAGCCTTAGTGAATAATCACCGGATAAGGTAGAAAAAGCAATTATAGCTGATATTTAGAATTGATAATGAATGTAAAAGAATTTTGAAATTAATCTAAGAAAATGAAGATGAAAGAAAGTATGCTTTCATTTCAAACTCATCAAACCTTAAATAATTATAAGCAACACACTACATAACAAAGTGTATTATATGAATATTTAGCATTAGGGAAAAAAGGCTGGTGTCTGAAAGGGGGCTTGGTGTCTACATTAGATGAAAACGTGTTAGCATTTTTATAGGCATACGTGACAGAAGAACGGGGTGGGTGAGGTAACTTATAAGCAAATTTTATATTCAAAAGTGCTTTTGAAGGTTAGGTGGAATACATGTAGCTAACCATGTGTAAATTGATCATTCTTTTAAGATGCTTTACATATTCTATTAAAATAACTAGTGTTGTATATGATTTGCTATTTTTCAAAGACGCTTTTTATATTTTAGTGAAAGAACTAATAATGTATAATTTACTATTTTGGGAACATTTACCTCATCCTCCACCCCGTAATATCCCTCACGTAAGATCTCTATGGAATGGGCCTGGAAAGTACAAGGTTATGGTTAATTTTGGTTAAAAATTCAAGCGAAAAAGACTGAGAAATAAAATGTGTTGAAAACCGGGACTATTCAGAGAGATACCATCGACAGACCTCAAGTCACTGGCGGCTTTCTCACTTGAGATACAACAAGCGGAACACTCGTAGCCTCGGACCTTGTGCAGTGGTGAGAGGCAACAACCATGTTGTGCACACGCAATGCATTAGACCGCTCACTCATGGCGGCTGCCCTAACATGATCTATGGTAAAGATGGTCAAAATGTTAACTTATGGAAACCATGAAGGACATTCCAAATTATTTGATATTCCTATCAGGATTATGCATGAGCCGCTTTCGATCCCTTTTTTATCCATAAGCATGCAGCCAAAAGGACAGATGAAGAGAACTTTCCGCCTGAGAGCTGATAGATGGAATGCTACATATGCATCCTCAAGTGTAGAATACGTTATTTGGAAAGTACAAAGTATCTTAGTTTATTTCAAAAGTCACAATAATAGTGAAGGAATTTGCAGTGGGGTTTAAATTGAAGATTTGGTCTATCAGACACCATCTTGAGGAAAATAGGAAACACATCCTTTATCGAATAAACATTGCTCATTTGCATTAGAAAGATATGCTTTTGACAGATCATAAGGTATTTCCTAATCAACCTATGCCCGTAGCGCAAAAAGTTGCGATTTGACCAAAGTATATTTGGAAACGGTGTGAAGGTGGCGTATTGATTAAATATATCCAACAACTTCTATTCAATAGTTCTCAAATTTATAACATAACAATTATAATAAATTCATCATAAAATTTATAATTTATAAGATACACCACGCTTTATCACCGAGATATTTTCTTAAGGATCACACACTACGATACAATTTTCAATTGACATCTCAAAGCACAAAGTGATTAACCTAAGCCTAAGTTTTAGTTCTTAATGAAGATGAAAATAAGCTGCAAAGAATTTTTTCATCTTTTTACGAAATAAAGCATGACTGCAACCGAGTGTGTGATACAATTAACTGAAAGTTAAGCAGCACTAGAGAATAAGAAAGTAATTTTAAAATCATGTATTGTAACAGTACAGTAGCAATACTAAAATGTGCAAAAACACAACATAAACGATAATGATAACCAGACGTGAAATGATATAAATACACTCGTAGACAAACCACAGAACTACGCCTGAACACAGTAATGTTAGCAAGAAACAGGACATTAGGCAAAAGCTGGGCTGGTCTGGGCTGGGCATAGCAGGGGTAAAACCTTTGGAGGCCTGGGACTATAAGGCCAATGTTTGGCGGCGGCGGCATTGATGGCTAACACGTCATGACGTTTCATGATGGCAATGCTTGCCTTTTATCATAGACAGTTGTTAGCAGGTATGGGGGGGGGGGGGGAGGGGATGGGCAATCAGGGATAAAAGCAGGTAGCAGTAGCAGCAACAGCAGCAGCAATAGGACAGCACAAGCAGCAAGGATAGGGATTATTGGAAGGTTTGAGAAGCAATGTCGTCACCTGATTTGCAGGCGTGACGTATGAACACCTGTAGTAATTAACTGGAGAGCAATCACTTCCTAAATTCGTGGTATTGTTATTACCCAAGAATTAGGTATTCTACCAAAGTGATAACTATGTTTTCTGTGGGTTTAATAATGGAACTATATACATCAATGACGATGGCTGTGAAGATGGCGAATGTATTTCTATTACTACTACTACTACTACTACTACTACTACTACTACTACTACTACTACTACTACTACTACCACCAAAGGCTTATAAGACACCTCATAAGCCTTTGCTACTACTAATTATAATTCTACTACTACTACTACTACTACTACTACTACTACTACTACTACTACTACTACTACTACTACTACTACTACTACTACTACTACCCTATTGTTTAAACCCATTAGTAAATTGTCTCCATGGTCAAGTTAAGCTTTTATTCCAAGAGAATCCAGGAACTCATTCGCTAAAGTCTTTCCATAAGCATGAATGGAAGTCAACATTGGAAACTGGAGTAGACATCTTGACTGCTGTGGTAGTAGCTAGTAACTGGTATCTCCTAGCTCTCCTCAGGTCGTACTGCTAACTTTTAGGAAGTCATTTCCGCCGCAATAAAGTCTGGCACGTTTCAGCGGAGCCGGGGCTTTTTCAAGGAGGCCTGTTGGATTTACACCGTTTCCAAGCGATAATCAAATAGCAGGAGTGAACTTGCGAACTACAACTTGTGATAGACAAGGCAGATACACTTCCCCGTAGGCCTCAGACCCCAAACTCCTCATCATCACTGAGATGTCTACCTTGCTAAAGTAGGGTGCATACAATCTAGCGTGCTGGGGAATGGGGTAGGGGGGGGGAATCTGTCAATTGGTAAGGGGAGGTCGGTTCAGTTGGACCTGAATGAGTTAAACAGCCGAGGTCAACAGAGAATTGCTCAAAACATGATTCGGTTCCATCCAAGTTTCACATTTGCAAAAGCTACTGAAAACAAAAATCCCCATTAAAATAGGAAAATAGCAGGAATCTACTAGTATTAATGTCAGCACTTGTATAAATATCGTTGCATTTCTAGTATAATTTCATGCAATTTTAAATATAGGATGTAGACTAGATCTATGCTCTCATCGCCCTGCCTGTAAGTCCTGAAGGCACATCCCCATAACAGATTTTGAGTACCCCCCCCCCCCCCCGTATGCCAAATGCGTTTTGCAATAAACGTAAGCGCTTGATGAATACATCCATTGAGGGACTATGTCATTTGTTACCGAGGTCAGCTACCATTTGGGGTCAACGAAGAAAGCGTGACTTTTATCGATACCAGGAGAAAACTATCCCCATGAATAAAATATCTTATACTCTTTGAACATGAAAGGAACGTCGATTTAGAATATTATACAAAGATGAATTATTGCTAATAAATGCAAACCTGGAATACGGTCCTCATTTTTATTCACCTACACCTGACCTCCGAAAGGTGATTTAAACCTGGCTTTGGATGATGGAAATATAATTTTAATCACCTTGTCAATCCATAAATCCAGGTGCAATATAGCTGTGCATTGCTAGTATCAGATACGTAGCGCTATGGTGGTGTGCGCTATATATTATTTACAGATAATACTTGTAACTGCAATGGACATTTATAAACAGAATATGCCCAAAAGTTGCTAAATTCCATACTTTATTCCATCATAAACCTACGCTTGATATATGTGTGTATTTGACGTCTATATAATAAAATGTCTGATCGGATCACAAAATCTCGAAAAAGCAATGCATATCCAAAAAGCCTTGAATACTTCAACCCATAGGCTCATAAGCATGTTCTTATGACGGGAAATTAATCTATCTATCTAAGTTATCCTGATTACCCACAATCATCTAATTCAAACTCTTCATAAAGAAACATTTTAATCCTGTTGTGGTGATACCAGTATATACTTACTGAGACAATGTCCAGAATTGAAGCATATTACAAAAATCCTTCAAGAGTGAATTCTGACAGATGTATCGATGATTGCCAATTATCACTGTCAAAAAGGTTCCAAAAATATATACTAGTAAGCCCCATGTGGAAAAATGAACTCTCAATCTCATAATTGCTAGTCAATGTGTAAGTATCTTGGTAAGAAAAAGATATTACAAGAGATGAACTTTTTCAATGCTCTTTCAGTGATTATATTTTGTACTTCTTGACCCACCGATACGTGATAATCTGTCTTAGGCCATGGTGCAATCCCTGGTTTAAAATAGCCCCACTGTTATGAGTGAAGTCTCTCCCTGCGCATTTGGTGGTCCATTTTGTAGTTGCGGGAACGCATACAGGAATCCTAGGCATACCAACCACGCATTAATCTCCTCCTAAGTAAATCTCATAATCTAAGCACTCTCAGCGGGAAGCCGCGCTAATCCCACCCCTACATTCATGCCACCAGTCACGTAATCCGCAATTGCATCATTTATATTTTCGCTCACACATGCAGACATAAATATCCCCAAACCAGCCTAGGTAACTCACATATGAACAATCATCTCAATTTATGATGTGGCCTCGTGAATTACACACTCGAGGAAGAAGCCCAACAAGTCGGCAACGGGTCCAGAACGAGCCTCCATTATTAATGGCTGCTGTGGCGTGTGACTGCAACTTAATAAATACCACACTGATTATTACTCAGGTTTCATATTTCACAAATCGAACGCTCTATCATCATTCTATCGTTCCCTGGCTGCTGCTTCTTCGCTGTTCACGTTTATATTGCCATGCTGACATCATCATCATCATCATCTTAGAAGAAAGTTACTAAGGAAGCACGAACTCGTATTGAATTTGGTTAGTTCTGTGTTTGCTTGCATATCTAAATGTATATTTGTATTTTTCATTGTACAGGGAGAATCTCATGGAAACTCGCTCTCTGAGAGGTATAAGTCTTTGGTAAAGTTATGTGATGAGTCACTCGCGGTTTCTCTGTTGCTGGCCAGTACCACTAGGTACGCGAAGCTTGGGAAAATCCACAGAAACACACTCGTCACTCTCGTTCAAGCTGTCTTTGATTGATCTATGAGAAGTGTTTACATATCTAACCACCCTGTATCATGAACTGGGCTTGGTGACACATCATAGATAGTACTGCTTTGTGACATGGGACAGTCTAGGGCAGATTGAGGGAAGACGAGAAAAAACGAGATTCCGCGATACTTTGGCGAGATTGTGCGAGAGTTGGAACAAGCGAAACATGCAAAAATCAAAACGATTGTATTGCATTATCTAATAAGTTAAAGGCCTTTTCCTGTCAAAATATTAGTATGCATTACGTTGAAAAGATGTTTAAGTTTTAAAAAGTGGAAATAAGAAATAATGGGCAAGAAGGAGGGAAAATATGGACAAAGCAAAGGGGCAGGCCAAACGCTAATTGTGTAAGTAGTAAGTAGACTTTTAGGAAAAGGCAACCAATCAAATGCTGCGGATATGCAGTATACTACCTAATAATGCTAGAAACCATATGGACACAGTCACACTTAGTATTCTGCATCTCGTTGCATTGGTGCAGCCACAAGAGAAATGCCGTTTGTCCTTATTCCCTTTCAGCTACAGATTTATCGAAACATGCGCGACGAATCAAACGAGACTGGAATTTCCAATCCCTAGCAATGTACAATCTGTGATATCGGGTTATGAAAAACTGCAATGGCATTTTTTACATATGAGTTAGCCTGACTGACCCTACGGGCAGACACTGGGAACCGTAGCGTCATTTAGCGGCGCAATATTGCCAACACAACACGCGCAAAACACTCTAATACCCTAACCCAAGGAGAACTCTAATAAATTAAAGCCGCCCTGAGGGGGACTTGGCCTGCTTGGATGTTTGTCTGGATGCCCGGCCTTCGGTTTTATGAGCGTCTACATGCCGTATCATTAGCGAATCATATCTGTCATTCTCTCGACCCAATACTGTTCACAGGGGACAGAGGAATATTATGGTGGAATCCAACAAAATGTACTACATACTTCAAAGGGATAATGGAATATATATATATATATATATATATATATATATATATATATATATATATATATATATATATATATATATATATATATATATATATATATATATATATATATATATATATATATATATATATATGAATGTATGTATGTATAATCTAAATCGTATCCTTTAAGATTGTATTCAATAAAGAGTTGCTTCATGTTTATCATAGAACAATGTTCAGATAGCATCGGCCATCAGTATTCACAGCATCAAGAACAAGATAGGTAGGTGTAATGAACAGAAGATTCCATTCATCTCTCGTTATTTCATCTCCAGCTGATGACATCATAGATTATTGAAGTATTGTAGAATGCTTGGAATATAAAGGACTACAGAATACTTCCTGATTTTTTCTATACGATATTTTTCGATGACTATGACACGTATTGGTAAACCATATGATATTTGTCATATAACAACAGGGAGACTAGACGCTGGTGTTTCCCTATCGCCGTGAACATATAGGCGAGATGAGGGGAGAGAAAGATGGCACGAACTCGTGGATGCATGATATTGTCTGCATGAAAGCGAGGAGAGTCGATCAACAGATCCCTCAAACACCATTCTGTTTACAGTGCCTGGCCATCAAGGAGAGAGTAGTCGATCAAGGGCTGCAGGAGCATTGAACAGGGTAACTTAATCCTGCGCTGCTCTCTTCCGCAGGTAGATTAAGTCAGCAAGTCAGCCAAGTGAGACTGATCGTTAACTGTATTTGTAGATGGCTTTGATTCATGTCAGCGCTGGCAAAGCATCCCCGGGAAACACGCGTCCTAGGAAAGACCGTGCGGGCCCGATATCTACTTAGAAGTAGGTAGGCAAACAGCGCAACCAGTGGAGGACCGGCCGACGCGGCGACGACGCACGGACTTTGTTTGAGATCTGATGAATGGAAGCGGTTTGCCTGTGAAAGACAAAGCAGCCCCGATGGAGATCGATAAATTGATTGATCGCTTGGTTATGCCTGGTAGCGGGCCAGTGATCGGGGAGTGCCGCGGGGGATTGTGGGTAGAGAGGAGGGAGGTGGCGGGACTGGCAGGGAAATATGGCAGGAATCAGAACCGGGTGAAAAAGAGAATGATACGAATCAATAGACTTCAATCAAATCAAAACATAACGTGAGAGAGAGCACCGAGAGAGAATGACAGAGAGACAGTGATGGGTGGCTCACATCATCAGCTGTAATCTCTAATCTCTATCCAATCCAATACATGCATACATACACATATATATATACACACACACACACATATATATATATATATATATATATATATATATATATATATATATATATATATATATATATATATATATATATATATATATATAAACATATATATATACATATATAAATATATATATATATACATATATATATATATATATATATATATATATATATATATATATATATATATATATATATATATATATATATATATATACACGTGTGTGTTAGTCGAAATTTATGGTTTGATATATGAAGACGAGTCTGATTATAATCATAACTCTGTCGAATACGTTCAAGAGAAACATTTGTGTTGAAGTTGTGTATTGCTCTCCATACAATTAATCTCCCTTGACGGCCTCTGTGATATTCTTCCTTTAGCTATGATACATGCACAATTGTAAGACCTAAAGGCAAAATATGATGTTCAGTGTGAACAGATAGCCAACTTATAAAGATACTCATTGCACCAAAGATGATTAGAATCAAATTGATTTTACTTACATTGGAGTAAAATCCACTCATTTCTTTTAGTTTATGATATACATTACACCTATAGATGCCTCTGTAGAAATTTACAGGCTGTGAAACTCGTAGTCCAAATTCGCTACATTTGAGATGCCACAGCTGTCGGTAGACTGCCTAGCACCTTGCCCCCACTAATCCGTACGTTAGCCCACTGAATTACCCCCATCCCCTCAGAGGGGGCAGATGATTGTTAACCCTCTCAGCGCCATTGTTCCTGAGCGGTCCACTAATCACTGTTTACCCTCATCAGGCTGATTAGCATACAATGGGCTGCTGATGCTGCTGTCATGGAGGCCGCTGATGCCTATCACCATAGCTTCCAGCTACGGCCATCCTTTCATCGCTGTTTACCCTTTCACTCAAGGCAGTGTCGCCCCCTAGTGGCGCTAATCCGCAGCTCAGAGGGGGCCGCAGGGAAATGGTATCAATTGCATGGCATTTTCCGTTGCCATTAGGAGTCCCTCCCCAACGGCCCCTCATCATTCTTTCCAATTAGCATCAATTAAATGAATACCGTCAAGGTATGGGGGGGAGGATAAACGATGTGGATGATCATGACAGCACTGCTGCTGCTACTGGGGATTTACTGACTAAATCCAAGTCTTCACACGTACATCATTAAGATTAACCCCTAAACAAACTCAAGCAGACAGGTAAGCATGGATAATACGCAATGTAAAGAAAACTTCCTCAGTTTTCCCACATGTATTATTCTAATATATAAAATTCTTTGAAAAGTAAGAATATGCCTTCTTGGTCATTGTACTGCTACATTACTAATATCAGGGACCTTTATAAAACCCTAGGTGTGTACGTTTCTGCTACTAGACAGATGAATGTACACTTGATTAAGATAACGTTGAACTGCTTCAGATTTCATTATTTCACCCATTCAATTCGTGTAAAAAAACTCGTAAAGTGAATCGATTGTCACATTTCAAAATCTTTGAAAGTCTGTGCATTCCTATCGCCATGCATATGTGGGTAGAGACAATTTTTCAACTGTGGGTGAACGTTTTCAGTGCTATGCAGAGATTCCTACTTCTCCTGTTATTTCCTGGAAGCTATGGCTGTCGAGATATTTGGTTTTCCGTCACACCACCTGGGGATTTATGGGTTAAGCATCGTTCCCCACCTGGCCGGCTAATTGAGAACAAAGGTAATTAAGGAATGATACACCTGGAGGGCGGCAGGCGGCGGCCATGCAGGGGGGGGAGGGGGGGGGGCAGGTAGCAAGCCCTACACCCTATAGGAGGGGCTGATACTAATATCAGAGGAAGGAGCTGGTTTTGGGAAGGGGTCTGGGGGTAGGGGCTGTTGCAGATGTAGGGTTTGAAAGCAGATGCTCTTCAAATTTTAGGGGGCAGGGGTGGATAGCATTGTTTAAATGCAGGGGTGCTTTAGGGGAGTGGGGGTAGGGAAAATATGTAGTTAAATAGGAACACGTATGAACAAGTCACTGACTTAAGCAGGGATCTTAAGCGGAGATGGCTGGTTTTTAAAAAGCACACACACTCCATGGCATTTTAGCCGTAAAGTCCGAATAAAGTGATACTTTGTCTAGGGAGCACAGGTACGTTTTGCATATATATGACCCTCCCCTTCTGTTTTAGCACCTGGAGAAGAGAGAAGAAGTTGAAGGTTAAAGTCACTAGGTCTATAAAATTGAAAGGTGACAGTCCCACCTGCCCGCCTTATTGCCAAACACCTGGGAGATAGAAAGGGCGAAAATAAACGGTTAATACATCCACAGCATGTTACAGATCAAATTCCCCATATCTTTGAACATGAGGAAAATAATGTGCTTTTTAAATCAAACTTAAGTCAATTAAAAATTTATCCTGCATCGTATTACGTAACGGAATCATGGATTATGACTGTGAAATATATAGTTTAAACATCTATATTTTGGAGGTTTTAATAATAACGGCCGCGGTTTAACGAGTTTTCATGTATGTATGGTGATTATACATTACTCGATAACAGCGTTATTACTACATGTGTAATGCTAAAACAAAATACATGTAGTTGATTTTCAAACTGTAAACGATATGTTTAATGTCCTATGGAATTATGCAGAATATGCGTAAGGTTAGCCACAATTATCCAAATAATTCCATATCATAACTTGAAATACTATGGAATGGAATAAATCTTCTACGAAAGAAATGTCTCACTGAGAGGATGGAAACATCTACAGAGTACCAAGTATATACACCCCTCCTATCTGAATGGGAACTCCCTAAGGTAGAAATATGACGAGGCTTTCATAGGTTCGTCTTCTATTCATATCATTATTTTTCATATTGTGCTAAAAGCAAGTTATGTATGCACTACATATATTCTATAACAAAGCGTGGTATTGTATTATGTTTAATACAATAACAATGAAAGACTGTCTCAGTTATCACACGAGTGTTATGATGACGAAGAAGCATTGTAGACAGTATAACATTACGTTCACGAAATCAATCGTGTTCAAAGCACTGCAATCCACTTTCCTACTACTTGTCACAGCACTCGAGGCAGACCATTCTTCTCGATAGCATAATCACGAGTCCCCAAAGCCCACCTTTCTCTGTGTAACCTCATCTCATCGCCTCCACCTGTTTTAGCCTAATTGGCGTTTTACTAAGCACTCGACTGAAAACTCGAGTCGAACTCATCGAAATAATTGGCATTTCTCATTTTGCGCATTATCTGGCATTATTAGCTTCTAATCATATTTTCAACTTGACGTGAGATGTCTCATTGAGAAGGTATTACAACCCTCACAGCAGGGCGAGCATTGTATTAGTCTTAGCTGTACTACACTATATGATACGATAGAAGAACGACGCACACCTAACATATATATATATATATATGTTAAACCTGCTCAAAGTATCACCTATCAATAAAGACATGAAAGCAGTATGTTCACCTGGTTTGATTCGCCATATCCAAACATATACTTGTCAGAAATAACAGGTTCCAAATAACCCTAATTGAAAATACGTTTCCTTGCGAGTAAGAAATACCCGTCATGTAGCACCTGGGACAATGATCTTTCGAATTGTCACATAATGAAAAGCACCCTAATTGTAATAAAATGGTTTAAGAAGCTTCACGCAGACATACAATCCCCTTTCTATTGGTTTCTCCACTGCAAGATGTCCCTAGAACCCTAGTAACCCTATCCGCCTGATTGTGACAACTGGCTCATAGGATATCACGTTTTATTGGCAAGAAGGTCTGATCAGAGAAGCTCTGTGAACGTGCAGTGGAGTAAGTTCTCAGAAGCACGTTGTCAGCACCCACCAAAGAATGCTGTCTGTCTGTTTGTCTGATTGTCGGTTTCAGGAGCATCTCTGTGAAATCGACATGACAGGTGTGCGATTTGAAACATTGTTTCTCACACCTGTTCGTGTTCAGAGGTCTCATCTAACAGGGTATACTTTTACACCCACAGACGTTTAAATATCTAGCGCTATCAGTTCTACCTGATAATTAGTTTGTCGGTGAAGTCTATTATATGAGGCTAATAGCAGGATAACCTTAAAGCTCAGTTAGTGGTGCCTGCATACCCTGTAGACCCTTTTCTGGGTATGAGTATCTCATTGACTACGAACAAAGGTTGCAATTGGTTAGAACATTAAACAAGTTGATTCAGTCTATTATTCTCCATAGTAATCTGAAATCACAGTATATGGAATAATCAATTACTCATATAAATTGCGTTTCATATAGATAACAACTCGTCCAAAAAGGTTCCAAAGGAGGGGTGAAATAGCACTAAACAATCAATGTCGTTGTTCCAGGCAGGTTAGAGACCCATCAAATACTAGTCTTAGATTGATCGAAACGATACGCGTTTATTATAAAGAGTGTCTGATGCAGATGCCGTCAGAGGTCGCTACTACAGCGTCTAACACACCACACGACGTTTCTGCTAGCGACCAATGCCCACCACATACTTCAGAGACCCTCCCAGGGGGCAGTGTCGAGCACAGTATGCAAATGGAGACTTATAGCACTTATTCAGTTTCATGTTTACAAATCAATAGAAACAATACGAGGTTCGTCGTCTTGCACAGAAAGCGAAATTGTTTTTGATAAGAGTTGACTTCCTTGCAACGTTTGTGGATGAGTCAGGGTCGACTCGTGCGTTAACATTCTGCATCTGAAGTGCACACATGGCCTGCCGATGTTTTTAAACATATTTTTCTAGGTAGAGAAATATTTGTAGAATATTTGAAGAGAGTTTTTTCAGAAAAACAGGAACAAGAAATTCCATTCGAATATTTCTCAAAAAATCGTTTTGATATAAAAGATATTTCGATATTTGTCAGACAACGTGCTTGCCCCAGATGTGAAGGGTTAAAACCTCTCCCAGCGTCACATGGGTAAATATCGAAAGCGGATTCCAAAGACAAGAAGGATGCACGTAGTCGCAGAAGTCATAAGTCGCTTATATGGGATAAAGAAGATGTAATTCCGAGCAGCGAGGCGAAAACTCAACATATGTCGTGAGCAGCACAGATTGCCAGAGCGACTCCCACAAGAATGGGAACATGGGGATTGTTTACTAGGGGAAAATATAACAATAGAAATCCATTGTTGTCGTTAAAGGAGCAACTTCACTGCGGCCCTGACCTTAATCGACAATAAAGTATGCAAACAATGACTTATGATTCGTGTATGCTTTTTCTCAATGTCAAATGCGGATGATTTGGACATTGCTTCGAGAGCATCTCCTACCATCACCTCAAAGATGGGTGTGATATTAGTAGTAGTAGTAGTAGTAGTAGTAAGAGTAGTAGTAGTACTATAACTAGATCTAGTAGTAGTGGTAGGAGTATCTATAGTGATTATGTATCATATACAAAATCCTAATAGTGACTATTTGGATCAAACCATTGCTTTCATTTGCATAGGAAAAATAAGATAATCTAACAAAAGAGAAGTGATATCCCAATGTTGTACATTCTTTCGTTCAGATCCCATACAATGATACTTGAAGACATAATTTGCTATTAAAGGATGGAACCATTGTCTCTTATCAGATCTGGTTCTGCACAATTCCGCGTTAGCCGTTGCTATATAATGCTAATCTTCCACACTATGTGTTGATCTAAATACAGGTGTTTTTATTTTTATTTTCAATTTTATAGCCAGAAACATTGATGCACCTGTATACACATCTCATATATCATATTTTAGTGCTTAAAAACAAGAGACGAGTCGAAGTAGAGCAGGATAGTTCATTTTAAAACAAAAACATCCATAAAAATAAATTTTAAGGTTATGAAATATTTATTCACCATAAACAAAAGCTTTCTTGCTCGAGTGCTACGTGCTGTGATCTGGAACTAGTGACTTTCACTTAGAAAATAATTCATAATTGTAATTAAAATGTTGATTAATCAAAATGATGGAGACTGTGGTAGGTTTAGGTTTCGAATAAATCTAAAAGAAACAATCTTTTAACTGTCTGCAAATGTCAAGCAAATTTAGCATAAACATACCATCAAAAATCTAAATAGGGTAATGAATATATGAATACAACACATGGCACAAAACAGGTCTCAATTATATATTTATACTAGTTTTATGTATAAAAAAGTATCGTACTGGGTAATGTAATTAAAATGAAAGCATGGTTGATATTTTGATAAGGGTATATTTCTTAGTGTCTTGGGTATGTTCAAAATGTACATGAGAGCAGTGTTATTGTTTTGATACCTAGATCAGGGTTAACTTATTAATGCTCTCAGCGGCCAAAACCAACCTGACAATTGTAATGATTTTCTTAAGCTAAAGCATAATTGGCAAAATATTTGAAGGAGAAATGTTGATAACAACTCTCCTTCAAATATTTCAAAAACATAGTCTCGATTCAAAAACTACCATCAAAAGTATCTTAGATGCAGACGATAATCTCAAGTGTTAACGGGTTAATACACCTTAGTGTCGTGGGTATTGTCACAGTTTCGTAATGACTACGCATCAGCGCCACGCATCGTCAGACATCAGATCAGCCGGGACAAAAATCTCTAGTAATAATACAGAATGAAACTAGCAGCCCGGAAAGGCCCTTTGAAGTTTCGCAGGCAGTGTACTGGAAATACGCCCGGCGCCCGGGTCAAGAGCAAATTAAACGTTTGATGTTTGGATCGCTTGATGCTTTATAGTATGGCGTATGTGTCAAATAAAAAACGGTATTGCCCGGGGGTGGGCGGGGCTGACCACTCGTGAAACAGGTGTGATATTTGCACTTCTATATCCCATATCAGAGCAGCGCAAATGCTGTTCTCTACTTTCACACAACTCACACATACTTTATACATACATACATATATATATATATATATATATATATATATATATATATATATATATATATATATATATATATACATATAAATATATATATATATATAAATATATATATATATATATATATATATATATATATATATATATATATATATATATATATATAGGTATCCATTTTCCCATTTTCTTATCTGTAATACTATTGCATTCTTTATAGGTGTATCAAGAAAACATGGTGATGAATACCAATAAATGAGTATAAATCTTTCCCTTGATAGGAAAATGGAATTCAATAACTGGATACACGAAAAGCTACATTATATTGAGCCCCAGCGGTCATGGAAGAGACCCAATCTGCCGCTGAGGGACATTCAAGTCGAAGTGGACATGATTCTGCAACTACCAAGGAGCAAAGGGGACTCATAATTCCAGGGAAAATATTTCCGGGGGAGGAAGTTCAATCAAGGAATAGATTTCGCCATTTTGCTGTTTATATACGAAAGCAACGCATTGCGAGTTGTTTGAATATTTAAAGTTGATGTGCACATAATGGAGTGAACCAAATGACGAAATCCATGTTTATGTAGAGATGTACGAAGTACAGAGCCCGGTGATCTGTATAGCATCTCAAGGGCGTACCTCTAAACACTGGGTTCAGTAAGCCAACCCAAGATCGAGCAAGATAGCGTTGGAGACGCAGAACCGTCGACCGTCCTCCCAAACTATGTCTTTGGGACACGGGCCACGAAACCCAAAAAGACCCTGCTGGTCCCAAGCAGATCCCTTCAGCTGATCGCCCCCCAAAGGACGCCCTTCCTGAAGATTGATTTTTACGTTGATCCCCCTCAGATAACAGTGGAGACATCATGGCCGCGTTGGGGTATTTTCACCTACTTAAGGAATTGGCAAAATTACACTACAATGGCGACAATTAAACGCAAGAGAGACGCGAGCTTTAGAGGTGTACCTTTGCGGTGAGGCGATGGCCTCGGCGGAGTGATTAAGCTAAGATCCGGGCCTGATAACCGTCTCCGGCAGACGGGACGCTTCCGATGCTGTAGACAGTTTTGTCATGCTTTAACCTCAGAGACACGTTTATTTGGTTTGAATGAGGGCTGAGTTTGTTCAAGGGAGACAGGAGTGAGAGAATTTATGGCCCTTCCAGATAGCTTTCAGGGTGGCTGGATAGGACCACAACATCTATATACAGCATCTCACCCTCTCCCTCTCTCTCTTTCTCCATGCCCCCTTAGCAAACCTAAAGAAACTGACAACATTCCTATTGGTGACATGCCCTTACTTATATCTATGACTAGTATTCTACCTCTAGCCCTATACAAGCTAGGTACACATTAACATACACCACAGTCTACTCATTCAAGTGTTTGTTTCTAAACACAATAATACTAGACTAGTCTACTTAGCACTTTTAATAAACGGTATGCAGACTGTCAAGGTTTCTTTTATCATAACTTTTCATTATAAACTATATATTAGCAACTTCTCTCTCTAACCTGGTACCATAATCAAATCAGAAAGTTTGGTCCCAACCCTAACCAGAATATATCTATCGAGGTATGTATCCTTATTGAATGTTCTAGACATGTATACATTCGTACATTTACTACAATAATGGTAATGCTATAAAGTGGCATATTCCGTTCTATTCAACTCATTGTGTTGAATTCCAACCAGAAATCACATCACCCAATTTAAAAGAAGCAATCGAGTTTCCATCTGGGTACAATGTCTCAAAATAATCCACAGAGTGTGACACCTCTGTGAAAGATTTATAATGTACACATAACACCCAAAAAACAACCCAACTATTAACCTCTTAAAGATGCCTGAATTCCACTTGCCTGACTTAAAGCCTGCATTCTTCTGCGGGCGCGATCACAGTTTGATGTCGCCACAAGGGTGGTTTAACATCACCCTAATCTTCCCGCTGCGATTAGTGTTAGATAAACTCACAAACAATAATCAAACCCTGATTGCTGCCCTTTTTGGGGTATCGCGACCCTCCCGCGGGGTAATGATATAATTACCTAATTAGATCGGTTTGTAATTGCGCGCTTAATCACTTCATCTTTTGTTTTCCTGCATCAACAAACACTTTTGTCCCCTCAAACTATGATCATGGATGTTGTCTTAGAGTTTGCCAGGGTTGTAATTGTAGGTAAACGTTAAATTCCTTAACCCTGCTTGACCCCTGAACTTGTAACATAACAACTTGACAAGCTTTTCCCCAAGTCATGTATACTGCTAACATAACAGACCTTCATTTACCTTTGACATTCTTCCACCTCTTAAAGACGTAGAGTTTATCCTGGCAGCCTCTTCACATATCCTCACACAGCCAGTGATCTTTAAGAGGTATTAACAATTTTAAACTTGCCCATAACAAATGTGACGTTTCACATATTTATAAAACTTTATATAATGATTGTAATGCTACTATAGGAAATATTTCATATGTGTTCGAGGCAAGATACTTTCTGAAGATAATGAAATTCAATGGAAAATAATTTCTTATAATTCACATAAAATATGTTGCTGCTTGTCTATTTTTCGGTATATACTACTCTACTAGTCTTGGGGCTGTAGAGGAATTTATATGAAGATATCCGACCCACTTTTCGGTTATCGAGACGTCCCTTTAAAGGATTTGTCATTGAGGGAGGGGAAAGAAAGGGGGTAAGAGAGGGAGACCTAGAAACCCCTTCGTGATAGTACGAGTAGTGGCCTCATTCCTCGCCCCGATCAAGTCAATTGAGAGTTTATTTTCATTATATCACTTTTCTAAGGCAACATTGTAGTTTGTTGGGCGCGGGAGTTGACAATGACCACTCGTCGGCCGCGGTGTCAGCTTTCCCCCAGCTGTTTGTCAGGGAGACAGCGTCAACACTGCTCCCCTTACCTGCTCCTAGTCTTCCCCCTCTTACAACACTGCCCCAGACCCCCCCCCCCCCCCCCTCCTCAGCACATCCTCGCATTCCTTCTCGCACTCGAGGCAGAAAGAGGGAAAAGCCGAGCACTTAATCATCAAATGGTCCACCAGGTTGTTCCACTTTTCTCTCTCAAGTGTGTCTCTACCTTCACCTATCATCAATATTCGTGTTCTTTAAGAGTGTCATGTTCTTACCACGTGCCGGATCACAATAATTGTGAGACTGCTTATATATATATATATCTATCTATATCTATCTATCTATATCTATATATATATATATATATATATATATATATATATATATATATATATATATATATATATATATATATCTATATATATCTATATATATCTATATCTATATATATATATATATATATCTATCTATATATCTATCTATATATATATCTATATCTATATCTATATATATATATATATATATATATATATATATATATATATATATATATATATATATATATATATATATATATATATATCACATATAAAGGTTAGCACTACCATATCCTGATCTTTATTTGTGGCCCCAATTATATTTTCTATTTTCAGCTATAACCACACACTTTTATAAAGATGGAACACAATAGTTAGCTGATGATCATCTTCCCCAGGGTTCACCATATATTTCAATATATGTGTACTGTGATCTGATACGGTCGTATTCAGATCTGAACAACATACCACAGATCTGTATTCGTGTAGTGAACAAGTTGCTTTTGGGCAAGGAACAGGCAAGGAACTCGCGCCCTACCCATGTGTCTATTTCGATCAGGCCCCAAACCAGCCCGGGCCCCTTAATGAGGTAAAGAAGTAAAGTTTTAATGGGCCAGGCGGACCAGACTCCCCGCTGCGCTGGACATGACAGCCGAATATTGGAGTTGACAGAAGGACTGTGGTTGCTGGGGTGCTACCCCGCCTGAATGAAATCAGGCATGAGAACCAAGGAGGGGTTCCTCCACACAACCCTGAAACCCGGGTATGAAGGAGGGGTAGCTCACACAGTGACACCGAGGAGAGAAGGGTTGATTTTCAATCCCCGGATCCCACCAATGAGAGGAGGGGTGTATGGTCCTAAACTCAGTACCAGAACAGCAGGAATGTTGTGGGACCTCTCGATAACATAGATTGATATTTTATATAAAAATCATTTGTATCCCGTATAATTTTTTTATATCATGTTTTACAGGCAATAAACATATACTAGTAATACAATACAATACAATTGCAAACATCCCGAACCCCATTTTTCTTTTTCACATACAATGATGTATTGCCATGCATTGCTACACCCTATCACACAAACACACACACATACATGTAGCACACATACACACTGCAAAACTTAAAACTGCAACCTATGGAACCCTCAAAATTCACCAAAATATAAGTGCCTTACCGTTGTAGCTAATCATGCGTTAATTGCCGATGTTCTGGCAATGAGGGGGTTGCTATTATTGGATTCTGTGTGGGCCCTGGGGGGTAATTACAAGTCTCCCGGGGCGCTCCACGGTGGGTGATCCGGGGGGGGAGGAGACGGGGCCCGAGGGGTCGGGTTTCAGCGGGCTCAGCGGGGTAGTTGTTAACTGGGGAATTGGCTCAGTTAGGCTTGGCCTCCCTGCTGGAATAACTACACCAATTTGTTGTTGGCTTTTGGTGGTCCTGTTGACTGACTTGTTTAAATGGGTGGAAGGAGAAGCGTGGGGAGAGATAAGGAATCTCTTCTATGCTGGATCTCTTTAGGTGGCCTGTGGGGTTGATGTGTAACTATAGGGTCATTTTTGATATATTTACATATGTTTAACTTAATGCCTACATCATATTCCTCATAATAAGATCAATTGTGAATATCCAGGCAATCACCGAGCAGAGTGAGAGACCTATTACAAAAGCCCCCATAGGCTTTCACACAAGCAGTAATATGGATATATATATATATATATATATATATATATATATATATATATATATATATATATATATATATATATATATATATATATATATATGCTTTATTCTCACATTCGGCTATCTTAGATGTCAATCAGACCTTGACTGTCTGCTCGTTAAACTGTAAATGTCAGCAGCCATTTCTGCTTTGCCTCCTCTGCAATAGCACGTAGTTTAGCACAAGGGAATGTTATCTTTATTACGATCAGTGGAATAATTATAAAGACCATTACGAGGATAGTTTAACCTTTTGTGATATTTTTGTTTCAGTTTCACAAGAGAGAGAGAGAGAGAGAGAGAGAGAGAGAGAGAGAGAGAGAGAGAGAGAGAGAGGTGGATCGTACCACAGGGTTTCTCTTGAAATGTCGCCATCGAAAATTAATAGATAAAACTATACACTCGAGTGGATAGCAGCATTGCATAATTAAGTGTACCACGCCATGTAAAGAAAAACGGGTGATTAACTTTGAAGCGTGAATCGCAACTCGGGACTTAATTATTGTAAAATGTCAAGTCGATAAAACTTCAGCAATGCATGTGTTATATTGTGAACTTTTACCTAATCACGTTAATTCAAATATACGCCCATCTGCATCCCCAGCCATGAGGAAATAATTGTCTGAATAGTTTGTACACTGCACATATTAACGACCCTTGTATTATTATTGAAAGCTTCGTAAACAATGCACATACGTGATTTAGACATTTTACGAATTCCGTGTTAGTGTGAAAGGTAGGTGGATCGTATAGTGTACACTCTATACATACTATGTATAGTGTAGGCATCCTATAGCTACCACCAGCCTCTTAAAGAACTGTCCATGCTGCCACTACTTATTCCAGAGAGAACAGCAGCATAAGTACTGCTGCTGCTTCTGCTACTACTACTAGCAATGCTGCTCATACTGCTACAACTACTGCAGTTACTACTGCTGCTACCAGAGCTACCATTGTTGATGTTACTACTGCAACAAGTACTTGTGGAACTGGTGCTACCTTTACTGCTGCTGCTACTACTGCTACTGCTGCTGCGTCTACTGCTAACACCATTGCAGCTACGACTGCTATCGCTGCTGTTACTACTGCTAGGGCTGCTGTTGTTGCTAGCATTCCTAGTACTGCTTCAACTGGTATTGCTACTAGTGCTTGTACTGCTGCAACCACTACTGCCACAAGTGCTGCTGGCGACACCCCGTAGGTCACCCATCAACCCCCACTACCCCAACACCCCTGTCCACCACGCAGTCTCATGAGGTGCGATTTCACAGCTTGGTGAAAAGGCATTCACATGATTTGGTCCAAGACATGCAATGCCACCTACGACGTTCAGGCAAGACACCATGAGACCAATTTGATACTGCTAGACAGGTCCCTCGCGTTGAAACAAAGAAAACACTTCCCCTATATATATATATATATATATATATATATATATATATATATATATATATATATATATATATATATATATATATATATATATATATATATATATATATATATATGACAATGATAGAGCATCAACATTCCTTTCAATCATGATGATCCGATGATGTGCATGGAGTTATGGAGTTCACTTCCAATGGAGAGGAAATTTATTCCATGAGTCAATTGATTAGTGCTACCTGTGAATATACTTTGTTCATTATCTGAATTCATTATGCCATTCCCATAGACCAAACCATCGTTCATTATCCCTGGAATGCATACTTGCCACCATCCAGTCGTGACTACCCATCCCTGGGAGAGGAATGCACAAACCTATCGTTTAAGTCCAAGACTAGTGTGTGTGTGTATATATATATATATATATATATATATATATATATATATATATATATATATATATATATATATATATATATATATATATATATATATATATATATATATATATATATATATATATATATATATATATATCATATTATCTCATATTTTCTTGGTCTTTAATCACATTGCATTTGATGGATGATTTTCTTGCATATTTCCACCATATAAGAAGACATATGACGTTATGCACATAATCGCACGAAAAACGGCGGCGGAATTTGCCGAACAAGTCGTACGGGAAAAAGTAGTTGTTAACTCGGCAGCACCATCAACAGATTGGTGGTAAATAAACTCTGTTCCCCTCCCTGCACATGCCCAGAACACGCCATGACTCTATTACAAGTGGCCGCTCGTTTGTCTGTGTCATCAGCAACAGCCCCCCTTTGCATGTTCTCGCTTCCGCAACACGCCTCGTCATCTATTTTCTATTCCTCTAGGCCTGATAGGACACGCCGCCAGATAGTTTACTTCTGGGTAATACACTGCAATGGTGGCGAAGGCCAACACAAAAATTGCACCCCGAACCCCACCCTCAACCCCATTCCCAATATATATATATATATATATATATATATATATATATATATATATATATATATATATATATATATATATATATATATATATATATATATATATATATATATATATATATATATCATTATAAGGATGGAAGTGTTATACTTATCACTAACATTTCATTCAGTAAAATGCTCCCAGCTACCAGACTCAAATCCGCAAGCACCATTTATCAGTTCAAGAAAGGTCTACTAACAACGGGCCGGAGAAATAGACTTAAGGTACTCCTTTCATGAAATTGGTACTCTGATCGGAGAACAGACTCAGATTCAGATGTCTCATCGCCAGTATCATTTTTCGCCTATTTGGGGTTGGGGGTAGGGGATCGGGGTTGTGTTAGATTGCAAATTGGGTCATGATGTTCTTGGAACTCGTGCCCCTCCAGAAAACAGCCACTGACATCTGATTAGCAGGACCCTCACTCCTGGGAGACCTGTTAGCCTAGTGATTGATGTTGCCGCATGGTGGCGCTGAGATGGACGATTTGAAAACTTATGTTTGACACGTGACCTAGGGCCAGTTGTCGTCTGCTGGGCTGTGCGTTACGCACGTGCTTGGGATGTTACTAGGTCAAAAATGGAGGAATCTTCAACTTGCAACTAGCATGAGTTTCATGTCATCATGCTCTTGAAGATTTTTTCAGTAACCACATTTGGCAACCCCCAAGAAATATACGTATATTGTACAGCAATTAATAAGTGCTTTATATATATATATATATATATATATATATATATATATATATATATATATATATATATATATATATATATATATATAAATATGTATATTTAAATATATATATATATATATATATATATATATATATATATATATATATATATATATATATATCCTACATATATACCATAAATCTCTCCAACGCAAGTCTCAATAATCTTATATATTTCTCCTTGTTATATACAAACCATGCTAAGTTTTTAGAGGATGGCTAACGTTTTAATGGAAGCTGAATAGGACCCAATTCAACTCCAAACATATAAGGATACTCTTTGAGCGCTGGGTAAATAAATCACCACAAACCATCAAATTGAATTTCTCAACTATGAGTCATAAGAAGAGGTAATATGTAAAATCCCAGACTCATTTTTACATTTGCATTCTGAAAGCAGGAACATGCTTAAATGGCTTCCTTACATGTTTACTAGCAGCGGGTACTTTAGTGGGCTGTAATTCGACATTTATAGTGTGCAAAGAGAGGGGGAATGCTATATATCACCAGTGTCCGTTGCCAAATAAATGTTCCACGACTGTTGGTTTGACTTGGCTCTAGAATGGCAGCAAACATTTGGACACAGCTTGTTCTATTTGTTGCGCGCGTTCTTCACGTGCATGGCCGTCAATGGAAACACCCCTCTCTATTTTGACATCCCTGGCTGCCGTTCTGGGGGATTAGGGGACCTGTCGAGATGGCAACAATGAAGCCGCGATCAGGTTTCATGGGCCCCACTATCTAAACTCTTCCCAATCCATCATTATGTCTGGACCAGTCAAATAACTCATAGTACACAGTTCCGGGCCAACCACATAGATTATTATGTACGAAACCTGTATTTTGGTGCCGGTATTGTCCACTTCAAATAAAAGTGAGGAAAGTATGTCACCCTTTAACAATCTCAAGGAAATATCTGACGAGGGGACGTATAGCTATTCCATTTCGCATCATATCCATATATACAATTCGTATATTGAGGTAGATCTAACGAAAATTCAACAGCGAAAGCATCAGTAAGATATTTGACCGCGATAGCCATGACTTTGACATTTGCCATACTAACAGCGAGAAGACATATTATATAAGGGTAGTTATGTCATGTAACACCCTATGTCTTACTGCTATCGCAGTGACAGAGTGAGGGGCTAACCAGCCTCAATCTACTGCAGTAAACTTCAATGTGTGGGTCCATCCCGAATTCCAGAATTTCCTGGGTCCTGTAAAACGTATATATATATATATATATATATATATATATATATATATATATATATATATATATATATATATATATATATATATATATATATAAATATATATATATATATATATATATATATATATATATATATATATATATATATACATACATACATACATACATACATACACATATATATATATATATATATATATATATATATATATATATATATATATATATAATATATATATATATATACATGTGTGTGTCAGTTACGTGCATTCTAGAAGTGCATGGGTTAAGGAACATTTTATCTGGTTTGTAGTTACATCTGTAGGGGAAAAGCTATTAAGTGTGCGCTTCTGTAGCCGTAGTGTGTACGAAGAAAAGATAACAAATGAGAGTGCGTTGCAATAAGAATGATGCAGCATCGCCTCTGCTGGCACTGCATAGAGGCATTGTTCTACAAACCCATTTACCTGTCAGAAAGACAACACATCAAATTTCCATGAATCCAACATCTGAGAAAAAACATCTGAGAAGGGATGTTGAACACAGCGTTTAATACATCAAGCAGACACAAAGGCTATTAGTGGGCATATTCTCGAGCCGCTAAGAAATCCCCCGGTAGCACAAGACTCGCCAGCAAGAGAAAGACAATAAGCAGGGTTGATGGAGAAATATAGCCGCTGCTGACACGGGGTTCCCTATGCTACCCCAGGGAGGGCTGCTCAGATCAGGGCCCACTGTTGCCGCGTGGCACCTGCCCCCCTGCCTCACCTGCCTGTATCGATACTATGACCCCACGTCTACTCGCCCGCCTCCCCGCCCATCTATAATGCATGCCGGATTATCAGGCCAAATGAAAAGGAATGTGCAATGGAGTGAGGCATTCCGCGGTGGGTATAAAATCCCAGCACTTCCTCCAAGGTGTGTGGCATTATGGGTAATCCACAAACTTTGGACGAAGTGGTAAATCGAACCAGTCTCATCTTTTAAAGATATACAAATCACATTATTGATGAAACAGACAATCGTCATCAACATTCCAACAGAAGTGCAGATGCCTTCATCGCAAAAACAAAAGAAACGCACTGACAAAGACCTTACAATGGGGTTAACATATCCATGGGCAACTCACGTATAGCATTCTGGGAGATGTCACTTTTTTTACTTTTTTTCAAAACACATGAAAACTAACGCACGGCATTCTGGGAGATGACACTAATTTCAATTATACTTACAAAAACATGACAACTCTCGTTTGGCATTCTGCAAGATGACACAATTTTTACTTTTCTTACAGATCACGATCCGTAAAGAAAAAATCTATCGTAAAAAGTAGCAAGTAGTGATTGGAAGGTCTCAGAGAGTGCTCGTGAGGCTTAGAGCCAGACGACCGGCGATGGCAGCAGAACGGGTTAAGTGTTGGCAGGGTACTTCGCCTTCCTAGCCAAACATTTGGGACCACCATGCCACCAGTGTAAATCTTAACTTCCGGTTCTCCTTCTTCTTAGAGAAATCCTCTCGCGATTGCGATCTTCCCCGAGAAGCCGCTTACAGTTCCTTTTGATAGTGCTGCCTTTGATTCCCATTGGAGTGTCCACTTATTCCAATGGGAGCATAAACCAATAACTACTACGAGGGTGATGCGGTGCATTTCGTGAGCTTCCGCGCTGAAGGAAGCGTGAGATTGTTTAATAAGCAGTGGAGTTCAAAAGGTCCCTCCTTTGAGATTAGTCTGTTTATGAATTTCTCAGTAAATATCCGCACTTGTTTAAACCATGTCGTGATTTTCAATCCAAAATGCTCTTTTTCAGTTGGAGGCGCAACTTGTTGCATAAAACATCACAAAAATGTAAATCTAAACATTTATGTACTTAATTCATTGCATAAAACTTCCATATAAGGCAAAGCAAACTATCTACATCGTCACATTGCAAGCATTATCTACCAATTAAGGACGAACCAAAACAACGCCAGGCTGCGTAAAACATCACAAAAGAGGAACCGAATTATGCCCACGTTACTTAAAATCTCGCAAAAACACAACCCGAAATGTCTATATCTAAATATATGCATAAGCAACTACTGTAGTTGGACAGACGAAAAGAACTGAACACCATGCCAAGCAGACGAACTTTGGCATGGGTCGTCTGCATAGGCAGGTGAAGATGGTAGTCTCAGAGAGCCCCTTTCGCTAGATCTAACAACGCAAGTCTTCCATTACAACCCACGCATGAAAGCGCGGGGCGCAGCTATCGAATGCCAAAATCGTCTGCGGGGGAGATGACGCGTCATGGTGGCCATCTTGGCGGGAACATGGCCGACATGCGGAGATGTTTGGCAGAAGTGTAAACGGAGCTGACTGAGACAGAGAACCAGCAACAGGTGACTGGAATCCATATATACAAGCATGGCTAAAACGCAGAACGAAACGGAATGGGAAATATCTGGCAGGGATGCGAAATATTCCCAGCAACAAAGGTCAAGGTCATCTATGACGAGTTCCCAACCTCATAATCTGTCTTTCTCAACATGTCTATCTGGTCGTTAAAAAATGATTATAATAGACCAGACAATGAAACATTGCAAGTGAATTATACTCGTCAAATGTAATCATGAAATTACTACTTCTGTCCTCCAATGGACGTTTTATAATCAAGGAATTTATGATTTCGATTACCGTCACTTTTCTGCCATATCATGCTAATTCGTGACTAGCCAGTTGTAAGTATTGGAGAAAACCGTGATATTCGGCGAAATCGGAGCCTATCCCCAAGTCACTGGCAACTTTATCTCGCTGGGATGCGAACTCGGGTAATATCCAGCGAGACAGCGAGCAATCAGGGGCAATGCTTTGGACCAATCGGCCTTTGGGGCATGCCCTTCACTTATCGGATATTCCTAATAATCTAACCAACGTAAATAACGTTTAATAATACTTAAAAGCATAATAAAATCTTGAGATTTATGGTTAACAACTGGTTTAGATATTTAAAGAATACAGAGAAACAAGCTTCGTAAAAACGATCGCACACTGATTGGCAAGCGGAGTGATCAAATGGTTCAGATTAAACGTTTAGGTGACTTCAGGCCTATATAGCAATAAACTAATTGCAACAATCTGGTACTTCAAAAACAATAGCATATTACTTATGAGTATGGTGACCTGTGCAGTCTAATAATGTACGTGTACTACTCTACGTGTATGGAATACGATGAACTTTATTGGGCTACTGCATAGGGATGGTAGGTCTACATGTCAACTACTCAACGTCTAGAAAACATACCCTAGTGGTCTGGTTAAAACGCAAATATTTACAGATAAAGGCAAAACTGAACTATATATATATAAATATATATATATATATATATATATATATATATATATATATATATATATATATATATATATATATATATATATATATATATATATATATATATATATATATATATATATATATATATATATTGAATGAATTTCTTTTATAAATCATTAACATTTTTTTAAAAAGGTTTTCCCAAATACTTTCCAGCATTCATGCATGCTGGGAAAACAATTGCATATTGGTCACGTGACGGCTGCGTGGGGTACGATAAGCGCTTTGCATATGGCTAAATGAGGGGGGGGGGTGGACATTGGAAATGAGCGGGGCGGGGTTGGGGTAGGGGGGGTGATCACACAGCCAGCTCTTAACTTAGCTATCGGAGTGAGCATGCCCCGCTAAAGCCCAGAAAAATAGGCAGGTTTACCGTGAAGTTATCTGTGTTCGTCTACGCTCACAACCGTATCGTCATCGTCAGAACACTCAAAGCTGCTCACCAGTTGTTGAAAAGGGGGCTGTTCTATTTCGCTCTGCATGGCAAACTCGCTCAGGGCCTTCCAGGGTGGCTGGTAGCTCTGGACCTCCACTTGGTTCGCCTGCATCTGCTCGTGGCGTACCGGACTCGACGCGACCATGGGTACTCCTTGTAGGGGGCGCTGTAACGAACCGTTCTGAAATGTAAATTGGCCGCTCTGAGCGCCAACAAAACAAAGATAGTTGTAGTAGAGATAAGCAAGCATCCATGACGATGTCCGGATAATGCAGGTAACAGCTAAGTAAGGAATTAGTTGATTTCAATGGAGCACTGTTACCTTCTAAATATAAAGCATGGAAATAGCTCCAATGTTTGTTTCATCTTTTTTCTCGTTTCAGGATTTCTTCACAAAAAATCAGAATGAACGTCGAAAATAGATGCAGCCCAATATCATTGCATTAAGGGTTCTTTGTTCTCAAGAAAATGCAAGAATTAAGGGTATAAGATCTAAGAAATGAGAAAGGTGTCAACCGGAAATGATGGTTTCATTGATTCAAAACGCTTCTTCAATATTAGATTCTCAAGAAAGGATTGAATTTAAAGCTACAGGACATCGGATGGATGCTTAAGTAAGAAGTATGAGGGACCTAACATTCATTAATACATGTATTTAACTTCCTAATAAAATGTATGAAATACTGAGAAGTAGATATGCTATGATTTGGGGAATACTCGCAATACATTTCAATTTTAGGTCCGTCATGCTTTATTACGTTACAAAGGAAAGTTATAGTTATTTCAATACGATATATCTCAAGTCTGACAAAGTTCTGAATATGATTCGAGGAAAGTATGAAGTATAAAGGATCGAAATTTTACAAGATCAATGGATATATATATATATATATATATATATATATATATATATATATATATATATATATATATATATATATATATATATAATTACATGCATACATATATATATATATATATATATATATATATATACATATTTATATATGTATATATATATATATATATATATATATATATATATATATATAAATATATATATATATATATATATATATATATATATATATATATATATATATATATATATATATATATATATATATATATATATTTACGAACACAGGACTGAACACTAAACACAGAAAGCAAATAAACACCAGCAATAGAAATATCTGGACAAAATACGTTGCATAGTGAGGATACTCAGAAAAAGTTAAGTAAAAACAGTAATAACACTGGAATTTATGACGATATAAAATTATTTCGGTCAGAAGTTTCCAAGAACTGCTGAGTCAGCATTTCACGACCTCCCCATTGTATCCATGCCAGGCGGGATTTTGTTTCTGTGTTGTTTGAGTGTGTACGCGTGGTAGGTAGTATTTTCGCCGCCAGATCCTCAGCTGTGTATGTCTACCAGTAGCCAGCCCAGGAGCCAGTCAAGAGCCCTGTTTGGATGATTTTACATCAGGGAGACCGATAACATCTCAAAATCCCTCGACCAGCGCTAATGATCCTATAATGATGAAATTGTCCACCGGCCTTTCATAGTGGACCACCAAGGATTTCGAACGTTCTCCTCTTACGCGGGCGGCTAAGTGGCTAAAATTGGCTAAATCGGCCGACTATCTTGTCACCACTCGTTAAAGGGTCTTAGCAAACCGCCAAAGAACTCTCCCCGACCCTGCACCTTTCGTTTTAACCCTCTCGTGCAAAGAGCTCTCCTTGAAAGTCTAAGCACCCATCAAAAGATCCAAGCTCAAACCTGTACCCCCACCCCCCCACCCCCCCTTTTATATCTGAGTTCTCATTGAAATGTGTCGTCTGAAACTGAGCAACTATTGGATATGACTTCAGAGAAAGGCATAAATTTGCAAAATAAGATAATGGATAATCGTTCTCCAAAATAGTAATATGAGCAAAATAGTCAGTTTTTCCTTTCTGGGCCATAGTAGATATACACGGATTAACACATTAACGTCAACAGAGGACAAAACTGCCTGACTTTTTTGGTAGCAACTTTGTTGCCAGAGTATTTTTTTGAAAAATATTTGAAGGAGAAATGTCGATCAGAACTCCACCTACAGGCCTACTTCAAAAAACATGTGAAAAGAATATTGATCTCAAAGGTATTTTCAGAAGTATCACAGATGCAGACGATGCTCGTCAAGGAGATGTGCAGACACCAATGGGTTAACTGCCTTCAACTGTCTGCCACCAAGATTTGTTCCACTTGCCTAATCAAAGGCCTTCGTCAAATCTACCTATCTGTCCCGGTACCCTACAAGGTGTGGGTCTATTGTCTTTGTCCATCTTGCCTGTCTCCCCCAGACATCTCCCCGGCACCTCAATAGGCGAGTTACATTTGTTTGCGTGCTAATAAGATCGGATCGAAGATAATTGGCTCTACATAGGTGCGATTAGTTTCATTTTCTTTTCAGTGCCTGTCAGTCGAGGAGAACAGAATGTAGCGATCGTGTTTGTTTACAGCAGGGAGTCGAGGCGGATGATTACTGTTTCAAAGGCAGAATGAATGGCTAGCTAAGACATGACATGGCAGTACATGGAAAGTTGTAGTGTATAGGTAGATTTCTCGGTCAATAAACTCGTTATAACTCTTTTCCCAGAATAGTTCTACATACCTCCTGGGATTGATCAAGATCAAGCTATCTTACGTAACAAAGGCAAGACAAGATACCAAATATCGATATCACCATGAAACAAATGTTGCAAAATGCTTTAAAACATTTTAAATGAGAAAGATGGATGTATATATATATATATATATATATATATATATATATATATATATATATATATATATATATATATATATATATATATATTTATTTATATAACTCTGATATCACACAATATTTCATGATATGCCTCCTCTAGGCATCACTCATGGGTATGCACATGTGTGCAACTACATTTCAAAAAAGATATTCGCTTAGCTAACAGGGATATAGATATACGGTATATGTCAACTGATGCAACCTTTTCAGTGTCTTCAGGTGTTGCAGGACAGACCTATAGAGACCAGTCTGTCTGTATGTATGTCCGTCTGTGAGTGTGTATCTGTCTCTGCAGAGATGGCTTAGTTAACAAACAGTATCAATGTCAGAGAAACAAAGAACCAACTCGCTCTCATGAAATATTCCTTTGCAAAAAAAACGGTGCGTCCCTGTGGAGTCAGGGCCCATTTTGAAGCAATAGTTTCGTATTCCCCCAAGAGTCCTGCACTGGGCTATTTAACACGAATTAACACGTGCTGGCCGCTCGAGAAAAGTGGCATTTTAGCATATTTCGGGCTTCCATTAATCATCAGAGGGGAGTTGTGATTTATCTCTTCCCGGGGGTATAGGGCTTAGTGCAAGTTTCATCGACACGTCCCTCAGCTGAGGGGAATATAGATACTCATCTCTCTGGCTTCACAAACACACCACCAACTCTCTCTCTCTCTCTCTCTCTCTCTCTCTCTCTCTCTCTCTCTCTCTCTCTCTCAGCTGAGAGGAATACAGTACATATGTATAGATACTCATCTCTCTGGCTTCACAAACACACCACCAACTCTCTCTCTCTCTCTCTCTCTCTCTCTCTCTCTCTCTCTCTCTCTCTCTCTCTCTCTCTCTCTCTCTCTCTCCTAGGCAGATCCTATCAACACAGTATCTGGACCCAGTAGCAGGCATTGAAGTTATTGATCCGTTTAACATGCTTGTGGCTGTGATTGCCGTTTTAAAAATTCATTGCAGTACATTGTACATCAACTGTTTTAAAGGTTATGTTGAAGGTACCCTTAAAACAGTATTATCGTAATCATAGACTCAACAAAGATAGATGATGCATTCAACAAGAAATCTATTGCAATGTATGTGTATGTATGTATGTATATATATATATATATATATATATATATATATATATATATATATATATATATATATGTATATATATATATATATATATATATATATATATATATATATATATATATATATATATATATATATATACATATATATATATATATATATATATATATATATACATATATATATATATATATATATATATATACATATATATGTATATATATACATATATATATATATATATACATATATATATATATATATATATACATATATATATATATATATATATATATATATATATATATATATATATATATATATATATATATATATATATATATATATATATGTATATATATCATCAATCATGCAGAAACATATCTGTGTATGACTAGCCCTGTATGACGGTATAATAAACAAGAACTATGAGGCACATATTTTTCTATATATTCTCATGAAAATGCCAAGTTATGTTTGTTCCTAGCCCCTGCATGAGGGTCTAGCCAGCCTACATACCATGGCACAGCGATTATCGTGTAGGAATTAGGCTAATGAGATCTTAAAACCCCCAGCGCTGCAGATGACCGACTCCCAGGCCCAAGTTGATGTGACCCTCTACATCATACTCATCGTGACAATGACTTTTAATAACTCCGCATAACGTGCCTCATGCATAGATTGCTGAAAACCGCCACTCTATTAAATATTTACGTCTGATAACTTCACTTTCTATTTGCGTCAACCGGGATCCACGCATGCATCGACAGGCAGCAAACAATACACATACCAAATAAGTCATGAGATCAGTTTATGTATAAAGTTTGTCATTTAGTAGAAATTTGTATTAAACCGTTCCGATCCAATATTAGAATATATTCGTGGTATGGGTCCCAGCATACGCATACTAGGGGTCTTTTTAACTTATGGAAGTGTTCAAATGACAACGATACGTTCATGAAGTGTTCATATAGTGTTGCATTGTATGAACACATGCACACTTCGACGAAGTGTGAAAACTGTTCAACTTTTCAATATGTTCAAGCTAAACAGTAAAACCGCGTCTTACTGCACATATAACTTCGTAGTATCATTTTGCACACTTCGACGAGGTGTAAGAACTGTTCAACTTATCGAGATGTTCAACTGACAGGACCAAGTGTTTAAGCTTAAAAAAAGTAAAACTCTGTTTTATTGATTCTGTTTTACTGAAAACATATCTCCCTGGTATCAGTTTAAACACTTCGACGAAGTGTAAAAGGTGTTCAACGTACTGAGATGTTCAATTGACGGGGTGTATCAAAGCTGGTAAAGCAATGTTGTACTGAACACACATCTCCGTGGTATCAGTTTGAACACTTCGACGAAGTGTAAAAGGTGTTCAATGTACGGAGATGTTCAACTGACAGGGTGTATCAAAGCTAGTAAAGCAATGTTTTACTGAACACACATCTCCGTGGTATCAGTTTGCATGCTTTGCAGCAGAAGTGTGAGAAACAATCGAGGTATCTCGCGTAGAAATCGACAAGTAAGACAAGTAAGCGGGCCTCTGGGTGTGTGGATATCGGGAATCAATTTCACAGAGGTCTAAATGATATAATCTAATCTGTGTGTGTTTACAATTCACTGGCAGGTTTTAATTGGTGCATGTCTCTCTGGTCGGATGTTGACGTTCTCTGGGAGGGAGCTTGGCTTTGTAGCTTGCCACACAATGGCAGCGAGGATGGTCGATACCGGGCTCCCTAGCCCGCTCATGGCTTAATAGGGTTCCCACGATGCTGCCTGATAATACTATAATACAGCAGAGAGGGGAGAGGTGACATACAGATGGACTGGGGGAGAAGAGAACCAGGGTGGGGTAGGGAGGGGGCTGGACCCATTTTAAGTGTAAAGGGGGAAAGTCTACATTGAGAAACACAGTATAAGAAGAGTAACCCCTTAGGAAGAGGGGGGGGGGGGGGGGGTAACTCCCTCCTTAAAGGTATACGGAGACGTGCTTACTTCTAGATACAGGGGGAACGGGGCTGACTTCCTCTCAAAGGGGTATGCGAATATAGAAGAGGCGAAAGATGTCACTGTACACATTCGGTATATGTGAACTGCTCCTAATGTGAACACTACTTTCCGATCCCTTTTGTATATTTTACATTTGAATATAAAAAATACCTCTGAGATGTGAAGACCCTCTTATGTGAACGCCTTTGTTTGTCCTTGCCCAAGGTATCCACATATATGAGGTTACGCTTTTATACGATCTAAGCGGTTGTTTTAGTCAGAATTGATGGGATACACTGTCCATGAAGATGCTGTAATGATCCTTATTAAATGCGTTCCCGTTCAGAACTTCTTGGGTTCTTCGTGTGTTCATCCCCCAACGTATGGAGCGAAGGTAAACATGGTCTAAAACAAAGGGATGGATGCAGTCATCCATAAGCACATCCATGCAGTGCTGGATCATTAAAGAAAGGTAGCGATGAATGATTTAGGCTGACTAACAGTCAAATCAATACCTAGCTAGGGGATGAGGAGGAGGATATGGTATTGACAGGTAGAAATATATGCGCACCTGTAATCATAGAGAGGCCTGAGTAAACCATACCGTGATTTACTATGCAATAATTACATAATTACTATCAAACCCCGTCGAGCCCCCGCCGCCGGGGATTATTTTCATAAGGATACACATTTATTGCTGCCTGATTGTTTGCGTTACGTCACGAGTTGACTTTTCCAGCGAGACAGATGTTAGACGAGACTTGAGTATGGAGATCACGAAGCCTGAGATATTATATTTTAACAAAATCAGCACAATTCACGTAATGTGCGTATACAACTATGTGATATATATATATATATTATATATATATATATATATATATATATATATATATATATATATATATATATATATATATATATATATATATATATATATATATATATATATATATATATACATACATATATGTATGTATATATATATTATTATATATATATATATATATATATATATATATATATATATATATGTATATATATATGAATACATATATAATATATATATATATATATATATATATATATATATATATATATATATATATATATATATATATATATATATATATATATATATATATATATATATATATATATTTTATAACAATATAGATATAGTGTTAGCATCAACCCAACACAATATTGTAATTAAAAAGTATACCAATAATTTCATTAGCAAGTATTTTCCCTCGCATGTGATATTTCATTACCATACAGTCAATGAGATGTTCTTATCGTTATGCTCCCACCGTATCATGCAGCCTATAATATAATTCTCTAGGGGAGGTACTAACCATGGCATCAACAACTTCTTCACCTAAATCCTAGCCATATCATATTCTCTGTATGATGTGATGGTGTTCTGTATATCCTAACCGTATGACCAAACCTATTCTGTATTCCAGTGAAGACTGCTATGATAACAACTATGATAACAAATCACATTTCCCTACCTATATTCTAGCCTTACCACCACACTTATAAGATGTTTTTATTGTATCTACCCTAATTATATAACAAATTCAACTATATTTTAGCAGCAGTACACTGTATAAACGACCAGTGAAGCCAGAGAGGGTGGTACCAGGCTCGCCCTACAGTGCCAGAGTGCTCTAGTGCCAGATGTTCTACTGGTGGGTTTGCTGGAGTCAGATAAGCGCCCCACACACCTGCAGAAAGCGATTCTGCTTGATAAGACTATTACAATATCCGCTGCTCTACGCTGGGGGTAGACCAGTAGCACGGTAACACAACGCTAGCTGCGCGAACCTGGCTATTGTCCCTGCCCCCCTTTCTGTCACTCACCTCGTCGGCGGCCCCTCTCATCCCCCTCCCCCTCCCTCCCTTTTCGTGTTCCACTTCATCCCCACCATATGTCCAACACCGACCCTATACACACTCCCGGGCTCTAGGTACACAAGTCACCATGAGTAACATGTATACTGTGAGGTTTTCATGGTGCGCATTAAGGGAGTCGCAGGGATGCCCCCAGGGCTGGGCCCCGGTGCGATTATTACAGTGTTAGCCTTAATGAAGTTTTACAATCCATTAGTTGAGGAAATTATAGGGATGGGGTCTAAGGGGTCCTGATCCGATGAAAAACGTTAGGCCAGGACGCCCCCCGCAATGCCTACCTGTGTCCCTCCCACACGAGAGTAGGGGATGAGCAGTCGGGTCTATTTAGCAGCATAAACAAGCGGAAAATCGCACATTGTTGGGGAAAACAGAGGGAAAATGAGTGTTGATTATATAGTGTCATGCGCCATCGTTATCCAATTGCACTCGCACAATAGTTCACAAAGGCGAGCGGCGGCACAACAAACTACCACGAGAATCCACGAGAAAACTGCGGCTTGTTTATTTACTAAATAAGCGCTTTATTTGTTGATGGGAGATGAAACCCTCTTCTAGACACGGTTCATGGCGCATTGTGTTCCTCTCTTATGCAGCATGAAAAACTAATAAAGACGAATGCCAACAAAAGGGAGAGGACAAAAGAAGAAGCGTGTTGAGTTTTTTCCTTGTTGTCAGGGTTTGGTAGGAGTTTGTGAGAAGTCCTGATGGGTATATGTTTCAATGGGTGGGTGATATCAGTAGGATCCTGACGAACGGTATCCTCCTTATTTATGGTATGCTATTTATGTGCAGTTAGTAGTAGAATTTAATGATGTTGCTATAACTATTATCATTATTATTAAAGTTATTATTATTATTATTATTATTATTATTATTATTATTATTCGCTCCTGGTATTTTCGGGGAAACGTTTCGAGGTTGACTTGGGGAATACTATGGCATGGTGTGTGTAGCTTAGGAATCGTGATGGTTTTAGTAGGGTAGGGTACAAGGCCCAATTCCCGTGACTTCTGCTCCTAGGAGGGAGACGAACCAGCACAGTGTGGGCTCTGAACCAGCGGCCCTGTCACTTACACTAACCAGACACCTCTACAACAACTACCAGCTCACTTCTACACCAATACCCCCCCCCCCCCCCCCGCCAGGGAGTCTCCAGGGTGGGGGAGAATGGTTATATATATATATATATATATATATATATATATATATATATATATATATATATATATATATATATATATATATATATATATATATATATATATATATATATATATAGTGTCTGATACCTGACAGCTTAACCAGAGACTGTTAACGTGGCGAGAGACAAGCAACTTTACTAACATTTACTAGCATACCCCTATGCTTGGCTAAAAGTACCCCCAGGCCTAATCTTCCAATGACCCCCCGCCTACCACACACACGCACTAGTATAGGGAGGTAGTACCCGCCTCCTCTGGTAAGACGGTGCTGCAAAATAAGAACTACCGGAGAAACCAGACAAATCTTCACAAACTACAGACTAGTACAACTAACTGCCTACATGCTCCTAGCTTCTGACCCCTCTGCCCCTATACTACTAGTACTATCTCTACAGTAAGCAGGTCTGGGAGTAGTGGATTCAGTTCTCCAGCAGCATGGAATACTGTATCGTATAGTGGTAGGTTAACTGGGCCATCGACAATAGTTTTTCTTGGTCTACAATCAGTTGCCAAGTCTATTTTTGTCTGTCCAGGTACTCACCCATAGGGGTTTCCCCAGAATCATATACAGTGGAACCGGTAACAAAAGGAAAACTATTTGAACTTACAATAGAAGCGATAGATTTATGGAAGTTCTCATTGGTAGCATCTACCGGTACTTACATCAGGTTTCCATGGCATTGAACTGTTGGAACCCGAACTACCCCCCCCCCCCCCACACACACACTAAACATGCACCACCCTGGGGTGGCAGTGGTAGTAGTACTTGAGTATCGGAGTACTTGAGAATAGCAGGCAACACGGGTGTTAATATTAGGCTCGACAGGGTCCATCATGGCTGATTTGAGATGGCAAAATAAAGTGTAACACGATCGTTCTTTCCGAGGTGGTGCTTTCTGAGAAGGGTTCCTTCCATAACCGGGCCTCGTTCTAACACAAGTCGTATGCATCTTTAAAGCATATACATATATATATATATATATATATATATATATATATATATATATATATATATATATATATATATATATATATATATATATATATATATATATACACATGTATATGCGTCCAAATACCATGATGCTATACGATGATTGACTGTGTTAATATCGACAGGCTAGCAATCACTCGTGCGTGTCAACTTGAGCTGATGTTATTGACCTTGTATTGCAGGCGGGGACAGAATTGGATCAAAAAGTCGAGTTTGGAGTGAAATATGTGTCCTGGCACTAACCTGCTTCGTGATGCTGCCTCTCGGCTGATCCGAGCAGAAAAGTTCAACTTCATGCCGAGAGCCGATAACACATCCTTCACGGGCAATTGCTGTGCGCAGCTAACATTAAGATGGCCGACTAATGAAAGATGATTATAAGTGGAGTCAAAGGTTTCGTATCTACTAAACAATGAACGGGCCAACACAAATTATTCATAGCGACCCAACTTTGATAGATCAAAACTACGGAAATTCGACAAGCCTTGATGGACGCTCGTCAGACAAAACATGTCGATATCCATTCAGGAAATGGGAAAACGATCTCTTTGCCTTTTGACGTGATGAGGGTCGTTTCGGGCTTCAAAAGAGAATTTCTTTCATTAAGATATAGCTTTTTTCTTACTGACAGGTTTTATGTACAAAAGAACAAAAGGTAATAAACGTAAAGAAAAGGAAAAATACATCCAACGCTTTGTTTTCTCCAAAAGCTATTTATAGCTACTCTGCTGCAGGGATATCGTCTGCTATTTTCGCGCCTAATTCCTGTGGTGATTCAACACGAGTTTCAGTTTTATTTCTCTCTTTCCCATTAAACAGCAAATTCGCATTTTTTGTGTTGCAGAAAATCTCGTCTGCTCTTTTCGTGACGTCACCTCAATTGCAGCCGAAACCACAAAATTATGACAGATGTCGCCCACGGCGGAAAACAGTGAGCGACGCGATTGGCTGTGACCTTGGGTAGCAACTCTCTGCAGCCGCGACGGAGAAACACAAAGGGTGGAATATTAATATTTAAACCACACCCCAATGGGTAGTTTGTTTAAAATTCATCGCTGCGTTCGGGCCCCGGAGCCACGGGGTGGCGGCAACGCCTGTGTACAAACGGCGCTAATATCGTGAATATTTCATGACAAAAAGAATGCAGGCAGAGGCTGGGTTCTCCGTGGATAAATCAAGCAATTTGGCTGCTTTAATTACTGAATGATTCGGTTCACCGCTTTCAGGATATGCATCATGAACGATTTTTACCGGTGCAGTTTTGCTGTATGACATTATCTGCTGTTGTTTGGTAGATCATATGATTTTGTCATTAATTTTGTAGTTTTATATAGTGTCTATGTATATTTTCTACTAATAGTATTACGGATAATACTATTTATAATACCATCTATCTTATTACATTTATTATCATCATCATTATTATTATCATTATTTTTATTATCATCATCATCATCATCATCACCATAATCATCATCATCACCATCATCAGTGGTACCACTTCACTAAAGTTGCTGGCAGCAGAATAACAGGAGGTTGGTACAACCAGGTGGGACATTCACTACTGTCTGCGTAGCTTGTCCGTCGTTTTAAAATGCACGACAGAGACATCTCGCACAAAACTGTTTCAACTCAGTCCCTTGAAGCTAAAACTAAGGAGCAGTAGTGATTCCATGCTAGAAACAACGACCAGTATCGCAGAACAGCAGAGAAGAAACACTACGCTTCTATTGAATATATGCGAAAAGCATGGTTTAATTTTGATTTGGAATTTCTTTAATCATCACCTTTTCAGCAATATTAAGGCTTAATCGTGACTAGGCAGTTGTGAATGGTGAATGGTGAAGGTATTAACAATATGATTGGAGGAGGATCTCTATCGCAGGTTGCAGTGTGTGATATTGATTTTGAGAGAACAGTCATTGCGGTCATTAACACTATGTCTTATTGACTCTACATGAGGTGGGGAGGGGAAAGGTGGAGAAATTTCACTGTTCTTCTTATCATAGTCGCCTCTGTGTATTTATGTGCTTTCACTGCACCCAGTAGTGACCGAGTAAATAGGGCTGACAGCATATTTACTCTTCTCGGCCTGCCAGATTCTGATGACGTCACAAAAACAGACGACAACTCAACACGAGGATCTGCCACTGTTTAAGATAGCCCTCGGGTTTGGTTGGTTTGTGTTGTTGAATCTTAAGAGACGGGCTCGACATGTCAAAACAAAGTAGACTTGTGAACATCTTTTACGTAGGTTAAGTGAAAAATAAGATGATCTCATCACACATGGGAATACGGTTTGGTAGAATGTATTCGTTCAGTTATGTAGCAAAAAAGTTCCCCAATGTGAAAACTGTGCCAAGAAGTTTACTGCTAATGTAAGTTCGGCTGCTGCTGCAACTACTACTACTACTACTACTACTACTACTACTACTACTATCCTTATTGTTATTATTAGTATCATTATCATTATTAGTGTCGATGCTGCTGCTGCTGCTGCTACTACTACTACTGCTGCTACTACTACTACTACTACTACTACTACTACTACTACTACTACTACTACTACTACTACTACTACTACTGCCCATACCACTAAGCTGATCATAGGTAGCATCGCCATAGTCATAATAAGAACATATTCCTGTCAACATGTTCAGCGAAGGGCATTAAAGTCCATGAAAAATACCTGTTTTGCCGAGAAAGACTATAAGCGTCGTCTTAATGGATTGCCGCCAATAAACAGGCCTCTCATCTTCCCTCAACCTTTAACATTTGAGTCCCGACAGCACATTCACTAGGTGACGCAGGAACAGCATCAGAAACAATTAGGTACCGCACCTCAGAGCAGCTGGATATGGTCACCTTAACCTATTAAGCCTAGGGAGAACATGTGATCTGGCATGTATGAAAATATCTTGATCCAAAAGTGAAGTCTTGAAAAATATTTGACTGAAGGTGTTATTCATGATGGGTTAAACATTCCCTCTTCAATTCCTTTTTAAATCTTACTTAACATGACTAGTTATCTTCAAAGTTGAGAGACCATGTGTGCACTCCAGGCATTATTAAAGGGTTAATGGACAGTCATTTTTGTCATTGATTACGACAGGAAAGTCGTGTGACCGTGTAAGAGTTTGTACAGAGCCTACTGAAGCAAGATCCAATCATGCAATAACATTGTTTTGGACTATCCATGCTTCTCTTTATTTTTACATGCAGTAGCTTAATCCAACCAAGACATAATGATAGCAAACAGGGTTTGGTGGTACATAGTCAAAAATGGCTCATTAACCTTTTCATGCCGAGGAGAATTTTGCACGGATGAACGCGATATTCAAAAGATAAGAATTAGCATTTTGGAATTTACTGAATCAATAGTGACTTTTCCATCTAAAGGGAAAATCAGCTTCAGCATATAAAAGTGTGTATCAAATGCTATATAAGACCATACTCCAAAGCCACAACACATCTTCCAATTTCATTGCAACCTGGAATCGTGACTACTACACTGTATTACGCTATACTATACTAAACTACACTTATGGAGATTGTTTTCTAACATGTAGATTAGAGGTGGTATATATGTTAGGTACACCTGATGGCATCAATTAGATGCACCTGTTGAAGTTAATCTTGGAAAAGCTCATTAATTAAGACTGCTGTCCTTAAGCTTTGAGCACAGGGGGGATTTGAGGGGAAATGAGAAGGGGATGAGCAGCAGCAGAGGCAGGAGCGCGTGAGAGCAGTCTGGTAATCACACCTATCTCTTCCCACCTATCAGCTCATCAGTTGTTATCAAACTATAATCCTATCTTGTTAGCAAACTGGGCTAAGTCTATAGACACGCCAAATCAAACACAGATAGAGCCTCCTCGTCCCACACAGCAGCAGCAGCAGCAGCAGCAAAGGCCAAAACGAACACCACCAGAAATATTTAGTAAACAGCTGCTTTTAGTGATTGTGAAAATTAAGTTAGGAGCGTGTATGTGTGTGTGTGTGTGTGTATATATATATATATATATATATATATATATATATATATATATATATATATATATATATATATATATATATATATATATATATATATATATATATATATATATATATATGGGTGTGTGTGTGTGCTCTGTTGCAAGTCTTTCAATAACCTATGAATATCCAGCATTCTTATTTTTAAACATAAATGGCTTATACGTAAAAATTGAAAATTCGTCACACTACTTTGCTTTTCTCGCGATCTCCTCTGAGCATATCGCACTGTCATTGCGCGAATACTTAAAAGTTTTGAAATCATCAAAGGGGTTTGTGAATGTGGTAGAAGTTACCCCCTGTTGCCAGCCCCTTGTGCACACGTGTTGGCGACTTCCCCCAACTGGCTGTATCATTCAGAGTGAGATAGTGGCTCGAAAAAACAGCTTTAAAAAGAGACCCCTGTTCCTGTGTACTACTCTGTGAGGAGGCTTTCACCAACTGCATGCTGAGACGTATGTGAATATGTCCTAGTATGACTTTCTTTCTGTAGACTCTGGACTCAGTGAAATTAACAGTCATGCCTCCTATGTCTGTCCCCTTTAATCGTCGACTCCCGCCCTGAACAGTCTCTTGGGCTTTAAGTGTAGCTCCCTGCGTGAGCTTTAAGTCCGCTTAAGAGGCAACAAAAGTATTGCCAAAGGCGATATGTTACAAACCTCAAAGGGCTCCCCTCAAAAATTATGATTAAAGCGCCCCCATGCTGAGGGTGGCTACCCCATACACTATCAACACGTACCACGAGGCGACCCTTTTTGGAGAGCATTGAACACTGTGACAAATTGTTCAAGGCGAATCATTTTTCTCCCATTCGGAAGAGTAACACTAACAAGACAGCTGCGCGACCTGATGGATCTTAATAACAGGTGAAAACACCTAAGAGAGAGAGAGAGAGAGAGAGAGAGAGAGAGAGAGAGAGAGAATGCCCAGCAAACTAATATATATATATATATATATATATACATATATATATATATATATATATATATATATATATATATATATATATATATATATATATATATATATATATATATATATATATATATATATATATATATATATATATATATTGGCATCTACTTATCAAATTTTGGGAGACACTACATCTTTTACTGTAGTATTCCCAAAGGGAGAATAGAATTGGCCAAAACAACTACCATTCCCATCACGTGATTACCCTGCGAGTGTAACCGGATGATATATCGACTATTTATCTACGCCAAGCTAGTGGAATGCCCGTCTTCCCGACAGGACAGTTTACCTAACCCTCCATAAGTATGCAAATATCATAATGTTGAAGTACAAGTTGTATTTATTTGCCCAGGACGTCAGAGGATCACGGGTGCCGCGTGCTCTGAACGCTTGCCAAGCTTGGAATACCAGAGAGAGGAGATCAAATATGCACGGCCGAAGAATCGGGAGACTAGATCGATGATCAATTATTAAAAAGCGCTATTTTGTTATGCAACTTCAATTAGAAGGCCAGAATTCACCCCCCAGATATAGAATCATTGTGCCATGGAGAACAATGCCGCAGATTCATAATTTATGTTAATTTATTCTCCCCTTTGACATCTACCTATCCGTGCTGGAATCATACTCGTATATTACGTGTGAACAGTAGCAATCAAAGAAATGATGCATGGTATGGAATCCTGAATGAAACTGACACATTCAACAGTCTATAACCTATTTATGACCAGATATGAACACAGTTGGCTTGAAAAGAGCGAATATCTCCAAAGGCAACTCATTAACCAAAATACTAGTTGCAGATTTCTTTCTCAGAACAAATAAAATTTCATTTCACATTTAAATATTCTTACAATTCACATGTTATGCCTTATGATATATTTACATCCGCGCCAGATCACATGGGTGCGTCGCGTATGAATACATTAATGAGCACTTCAAAGTGATGAAGATGACTCTTCACCCCCGGAAAAAGAGGCGACAGATGTCGCTATTTTACGCTACTTGTGCACGCTCTCGTCTATTATCCAATCAAAATCAAGTATGCATCACACGAACGACTCCTTGAGTTTATTGATAAAGCAAAGGCCAATTTATCCGAGCATTTTTTTCGAATCTATGCTTACTATCGTAAACAGAAACCTGCGATGATATAAATTCAAGCTCTAACATAATCGACTGTAGAAGTAGATCATATATTATGGTGGGCCCGTCCAAGATGGTCAACTTATGAAGGTGGTCAACAGCTACCATGCACTGTACATCCAACTTTACAATGGGTGCCTCGGTCACCATATAGGCGGATTACCGCCACTAGCAAAGCATACCAACTGAATTCGAAATAGAATAGTGTAATGTAGATGATTACGTTATAGAACACACACGCGATGTAAATCTTCTGGCCTTTATTGCACTCAGTGACCTTGTCCTGATTTCAAAGGAAGGGTTGTACAATCCGTAAGTCAATGGAGCCACACTTCTATCGCCGGCAGTGTTATACCCCCAGATAATGATCTTAGGTAATATGTGCTCATGCCGGCCAGAGGGCCTACTTGCATAATCTCAATCTGGCGTGTGGGGGAGCTACTACACTATCCAGTACACTGCTGGAGGAAAATTCCCCAAGCTGTTTACTAGATAGGGGGAAACCACCAACTTTCCCTAAGTCAATGGTTACCTTTTCATGTGCCTCAAATCGGAATTTGCTTATAGGGACAGTCGAGTTGCAATATCCTAACCACTGGGCCATTGGGACAGCCCCCTGATGCCGTAAAGGTTATAGAATGAGCGTTTATCTACCATTAAAACATCAGCCATAGACATGAATAGATATCATGTAAATATATGTGCAAACAATGAAACAGATACGGTATTCTCTGCGGGTATTCCTCAATAAGTCAGTTTCATTCTATCACAAAGTCAACATTTTCGATTCGATAAAATAAAGATATGTTATAAAATAAATCCCTTATGAAATGGAGCTTGTCACAGGCCAATAACTATATAACCTTGATAGTTTAATGATATAGCTTATATCGTCACCTAGAAAAGCACAGGTCTATTGTGGTGAACTTATCTGAATGTAGTCAACCACCGTATTCCCTCTATCCACTCACCAGCCTTTCATCTCTACCCTAGGGGGACACGCCAACAAAATCCAGCATTATTAATTCTCCAGACAAGCGAAATAAAATTGACGAAATCAAACAGCAAAGCTCCAGTTAATCTGTATATAAAGGACGAGAGAATTGGATAAATCCAATCATATTGGGGGTAATTTCAGAGGAATTAACTTCAACACAGCCTCCTCATGCACGGACAATGCTAACGGAAAATGGAGAGGAAATTGAATAAATCATGGGCTTGGTCTTGCGGGGGAAATATGGTGTGTAATAATTTTCATGGTGAATTATCAAGCAATATTTTAGGAGTTAATCCCTAAATCTAATAGACTTCACCCCAGTGCGCTGTCAGGCCCTCGTTATGATCTGCCGCTGAAGCAGACGAAGAGTGCGGAATCAGTTCGCGCCATTTCATCGATCTGGAATAGATGCCGGAAAGTGGCAGCACGCCGCTGGAGGATGTCGTTACCCAGTGCACGACATGGATTGCATGTCTAAACATTTTATATGGGACGCAAGCAGTCACTTCTCCACACGACATTAACTCATTTGTCCGCTAAATTCACGTTTTCCCACAACTAAGCCGATATCGTCAAAACAAAAGAATGAATTGTAAATATCAACTTTCACAATTTTCAAGTTGAGTAACTAACAACTTTCACTTCATCACTCATATATTTGAACTATCTCTCTTCTCAAAAGAACTGATTATCAAAATATATCTGTATATCCGGCTTTATGAAGGTCTGGGTAGTGAAACAAGCAATGGAATTGCCTTGTAAATGCTAGCCTTATTGCAAAGTAGCCTTTTCTCCAAAAGGTTGACCGGAATTACTAGTATGTATGTACATATGTGTGTGTATTTGTGCATGTATGCGTGTTAATGTATGTATGTATGTATGTATGTATGGGTGTATGTATGTATGTATGAATGTGTATATGTATGTATGTATTGTATGTACGTATGCATGTATGTATGTATCTACATGTATGTGTGTATCTACATGTATGTGTGTATCTATGTATGTATCTATGTTTGTATCTATATATGTATGTATGCATGCATGCATGCATTTATGTATATGACCAAAACACCAAACTTTTTATTGAATGAGTATCTCATAGTAGGTTTTTTTTACCGCTAATCCCTCCCTCTACTACTATCAGCTGCTCGTCTAAGGAGGAGGAGGCCAGGAAACCACTAAGCACCCCTTTCCCCAGAGTCCTTAGATAAAGACGTACGACGAGCCTGCTGCTGCTGCTGCTGCTGCCTGAGCGGAGCAGCGCAGGAAACTCCTCAGCGCTTGTGCAATTTGTGTGCAATAAATCTGCTGACAATCTCCACTGAGTTGTCTACCAACGAATCAGCTTCTCTCCTCTTCATTACGCTGATTTACGAAACCCCAACACGACAGAGGTCCTTGATTTGTTTTAGCACGAAGGCGCTCTTCTTCCTCGCTATTTGACTACGAGGAGGATTGTTAAAGGTAGACTGCACGGCATCATTGAGGGGTAGGGGGGGGGGGGGGGGGGGTAGGATGATGTGATGTCCCAATAAAAGCAATTGGCAACTTCTCAGAGAACTCGCAGCAGATGTAAGACTAACCGGGTGGAAAATCTCCTTTAGTCATAAGGCGAGCACGGGTCGACTGCTTATGATGTATTAGTCAGAATTAGGGGTGAGAGAAGGGGCAGGAAAGGGGGCAGTGGAGGTCTGATCATGAATATACCATTGCACAAACCCTTTAAAAAAATGCGGAATATGCTTTTAACAAATAGGAATATCAGGTAAATGTATGCTTTTGGTATATGGAATATGCAGACAATAAAGCGCAGGTTATCGCATCATCCATGCATGCAGTTTTCAACAAAACCTAAAACGTGACAACTGAAATTCATATAAAGTTGCATATTTTCTTTGCAAAATGTTGGTTACAGGTTGAAACAACAAATTGTTAAATATTTCTTATCATACTTCACACAAAGAACGGAGATTTACGAAATGATTTTATTGTTGGTGAGATTCATGTTAGAACTGAAATTCCAATTAATACTCATTAGAACATAACACGTATGGTGCGACCAGTGGGGTAGGGATGCTGCCTTATGTTTTACTTTCACCTGTCCAATCAGTGCACGGTCTCACAGCAACAGTAACCATGGGAACAGGGTAAGGCTGGGTGGCCAAACATTGTTTCCCCTTCACCTCTCCAACCAGGTTACGGTTGTAAAGGTTACATATACCAATGAAGCCAGGAAAGGCGGGATGCTACCCGTTGTTTTTCTTACAACAATAGGATGCTGACCATTGTTTTTCTTTCACCTGTCGTATCACCTGGGCAGCAAGTTAGCCTCATTTGTCCGTTTCGGTGCTGGCATTCACAAAAAAGCTGGTAGCAGGGGTTAATTTTGACTAAACTCCCAATAAAAGCCCTTGTCAGCCGCTTCGTCAAGACGCCGGGACTGCCAACTGCGTCGAAGGCTTTCGCAACGTCAAGTGTCAATCACCCAATGGCAAACGGTGCGGTTTTACCAACACCGAGAATAGCGGAGTAACCGCCCCTCTTATTCCGCTGGTTACCCCTCTTATTTGCCCATTCGGATCGCGAGTTGGGGGTTACCCCTCTAAATTGGAAAATCATTCCACAACCAGGGGTGCTGATCATTCATAGCCGTAATGGTGAGGATTGTCTGAAGACGATTGCCTAGATTGTGCAATTCTCGCTTTGATACAGTTAGCCGAGCTCTATCTCACCACTAGGTCTGTCTCACCACTAAATTGTGTTAGAGTAGACTTGATTTGGTTTTGTCCAAACAGATTTAGCCAAACCTCGAGGGGACCGCGGGCGCTGGAGAGAGGCAGTCGAACTTAACAAAGGCCGGAAGGCTAAGCAAATGGAATTAGCCGACGACCAACACTACCGAAGATGCCCGATTGTTCTCCGCACAACCTCTTCTGATTTCGCCAGGGCGTTTTCTTGGAGCCGTAAGAATTCCACGACCTTGAGGACCCGGGAATTCCCCGGGTGTTCCTCCAAGCACCCCTGAGCATCCCTAGGTACATACACCCTCCTTTCAGCGGCTAACCTTGTGTATGGGATGATGGGGAATTGTGCAAGGAAGCCTCCTCAAGTCGCCTGACAAGTCTCCAATCAGCTAGTTAGCTGATAGCTTCAATGCTGGGGTTAGAATTACATGTAATGAAAGGCGAATGGAGAAATCGATATATTTATTGAGGAAGTGCACCGATTTAGCGTAAATACTTCATCATACTATAGATACAGCTAACAAGGCCTGCGATCTAAATGGCAGATGTTCTCCAATGGTGCATACTACTACACTATACAGATCTACTGGCAGCGAAAGGGAGGAAGGCAATCTCAACATTTGTCAAGACATCACACACAGTTATATATATATATATATATATATATATATATATATATATATATATAATATATATATATATATATATATATATATATATATATATATATATATATATATATATATATATATATATATTAAAAGGTATACTCGACTACTAGATCTGAAATTAGTCACTTTGGGGCCTGGCTCTACCCGTTCAATATATAGTAATAGAAGTAATTTTTAAGAAAGAAAATATTTCTTGTTGATATTTGTTGATATACGTTCAAATAGCATATGTTCACACAAGAGCCAAGAGTGTGATGAGAAAGCCGTCAGAATCCCCACCCTGTCACCCCCACCCTCCCCCGCGATATGGCCATCATATCAATATTACTGGCTTAGGGGGGGGGGGTGTATGGGAACCCAGCATGTGTGAAAAATAACTTGTGAAGTGACGGTTGTAATTCCCCCACAGCATCGACGGAATAGCCAGGGAGTGTTATGTGGTTCTCCGCTACCAATTAGCTTGAAAGCTTTCTAACAGTTCTCAATCCCGCACGTCTGACAATAAGCCGGGAACGTGTTTGAAATTATAGACCTGCGAGAGAGGGCTGAGAAATTGCAACTCGAGCACAAAATTGTCATCTGAAGTAGATACGGGCTAATTCATTAGGAAGAGTAGTTTGTGTTTCTCAATGGTGCTATGCTTGGTGCCACCTTACCACACCGTGTAACTCATTCTAGAGGGTGGGTGGGTGGGTTGGTTAAGGTTAATAATAATCTTATCCTCATCCCATACCATGACTTACCCCTCCCATGCCCATTCTGACCTATATGTAGTAATTCAAGGCACGATTTGGGTGTTGTTTCT
>OZ012692.1:38662059-38682677 GCA_963942565.1 Maea johnstoni | reverse complement strand
AACAACTTCTTCACCTAAATTCTAGCCATACCATATTCTCTGTATGATGGTTTTCTGTTTATCCTAGCCGTATGACCAAACCTATTCTGTATTCCAATAAAGACTGCTATGATAACAACTATGATAACAAATCATATTTCCCTACCTATATTCTAGCCTTACCACCACACTTATACGATGTTTTTATTGTATCTATTCTAACCATATAACCAATCCAACTATATATTAGCAGCAGTACACTGTATAAACGACCAGTGAAGCCAGAGAGGGTAGTACGAGGCTCGCCCTACAGTGCCAGAGTGCTCTAGTGCCAGATGTTCTACTGGTGGGTTTGCTGGAGTCAGATAAGCGCCCCACACACCTGCAGAAAGCGATTCTGCTTGATAAGACTATTACAATATCCGCTGCTCTACGCTGGGGGTAGACCAGTAGCACAGTAACACAACGCTAGCTGCGCTAACCTGGCTATTGTCCCTGCCCCCCTTTCTGTCACTCACCTCGTCGGCGGCCCCTCTCATCCCCCTCCCCCTCCCTCCCTTTTCGTGTTCCACTTCATCCCCACCATATGTCCAACACCGACCATATACACACTCCCGGGCTCTAGGTACACAAGTCACCTTGAGTAACATGTATACTGTGAGGTTTTCATGGTGCGCATTAAGGGAGTCGCAGGGATGCCCCCAGGGCTGGGCCCCGGTGCGATTATTACAGTGTTAGCCTTAATGAAGTTTTACAATCCATTAGTTGAGGAAATTATAGGGATGGGGTCTAAGGGGTCCTGATCCGATGAAAAACGTTAGGCCAGGACGCCCCCCGCAATGCCTACCTGTGTCCCTCCCACACGAGAGTAGGGGATGAGCAGTCGGGTCTATTTAGCTGCATAAACAAGCGGAAAATCGCACATTGTTGGGGAAAACAGAGGGAAAATGAGTGTTGATTATATAGTGTCATGCGCCATCGTTATCCAATTGCACTCGCACAATAGTTCACAAAGGCGAGCGGCGGCACAACAAACTACCACGAGAATCCACGAGAAAACTGCGGCTTGTTTATTTACTAAATAAGCGCTTTATTTGTTGATGGGAGATGAAACCCTCTTCTAGACACGGTTCATGGCGCATTGTGTTCCTCTCTTATGCAGCATGAAAAACTAATAAAGACGAATGCCAACAAAAGTAAGAGGACAAAAGAAGAAGCGTGTTGAGTTTTTTTCTTGTCAGGGTTTGGTAGGAGTTTGTGAGAAGTCCTGATGGGTATATGTTTCAATGGGTGGGTGATATCAGTAGGATCCTGACGAACGGTATCCTCCTTATTTATGGTATGCTATTTATGTGCAGTCAGTAGTAGAATTTAATGATGTTGCTATAACTATTATCATTATTATTAATGTTATTACTATTATTATTATTATTATTATCATTATTATTATTATTATTATTCGCTCCTGGTATTTTCGGGGAAACGTTTCGAGGTTGACTTGGGGAATACTATGGCATGGTGTGTGTAGCTTAGGAATCGTGATGGTTTTAGTAGGGTAGGGTACAAGGCCCAATTCCCGTGACTTCTGCTCCTAGGAGGGAGACGAACCAGCACAGTGTGGGCTCTGAAGCAGCGGCCCTGTCACTTACACTAACCAGACACCTCTACAACAACTACCAGCTCACTTCTACACCAATACCCCCCCCCCCCCCCCCCCCCCCCGCCAGGGAGTTTCCAGGGTGGGGAAGAATGGTTATATATATATATATATATATATATATATATATATATATATATATATATATATATATATATATATATATATATATATATATATATATATATATATATATATGTGTGTGTGTGTGTGTGTGTGTGTGTGTGTGTGTGTGTGTGTGTGTAGTGTCTGATACCTGACAGTTTAACCAGAGGCTGTAAACGTGGCGAGAGACAAGCAACTTTGCTAACATTTACTAGCATACCCCCATTCTTAGTTAAAAGTACCCCAGGCCCAATCTTCCAATGACCCCCCCCCCCCCCCCCCTACCGCACGCACGCAGTAGTATAGGGAGGTAGTACCCGCCTCCTCTGGTAAGACGGTGCTGCAAAATAAGAACTGCCGGAGAAACCAGACAAATCTTCAGAAAGTACAGACTAGTACAACTAACTGCCTACATGCTCCTAGCTTCTGACCCCTCTGCCCCTATACTACTAGTACTATCTCTACAGTAAGCAGGTCTGGGAGTAGTGGCTTCAGTTCTCCAGCAGCATGGAATACTGTATCGTAGTGGTAGGTTAACTGGGCCATCGACAATAGTTTTTCTTGGTCTACAATCAGTTGCCTAGTCTATTTTTGTCTGGCCAGGTATTCACTCATAGGGGGTTCCCCAGAATCATATACAGTGGAATCGGTATCAGAAGGAAAACTATTTGAACTTACTATAGCAGCGATAGATTTATGGAAGTTCTCATTGGTATATCATCTACTTATATCAGGTTTCCATGGCATTGAACTGTTGGAACCCGAACTTACCCCCCCCCCCCCCCCCCACTAAACATGCACCACCCTGGGGGTGGCAGTGGTAGTAGTAGTTGGGTATCGGAGTACTTGAGAATAGCAGGCAACACGGGTGTTAATATTAGGCTCGACAGGGTCCATCATGGCTGATTTGAGATGACAAAAAAAAGTGTAACACGATCGTTCTTTCCGAGTTGGTGTTTTCTGAGAAGGGTTTCCTTCCATATACCGGGCCTCGTTCTAACACAAGACGTATGCATCTTTAAAGCATATACATATATATATATATATATATATATATATATATATATATATATATATATATATATATATATATATATATATATATATATATATATATATATATATATATATATATATATATATATATATATATATATATATATGCGTCCAAATGCCATGATGCTATACGATGATTGACTGTGTTAATATCGACAGGCTAGCAATCACTCGTGCATGTCAGCTTGAGCTGATGTTATTGACCTTGTATTGCAGGCGGGGACAGAATTGGATCAAAAAGTCGAGTTTGGAGTGAAATATGTGTCCTGGCACTAACCTGCTTCGTGATGTTGCTTCTCGGATGATCCGAGCAGAAAAGTTCAACTTCATGCCGAGAGCCGATAACACATCCTTCACGGGCAATTGCTGTGCGCAGCTAACATTAAGATGGCCGACTAATGAAAGATGATTATAAGTGGAGTCAAAGGTTTCGTATCTACTAAACAATGAACGGAGCCAACACAAATTATTCATAGCGACCCAACTTTGATAGATCAAAACTACGGAAATTCGACAAGCCTTGATGGACGCTCGTCAGACAAAACATGTCGATATCCATTCAGGAAATGGGAAAACGATCTCTTTGCCTTTTGACGTGATGAGGGTCGTTTCGGGCTTCAAAAGAGAATTCCTTTCATTAAGATATAGCTTTTTCTTACTGACAGGTTTTATGTACAAAAGAACAAAAAGTAATAAACGTAAAGAAAAGGAAAAATACATCCAACGCTTTGTTTTCTCCAAAAGCTATTTATAGCTACTCTGCTGCAGGGATATCGTCTGCTATTTTAGCGCCTAATTCCTGTGGTGATTCAAAACTAATTTCAGTTTATTTCTCTCTTTTCCATTAAACAGCAAATTCGCATTTTTTGTGTTGCAGAAAATCTCGTCTGCTCTTTTCGTGACGTCACCTCAATTGCAGTCGAAACCACAAAATTATGACAGATGTCGCCCACGGGCGGAAAACAGTGAGCGACGCGATTGGCTGTGACCTTGGGTAGCAACTCTCTGCAGCCGCGACGGAGAAACACAAAGGGTGGAATATTAATATTTAAAACCACACCCCAATGGGTAGTTTGTTTAAAATTCATCGCTGCGTTCGGGCCCCGGAGCCACGGGGTGGCGGCAACGCCTGTGTACAAACGGCGCTAATATCGTGAATATTTCATGACAAAAAGAATGCAGGCAGAGGCTGGGTTCTCCGTGGATAAATCAAGCAATTTGGCTGCTTTAATTACTGAATGATTCGGTTCACCGCTTTCAGGATATGCATCATGAATGATTTTTACCGGTGCAGTTTTGCTGTATGACATTATCTTCTGTTGTTTGGTAGATCATATGATTTTGTCATTAATTTTGTAGTTTTATATAGTGTCTATGTATATTTTCTACTAATAGTATTACGGATAATACTATTTATAATACCACCTATCTTATTACATTTATTATTATCATCATCATCATTATTATCATTATCGTTATTATCATCATCACCATAATCACCATCATAGGCATCATCATCATCATCATCATCATCAGTGGTACCACTTTACTTAAGTTGCTAGCAGCAGAATAAAAGGAGGTTGGTACAACCAGGTGGGACATTCACTACAGTCTGCATAGCTTGTCCGTCGTTTTAAAATGCACGACAGAGACATCTCGCACATAACTGTTCCAACTCAGTCCCTTGAAGCTAGAACTAAGGAGCAGTAGTAATTCCATGCTAGAAACAACGAGTAGTATCGAAGAACAGCAGAGAAGACACACTACGCTTCTATCGAATATTTGCGAAAGGCATGGTTTGATTTTGATTTGGAATTTCTTTAATAGTCACTTTTTCAGCAATATAAATGTTTAATCGTGACTAGGCAGTTGTGAATGCTGAAGGTACTAATATGATTGGAGGAGGATCTCTATATCGCTGGTTGCAGTGTGTGATATTGATTTTGAGAGAACAGTCATTGCGGTCATTAACACTATGTCTTATTGACTCTACATGAGGCGAGGGGGGGAAAGGTGGAGAAATTTCACTGTTCTTCTTATCATAGTCGCCTCTGTGTATTTATGTGCTTTCACTGCACCCAGTAGGGACCGAGTAAATAGGGCTGACAGCATATTTACTCTTCTCGGCCTGCCAGATTCTGATGACGTCACACAAACAGACGACAACTCAACACGAGGATCTGCCACTGTTTAAGATAGCCCTCGGGTTTGGTTGGTTTGTGTTGTTGAATCTTAAGAGACGGGTTCGACATGTCAAAACAAAGTAGACTTGTGAACATCTTTTACGTAGGTTAAGTGAAAAGTAAGATCATCTCATCACAAATGGGAATACGGTTTGATAGAATGTATTCGTTCAGTTATGTAGCAAAAAGTTCCCCAATGTGAAAACTGTGCCAAGAAGTTTACTGCTAATGTAAGTTCGGCTGCTGCTGCAACTACTACTACTACTACTACTACTACTACTACTACTACTACTACTGCCCATACCACTACGCTGGTCATAGGTAGCATCGCTATAGTCATAACAAGAACATATTCCTGTCAACATGTTCAGCGAAGGGCATTAAAGTCCATGAAAAATACCTGTTTTGCCGAGAAAGACTATAAGCGTCGTCTTAATGGATTGCCGCCAATAAACAGGCCTCTCATCTTCCCGCAACCTTTAACATTTGAGTCCTGACAGCATATTCACCAGGTGACGCAGGAACAGCATCAGAAACAATTAGGTACCACACCTCAGAGCAGCTGGATATGGCCACCTTAACCTATTAAGCCTAGAGAGAACATGTGATCTGGCATGTATGAAAATATCTTGATCCAAAAGTGAAATCTTGAAAAATATTTGACTGAAGGTGTTATTCATGATGGGTTTAACAGTCCCTTTTCAATTCCTTTTCAGATCTTATTTAACATGACTAGTTATTTTCAAAGTTGAGAGACCATGTGCGCACTACGACAGGAAAGTCATGTGATCGTGTATAGTTTGTACAGAGCCTACTGAAGCAAGATCCAATCATGCAATAACATGGTTTTGGACTATCCATGCTTCTCTTTATCTTTACATGCAGTAGCTTAATCCAACCAAGACATATTGATAGGAAACAGGGCTTGGTGGTACATTGTCAAAAATGGCTTATTAACCTTTTCATGCCGAGGAGAATTTTGCACGGATGAACGCGATATTCAAGAGATAGGAATTAGCATTTTGGAATTTACTTAATCAATAGTGACTTTTCCATCTAAAGGGAAAATCAGCTTCAGCATAAAAGTGCGTATCAAATGCTATATAAGACCATACTTTAAAGCCACAGCACATCTTCCCATTTCATTGCAACCTGGAATCGTGACTACTACACTGTATTACGCTATACTATACTAAACTACACTCATGGAGATTGTTTTCTAACATGCAGATTAGAGGTGGGTATATATGTAAGGTACACCTGATGGCACCGATTAGATGCACCTGTTGAAGTTAATCTTGGAAAAGCTCATTAATTAAGACTGCTATCCTTAAGCTTTCTGCGCGGGGGATTTGAGGGGAAATGAGAAGGGGATGAGCAGCAGCAGCAGCAGAGGCAGGAGCGCGTGAGAGCAGTCTGGTAATCACACCTATCTCTTCCCACCTATCAGCTCATCAGTTGTTATCAAACTATAATCCTATCTTGTTAGCAAACTGGGCTAAGTCTATAGACACGCCAAATCAAACACAGATAGAGCCTCCTCGTCCCACACAGCAGCAGCAGCAGCAGCAGCAGCAGCAGCAGCAGCAGCAAAGGCCAAAAGGAACACCACCAGAAATATTTAGTAAACAGCTGCTTTTAGTGATTGTGAAAATTAAGTTAGGAGCGTGTATGTGTGTGTGTGTGTATATATATATATATATATATATATATATATATATATATATATATATATATATATATATATATATATATATATATATGTGGGTGTGTGTGTGTGTGTGCTCTGTTGCAAGTCTTTCAATAACCTATGAATATTCAGCATTTTTATTTTTAAACATAAATGGCTTATACGTAAAATTGAAAATTCGTCACACTACTTTGCTTTTCTCGCGATCTCCTCTGAGCATATCGCACTGTCATTGCGCGAATACTTAAAAGTTTTGAAATCATCAAAGGGGTTTGTGAATGTGGTAGAAGTTACCCCCTGTTGCCAGCCCCTTGTGCACACGTGTTGGCGACTTCCCCCAACTGGCTGTATCATTCAGAGTGAGATAGTGGCTCGAAAAAACAGCTTTAAAAAGAGACCCCTGTTCCTGTGTACTACTCTGTGAGGAGGCTTTCACCAACTGCATGCTGAGACGTATGTGAATATGTCCTAGTATGACTTTCTTTCTGTAGACTCTGGACTCAATGAAATTAACAGTCATGCCTCCTATGTCTGTCCCCTTTAATCGTCGACTCCCGCCCTGAACAGTCTCTTGGGCTTTAAGTGTAGCTCCCTGCGTGAGCTTTAAGTCCCCTTAAGAGGCAACAAAAGTATTGCCAAAGGCGATATGTTACAAACCTCAAAGGGCTCCCCTCAAAAATTATGATTAAAGCGCCCCCATGCTGAGGGTGGCTACCCCATACACTATCAACACGTACCACGAGGCGACCCTTTTTGGAGAGCATTGAACACTGTGACAAATTGTTTAAGGCGAATCATTTTTCTCCCATTCGGAAGAGTAACACTAACAAGACAGCTGCGCGACCTGATGGATCTTAATAACAGGTGAAAACACCTGAGAGAGAGAGAGAGAGAGAGAGAGAGAGAGAGAGAGAGAGAGAGAGAGAGAATGCCCAGCAAACTAATATATATATATATATATATATATATATATATATATATATATATATATATATATATATATATATATATATATATATATATATATATTTATTGGCATCTACTAATCAAATTTTGGGAGACACTACTTCTTTTACTGTAGTATTCCCAAAGGGAGAATAGAATTGGCCAAAACAACTACCATTCCCATCACGTGATTACCCTGCGAGTGTAACCGGATGATATATCGACTATTTATCTACGCCAAGCTAGTGGAATGCCCGTCTTCCCGACAGGACAGTTTACCTAACCCTCCATAAGTATGCAAATATCATAATGTTGAAGTACAAGTTGTATTTATTTGCCCAGGACGTCAGAGGATCACGGGTGCCGCGTGCTCTGAACGCTTGCCAAGCTTGGAATACCAGAGAGAGGAGATCAAATATGCACGGCCGAAGAATCGGGAGACTAGATCGATGATCAATTATTAAAAAGCGCTATTTTGTTATGCAACTTCAATTAGAAGGCCAGAATTGACCCCCCAGATATAGAATCATTGTGCCATGGAGAACAATGCCGCAGATTCATAATTTATGTTAATTTATTCTCCCCTTTGACATCTACCTATCCGTGCTGGAATCATACTCGTATATTACGTGTGAACAGTAGCAATCAAAGAAATGATGCATGGTACGGAATCCTGAATGAAACTGACACATTCAACAGTCTATAACCTATTTATGACCAGATATGAACACAGTTGGCTTGAAAAGAGCGAATATCTCCAAAGGCAACTCATTACCAAAATACTAGTTGCAGATTTCTTTCTCAGAACAAATAAAATTTCATTTCACATTTAAATATTCTTACGATTCACATGTTATGCCTTATGATATATTTACATCCGCGCCAGATCACATGGGTGCGTCGCGTATGAATACATTAATGAGCACTTCAAAGTGATGAAGATGACTCTTCACCCCCGGAAAAAGAGGCGACAGATGTCGCTATTTTACGCTACTTGTGCACGCTCTCGTCTATTATCCAATCAAAATCAAGTATGCATCACACGAGCGACTCCTTGAGTTTATTGATAAAGCAAAGGCCAATTTATCCGAGCATTTTTTTCGAATCTATGCTTACTATCTTAAACAGAAACCTGCGATGATATAAATTCAAGCTCTAATATAATCGACTGTAGAAGTAGATCATATATTATGGTGGGCCCGTCCAAGATGGTTACATTTGAAGGTGGTCAACAGCTACCATGCACTGTACATCCAACTTTACAATGGGTGCCTCGGTCACCATATAGGCGGATTACCGCCACTAGCAGAGCATACCTACTGAATTCGAAATAGAATAGTGTAATTCAGATTATTACGTTATAGAACACACACGCGATGTAAATAAGACCTCTTCTGGCCTTTCTTGCACTCAGTGACCTTGCCCTGATTTCAAAGGAAGGGTTGTACAATTCGTAAGTCAATGGAGCCACACTTCTATCGCCGGCAGTGTTATACCCCCAGATAATGATCTTAGGTAATATGTGCTCATGCCCGCCAGAGGGGCTACTTGCATAATCTCAAGCTGGCGTGTGGGGGAGCTACTACTCTATCCAGTACACTGCTGGAAGAAAATTCCCCAAGCTGTTTACTGGGTGGGGGAAACCACCAACTTACCCTAGGTCAATGGTTACCTTTTCATATGCCTCAAATCGGAATTTGCTTATAGGGGACAGTCGAGTTGCAATATCCTAACCACTGGGCCATTGGGGCAGCCCCTGATGCCGTAAAGGTTATAGAATGAGCGTTTATCTACCATTAAAACATCAGCCATAGTCATGAATAGATACCATGTAAATATATGTGCAAACAATGAAACGGATACTATTCTCTGCGGGTATTCCTCAATAAGTCAGACTGTCTGTTTTATTCTATCACAAAGTCAACATTTTCGATTCGATGAAATAAAGATATAAGTTATAAAATAAATCCCTTATGAAATGGAGCTTGTCACAGGCCCATAACTATATAACCTTGATAGTTTAATGATAGAGCTTATATCGTCACCTAGAAAAGCACGGTTTTATTGTGGTGAACTTATCTGAATGTAGTCAACCACCGTATTCCCTCTATCCTCTCACGAGCCTTTCATCTCTACCCTAGGGGGACACGCCAACAAAATCCAGCATTATTAATTCTCCAGACAAGCGAAATAAAATTGACGAAATCAAACAGCAAAGCTCTAGTTAATCTGTATATAAAGGACGAGAGAATTGGATAAATCCAATCATATTGGGGGTAATTTCAGAGGAATTAACTTCAACACAGCCTCCTCATGCACGGACAATGCCAACGGAAAATGGAGAGGAAATTGAATAAATCATGGGCTTGGTCTTGCGGGGGAAATATGGTGTGTAATAATTTTCATGGTGAATTATCAAGCAATATTTTAGGAGTTAATCCCTAAATCTAATAGACTTCACCCCAGTGCGCTGTCAGGCCCTCGTTATGATCTGCCGCTGAAGCAGACGAAGAGTGCGGAATCAGTTCGCGCCATTTCATCGATCTGGAATAGATGCCGGAAAGTGGTAGCACGCCGCTGGAGGATGTCGTTACCCGGTGCACGACATGGATTGCATGTCTAAACATCTTATATGGGACACAAGCAGTCACTTCTCCACACGACATTAACTCATTTGTCCGCTAAATTCACGTTTTCCCACAACTAAGCTGATATCGTCAAAACAAAAGAATGAATTGAAAATATCAACTTTCACAATTTTCAAGTTGAGTAACTAACAACTTTCACTTCAACACTCTATCTCTCTTCTCAATAGAACTGATTATCAAAATATATCTGTATATCCGGCTTTATGAAGGTCTGGATAGTGAAACAATCAATGAATTGCCTTGTAAATGCTAGCCTTATTGCAAAGTAGCCTTTTCTCCAAAAGGTTGTCCGGAATTATGTATGCACATATGTGTGTATTTATGTATGTATGCATGTTAATGTATGTATGTATGTATGTATATATCTATGTATATGTATGTATTGTATGTACAAATGTATGTATCTATGTTTGTATCTATATGTATGTATGCATGCATTTATGTATATGTTCTAAAACACCAAACTTTTTATTGAATGAGTATCTCATAGTAGGTTTTTTACCGCTAATCCCTCCCTCTACTACTATCAGCTGCTCGTCTGCGGAGGAGGCCAGGAAACCGCTAAGCACCCCTTTCCCCAGAGTCCTTAGATAAAGACGTACGACGAGCCTACTGCTGCTGCCTGAGCACAATTCCCGTAGTGGTGAGCAGCGCAGGAAACTCCTCAGCGCTTGTGCAATTTGTGTGCAATAAATCTGCTGACAATCTCCACTGAGTTGTCTACCAACGAATCAGCTTCTCTCCTCTTCATTACGCTGATTTACGAAACCCCAACACGACAGAGGTCCTTGATTTGTTTTAGCACGAAGGCGCTCTTCTTCCTCGCTATTTGACTACGAGGAGGATTGTTAAAGGTAGACTGCACGGCATCATGGAGGAGGGAGGGGGGGGGGGGGGTGCTCAGATGATGTGATGTCCCAATAAAAGCAATTGGCAACTTCTCAGAGAACTCGCAGCAGATGTAAGACTAACCGGGTGGAAAATCTCCTTTAGTCATAAGGCGAGCACGGGTCGACTGCTTATGATGTATTAGTCAGAATTAGGGGTGATAGAAGGGGCAGGAAAGGGGGCAGTGGAGGTCTGATCATGAATATACCATTGCACAAACCCTTTTTAAAAATAAATATGCGGAATATGCTTTTATTAAATTGGAATATCAGGTAAATGTATGGTTTTGGTATATGGAATATGCTGACAATAAGGCACAGGTTATCGCATCATCCATGAATATGGGCACCATGCAGTTTTCATCAAAACCTAACACGTGACAAGTGAATTTCATATAGAGTTGCATATTTTCTTTGCAAACTATTGGTTACAGGTTGAAACAACAAATTGTTAAATATTTCTTATCATACTTCACACAAAGAACGAGAACTTACAAAATGATTTTATTGTTGGTGGGATTCATGTTAGAACTGAAATTCCAATTTAATACTCATTAGAACATAAGACGTATGGTACGACCAGTGGGGTAGGGATGCTGCCTTATGTTTTACTTTCACCTGTCCAATCAGTGCACGGTCTCACAGCGACAGTCACCATGGGAACAGGGGAGGGCATGGGTGGCCAAACATTGTTGCCCCTTCACCTTTCCAACCAGGTTACGGTTGTAAAGGTTACATATACCAATGAAGCAAGGAAAGGCTGGATGCTACCCGTTGTTTTTCTTACAACAATAGGATGCTGACCATTGTTTTTCTTTCACCTGTCGCATCACCTGGGCAGCAAGTTAGCCTCATTTGTCCGTTTCGGTGCTGGCATTCACAAAAAAGCTGGTAGCAGGGGTTAATTTTGCCTAAACTCCCAATAAAAGCCCTTGTCAGCCGCTTCGTCAAGACACCGGGACTGCCAACTGCGTCGAAGGCTTTCGCAACGTCAAGTGTCAATCACCCAATGGCAAACGGTGCGGTTTTACCAACACAGAGAATAGGGGAGTAACCGCCCCTCTTATTCCGCTGGTTACCCCTCTTATTTGCCCATTCGGATCGCGAGTTGGGGGTTACCCCTTGGAATTGGAAAATCATTCCACAACCAGGGGTGCTGATCATTCATAGCTCTAATGGTGAGGATTGTCTGAAGACGATTGCCTAGATTGTGCAATTCTCGCTTTGATACAGTTAGCCGAGCTCTATCTCACCACTAGGTCTGTCACACCACTAAATTGTGTTAGAGTAGACTTGATTTGGTTTTGTCCAAACAGATTTAGCCAAACCTCGAGGGGACCGCGGGCGCTAGAGAAAGGCAGTCGAACTTAACAAAGGCCGGAAGGCTAAGCAAATGGAATTAGCCGACGACCAACACTAGCGAAGATGCCCGATTGTTCTCCGCACAACCTCTTCTGATTTCGCCAGGGCGTTTTCTTGGAGCCGTAAGAATTCCACGACCTTGAGGACCCGGGAATTCCCCGGGTGTTCCTCCAAGCACCCCTGAGCATCCCTAGGTACATACACCCCCCTTTCAGCGGCTAACCTTGTGTCTGGGATGATGGGGAATTGTGCAAGGAAGCCTCCTCAAGTCGCCTGACAAGTCTCCAATCAGCTAGTTAGCTGATAGCTTCAATGCTGGGGTTAGAATTACATGTAATGAAAGGCGAATGGAGAAATCGATATATTTATTGAGGAAGTGCACCGATTTAGCGTAAATACTTCATCATACTATAGATACAGCTAACAAGGCCTGCGATCTAAATGGCAGATGTTCTCCAATGGTGCATACTACTACACTATACAGATCTACTGGCAGCGAAAGGGAGGAAGGCAATCTCAACATTTGTCAAGACATCACAAACAGTTTTGTACATATATATATATATATATATATATATATATATATATATATATATATATATATATATATATATATATATATATATATATATATATGTATATATACATATATATATATATGTATATATATATATATATATATATATATATATATATATATATATATATATATATATATATATATATATATATATATATATATATATACTAGTATTAAAAGGTATACCCGACTACTAGACGCAAATGTTCATGCAGCGCGTAGCGCCCCCAAAAGTGAAACGGCAGCAGATGTAACTAATTGAACCTCAGAATAGCAAGTTCATAACACTAGGAAAATTGGATTGTGAAACTGGCGATGCCATAAAGTTAACGACATGTAAAGGCGTATTGATATAATCATTATTTTTTATCTATTTGAAAAGGCATAAGATTAAAAGATCAAATACAATTTTTCAGCTATTTTGGCGCTCCTTATTGGGTTCTAACGACATTCGGGTGATGGAGAGCCGTCTAGCAGTAGTTAGACAACAGGCGCCATATTTGAATTGGTTATTTACCAAAGGTGACGAAGGTAGGTCATAATCAGTTTCGGGCCGTATGTAAATGTGTGGGGTCATTGATAAAAGTGGCTTAGTGGTACATGTACCTAACAAAGATCTACTACAGTTGTCAGTCACGTAAATGACAAGAATGACTCGGAATACTAGGAACGATCCCAAATAGAGTTACGGGATCTCATCAATATGGTTCTCTTTTCACTCCGTCTCACACAATAGAAGGAATAGCTTGATTGATAGCCCAGTCAGGGTAGCCCAGTCGACTCCCGATCCTAGGGTCGCGGGTTCGATTCCATCTCTCGATCGTGCAATTTTTTTCCACCCGCCCAGTGCTTCGTGTGGTACTTAGAAATATTTCATACTCAAAATAACGGTGGCTTTATTTCTATAATTTTTTTTTACTTAACTTTGCTAAAATGAATTGTTGGTCAAAACCGTTGATCCCAGAAAAGACGTCTGCCTGAATTGCCGTTCGCTATAAGGGCCGATGACTTTATGTTGGGCTTAGACTAAAAACAATCTTTTATCTTTGATTTATTATAATAAACATTTCCACAGTTGTGAAGTTAGGAATTTCTTCGAGAAAATATATAGTTTAATGGATGCAAGTAATGCCTAGCCTTCATATAAAAATTGAGATCTGTTAAGTTTAATGGGTGTAAGTATTAATTTATATCTGTTGATGAAGGAGACTAATCAATGCATGCACACTTGCTGCACATGACTTTACCTTAGATCACCAAACACAAGTGGATTCGAAACCAGCCGGTCAACATGAACATGCAAGCCTCAACTAATGTCAACTAATAGCCGCTAATAGGCCAGAAATTGGTGCTTTGGGCACCCCCAGCTAGTGGTGGAGATAAGGTGTCTCAGTAATGTAATCGATGCGAGAGCCCTGATTGGTCCTTGTTCCCACGTGAGCCCGCACTGATGGCTTATGTGGTACTCCTGACATGAGTCCAGCACTTAACTATAAGGCATTACTTTATGCAACTCCCACCCATCTACCTTCTATCTGCCCTTTCACACGTCCCCACGTGATCATCAGTGCCCTATCCATGCACCTTCCACCTGTACTTTGGGCTTGGATCCGTGCGCCCGCCACTCACTTTTTGGGCGCACGGATCCTTACTACACTGCCACTTTCTATTCCTCCTGCGGCCTTTAGCGCCTTGCCGCAACACTTGCCTTCCCCCTTCTCTGTAATTATACTGTCCTCCCAGTACCTCTTTCAACGGGGCCCTATCTGGATCTGAAATTAGTCACTTTGGGCCTGGCTCTACCCGTTCAATAGTAATAGTAGTGAATTTAAGAAAGAAAATATTTCTTGTTGATATTTGTTGATATACGTTCAAATAGCATATGTTCACACAAGAGCCAAGAGTGTGATGAGAAAGCCGTCAGAATCCCCACCCTGTCACCCCCACCCTCCCCCGCGATGTGGCCATCATATCATTATTACTGGCTTAGGGGGGGGGGGGGTGTATGGGAACCCAGCATGTGTGAAAAATAACTTGTGAAGTGACGGTTGTAATTCCCCCACAGCATCGACGGAATAGCCAGGGAGTGTTATGTGGTTCTCCGCTACCAATTAGCTTGAAAGCTTTCTAACAGTTCTCAATCCCGCACGTCTGACAATAAGCCGGGAACGTGTTTGAAATTATAGACCTGCGAGAGAGGGCTGAGAAATTGCAACTCGAGCACAAAATTGTCAGGCACATTTTCTGAAGTAGATACGGGCTAATTCATTAGGAAGAGTAGTTTGTGTTTCTCAATGGTGCTATGCTTGGTGCCACCTTACCACACCGTGTAACTCATTCTAGAGGGTGGGTGGGTGGGTTGGTTAAGGTTAATAATAATCTTATCCTCATCCCATACCGTGACTTACCCCTCCCATGCCCACTCTGGCCTATATGTAGTACTTCAAGGCACGATTTGGGTGTTGTTTCTAGATGGTAATACTTTCGACAAGTTAGTGCAGGATATATTTGTGAACGTGAACGTAAATATTCATCGATATTATGTGCTTTAAGACGTCTTTAAACGCATATTACTCGATAGAACTTGAAGTTTATATATATATATATATATATATATATATATATATATATATATATATATATATATATATATATATATATATATATATATATATATATATATATATATATATATATGAATATAGCCAGTAGTATAGGAGAACTGGTGGGGTTCCCACTGAAAGCCATACCACTGATAATCTGTACTAGGATGCTGATGATGGTCTAGTTGCTGCATTTGAGTGTGAAAGAAGACTACGTATGGGAGTATAGAAGATAGAGATGACGCTGAAGAAGAGGAGAAGTCCTATGAGAAGCGATACGCTATTGGAGAAGTCTAATTGAAGGAGTAAGGTAAAGAGAGAGCCGTCATTATACCCCCAGTTCCGGCTGGGACTTGAGTAACAGGAAGTAGGCAGATAGCGAAGCGGAGACAATAGAGACGATGGGACGGGGAGGAGAATAATCAGAAGATTTTTTTTCCGTGGCACCATATAGAAAAGCGCGTCCGTAATGCATCCCACAATTGATGAAACCCAAGAAAATGATTGGGAGGACGAGTTCACGAAGCATCATTTCCAGGGAGTTTGGTGAACAAAGACGCTGATGACTATTATTTCAAATAGCATTGGCGCTATCACAGGTAGGAAAGGTGAATATCCAATTACGAAAAATATGCTATTATTGATTTCGAATACGACAAAGCCGCTATTGCTGATACCGTGAATCGAAATGAAATTGATATTCGTATTTCAAAGTTTCAATTAGTCCAGTTCATTACGTTTGATGTTTATAAACTGAAGAAATCAAACAATAAAACATTGAATCAAAGCATAAATTCCTACCCTCAATTCATCAGACTTCAAAGTGCATTGATATGCTTAACATTTCCGACTAAATGAAAAAATGTTTGCATAACCGAAATTGCGCAGACTAATCTATATCTGTTCTCTAATATAGCATGAAGTTTGACTTTACAGTAATCTTGAACTGATATTTCCTTATAATAACACAGAAGAATAGCACAATTTTACCGAAGCATCTTTTGGGATGAAAATTTGAATTTTTTTTGAAAATTCTTTTTAAATTTCAAATTGAACATATGTGCAACAGGATTTTAAAAATTAAATGTTGTACAAAGCCTGTTCACAAACATCCATCCATCTATTTTGTGATTCGTGCATTATTTCAAAATAGTGATGTCAAAAGGTGTAGCAAAAAGACAACTCTATTAAAGGGCAGCTCTAGACACCCCAGGGTTAACTCTCTTTTAAAGGGCAACTCCAAACACCCCAGGGTTAATATAGCAGGCTATAGCAGGTACATGTAATCTCTTACATTACTCATAGCTGTATCAACCCATAAGAAATCGCGACGTCCAAGTCTTCATGAAACTGACAGCGACTTGAATTGAAATCGATAGATTCCGAGTTTGTCTTTCTGTCCCAACACAGACTAACATGGCTGAGAGTCTACACGAGTTCCTAGGCCGCCCAGTAACTGACAAGTACCGTCTTAAAGGGCAAATGCACCATCATAATGATTTAGGTTCAAAATGTGCCTATACGTGTCACCTTTCTAATAAGACCACCCGCAAGTCTGTCCTCCTCAGCACTCCTCAGATATGGCTTATGAAAGTTAGTAAAAAACTAGCCTGAGTCTGGGCATGGAGGCTGACATTGCAGGCCAATTAAGCCCAATTAAGCACAATCAGTGGTATGGAGTGACTGCCAGTGCTGCTTCTGATTGGTTGAGAGATATCAGTGGCTGGAAGTGACTGCCACTGATATCTCTCAACCAATCAGAAGCAGGGCTGGCAGTCACTTCATTAGCACCACTTCTGATAATGGCAGCCTCCATGCCCAGACTCAGGCTATTTTTTTACTAACTTTCATAAGCCATATCTGAGGAGTGCTGAGGAGGACAGACTTGCGGGTGGTCTTATTTGAAAGGTGACACATATAGGCACATTTTGAACCTAAATCATCATGATGGTGCATTTGCCCTTTAAGGAGAGCGTCTCGCAGACTGTCATGAGCCTGTAGATACTGGGGGAGGGATTTACTAGGTCTGTACAGCAGGAAGAACTACTATTGGCCTTGTCAACTCCTACTGTTGGAAGAAACAGCAGCAGTATTAGTAGAAGTAGGAGGGGATAAGGAGAGGAAAGAGGAGGAGGAGAAGTAGCAGCAGCAGCAGGAGTGGTAGTAGTAGTAGTAGTAGTAGTAGTAGTAGTAGTAGTAGTAGTAGTAGTAGTAGTAGTAGTACTGACAGTAGCAATATCAACAATAGTAGCACTGTGCATACTTTATATAAATATCCTGAAGCTATCATGATACACCCCTAAAAATGCTTATACAGTGATGGACACCTTTAAAATGCATAATCTAATCTAAATCCTAACTGCGAAGCTATGTGGTAGGACAACTTGAACTGTTTCTGATCAGCCCCGGTGGCTCTGGGGAGGGGGAGGGGGACGGGGTGCCCTGCGTGGGATAACCACGATGTTTGATAACTCACATTTTACAGAGTATGGAGACTCAATCGGAATTTCATATGAACTTCTCAGGAGTGGCACGTGGAACTCAAGTGGACCTCCTGTAATATTGCTTCAACAGCTCTCTCTCTCTCTCTCTCTCTCTCTCTCTCTCTCTCTCTCTCTCTCTCTCTCTCTCTGCAGGAGGTAGGAGCAGCAGCAGCAGTAGTAGTAGCACGTGGGGCTCAAGTAGGCCTCTCACAATGTTGCCTCTGCAGGTCTTTCAACCCGTCCCCTCTCTGCCTCCCTCTCAGTGTTTCCAAGTGCCCAGCAATAGTACTGTCGGCTCAAGCAGGCCGCACACTTCACTGTATCGCCACAGTGATTAATAGTTGCCTCGAGAAAACGGGAAACTCGGCTGGATTTCACTGAATTACAGGGAAATTACTGGGTGGCGGGGCAATTTGGCCGCTAAAGAGAGACCTTCTGCCTGCAAAATGGACGGAATTAGCCGCGTTGAATACGGTCTCACACTAAAAATACCCCCGCAAGAAGCTGGCCTATAATTTTTATTGACACTCGTACGAGTGAGTGGCGCTTTGCACGCAGATTATTGCCGAGGACGTTTGACATGTGTAACAAGCTTCCCTTCCAGTTCCAGCGCCATGCCAGCCACATTCCGGGTTTTCTAATATTCCGCACGTCAATCAACAGAATTGAGAAATATTCCGTCTGTCACCATTAATCCAAAGGCGTAATGTAATTGATTAGAATTCATAGATGAACTATTAATTTACCCTAGCTATCATTAGTAGATTTCTAGTATAAACTGCTGGGATCAGGATAGGTGATCCGTCTCAAACAAGAGAATGCCATCTTTTAGCATAAGCACAAAGCTCAGGTAACTCCTATACAGTAAGAAAGAAACATACATATTTGAAGTCAAACTTTATTGCGGAACTAAATCCCAGCTCCTAAACACATTGCTATCTTTGAATATTATTCCGTCATTAACATTATTCCGTCCTTCAGAAAATTCCCTCTTTTAGCACTACCCACCCCTACCGCACGCACGCGTGGCTGGCTGTGCGGGAAAATTACACTCGCGACAAATTAAATTTTAATCCAGTTATTATTGCAGTTTGTACAGGACAGCCCCGCTATGTAGTCCCCTTTGAAGAAGTGTGAAGTCAACATAAAATCCCAGTCAGAATATCAGCTCGCAATCAAATGTCGACTACAAAGGCATATTTGGACTGCTATTCTCCGCCACATACTAAGATGGATGCGGCTTGTGAGAAGAAAAAAACGTTACAGAGAATGGCACGCAGGCATTCATCTCTTATACAGTTATATTCACGCACAGTGTAAGACACACAATATAACATTGCCAGTCAGAAATGAGGCGAAGTTATCCTCAAAATGTGCCACAAGACGATTCTGAATAAATGTAAAACGATAAATGTATCATAAATATTCTAAAATATAAATAATGATCTTGGAGGGAAGGAAAGGGAGACATGGTTAGGGAAACATAATCTACTAAATCCTACAAGATAAAAACACTACGTAAAATTTCGAATGGATCTCGAATGGACATGTAGTCTGTAATTGTACGTTAAAGATAACTTTCACATGGAATATGTTAGAACCTTAGAAATGGGATTATTCGTTGAGGCAAGATAAACCTTGAAGGATATATGTTATTATGTAACTAGTTTTGAAAAAAGAATTGTGCTTTAAAGAAGCTATCAATAATAATATGTTTACGAGAGAGAGAGAGAGAGAGAGAGAGAGAGAGAGAGAGAGAGAGAGAATACTATAAAGCGAGTACATGGACATAGTATAAAGTTAATCAATGTTTTCATGACAAGGTACAATTCCTCGTTTTCAGTAGGTAAAGTGTGGTGAAATGTACCCCGGGGGAAAATCCTCATCATGGAATCCCAATTAGCACAATTATAACTTAATTACGCCCTGCACGGGTGAAGCAACACAGGTTTTACGACACCGGCCATGGTAGCAATGAATAATAGAAGCGACATACTCTAGAAGTCAGCCCAACCCATATCTGCGGGTAGGGTGGGGGACTTCCGCTAATGTTAATATAAGGGTAGTGACTTCATAATACATGGGGTCTCGCCGCCAGGTTAAGTCGAGGGTGGGGCTTTAGCAGATTTAACTGAAGGTAGGGTGTGGTATTTAAATTGGATGTCGTTTTGTTGATGATAGATAGAAAGATAGTTATATACACATGCAGGTATACATAATACCATGATGGGCCCAAAACTTAAGTGATATAAGAGCGGCTTATCCCATCAAATAATGACCATGTCTACCCACCCCCTGTCCACCTATATCCAGCACGTCCCAGAGTTACAGGGCTTATAATTTAGTTTGATATAGTCAGCGTGTAATAAATGCACGACTTTCATGTTTACCTGTAATTAATGAGGCTGAGATGACTCCTCTGGTAACGATACAGGTGAGA
>OZ012692.1:38641642-38659142 GCA_963942565.1 Maea johnstoni | reverse complement strand
GGGGGTCCAATTCTTAAGATGGTTATGTAATATCATCTCTGACGATGATGCTATTCAGTACTTCAAATTTCACCTGTCGCCATTTGATGTCTACATCGATAAAATGTCGACGTCTGTTCCCTGTGTATTTGGAAAAGCGAAAAACACACCCTTTTCGTTTTTTTACATACAACGATAAATTTACCAACTCGCATAAGAACAAATTGTGAATAATGAGGAAGGTAGTGACGATATTCACTATATATATATATATATATATATATATATATATATATATATATATATATATATATATATATATATATATATATATATATATATATATATATATATATATATATATATATATATATATATATATATATATATATATATATATATATATATATACTGTACCTACCAGTTTGACCATACCCCACATATCTGCGACTAGTGCTGCAGCTGCTGTTGCATACAGGTAAGAGAATACAAAGATCATTTATGATTATATTCCTTTAATACTCCACACTCTGTGAGTCATATTTTCCGCATCATTTTTTGATAGTATCTCGCGCTCACCTATAATTTGCATCTTGTACTCGTATTATCCTATTAGCTATTCGTGCAGGTGATGGAGTCTGGATCACAGGTAAGGGACAGCCTCCTAGAACAGCAGCGCATCTATTGTATCACCCACCAGCAGCAATTAAAGCCAGCACTAATTAACTCATTAGTATGGCTTACACTGACGGAATGCTCTATTATAAATAAAGTCATTTGCTGCGTTTCTTCTCGCTTTGTCAATGGGGCTGCCTGGTTAATTGTATTTGTAAATAACGGAGAAGGGAGGGCTCTCCGTGGCAAGACAAACCAATGTAATTTTAAAACTAACTGCGGGAGAGACAGATATTTTTGTTTGGGGATTAGTCGTGAGTTTATCATTAGTTCGCCCTCTCCGTGACAAATGCTGATGAATGGCTACAGGTTGGCAGGGCTGAATAGCTAATGAGGGAACAATAGAATTATTCAGTCCTGAAAGGAGAGCTTCTTAGCAAAGGCTGCATAGCGGAAACCCCTACAGTTCTAAAGCCGCCAGAAGGGATACGCAATGTTCTAGCCCATCAACTCGTTTATATGTCTATATATATATATATATATATATATATATATATATATATATATATATATATATATATATATATATATATATATATATATATATATATATATATATATATATATATATATATATATATATATATATATATTTCGAAATACTTCGTGAACAGAAGTGACTTCTAACCATTTGCTACTGTAGAGACAAGACGGAATGGCGGTCTTAAGATATGAATTTACCAATTAATCTGATTGGCCGGAATGATGAGATTGCGTGCATTTAGTGCGATATAGACAATGGTCTCGGGGGATATAAATGTCTGACGGTATCTCCTCAGGGAGGCGAGGTCCCTCCTTAAAGCAGTTGAACCTCACCGGCCATAGCGCACCTAGTACCTCTCTTTAAATCACACAGACAACAACTGTCATGTTCGCCATGGAATAAAGACATAACCAGCTCGAGAATCTCGAATAATTCATTTGCCTGACAATATCGCCCGCTAATATAGCTCTTCAATAACGCCTCAGCGTTTCATGTTCTGGTGTAAGTACGTCGAGTATGACAGAGTGTCGTTCACGGCTTGAGATTTATTCCCCTGCTCTGTCGCAGCCCTCCAACTCGTGTCGTTCCCAAGCCCTGTCTTCCCTCGCCCTTTCATTGATTACGTTGACACTTGTCAATTTTCGTATCTTTTTAATTACTCTCAAAATTGATGTGATGTAATAATTATACATTATATTTCCATCGGCGGTTCTTACAGATGTATACATGTTACCGGGTTGCTTTAAGGTACCACGTGTTGCGACCATGGATATTAATCTACTCGTAGTAATTACAGATAATAAGATAATGAAATAAAGTATATCATTAGATAGCGGTTGGGCTATCGAGGACCTACAACTGTCTCTCTTCTCTTACACAGTAAACGAAGCTCAAAGCCGACGTCTTAACTAATATGCTGCTGGTGGATAATTTTGCCGATATAAAATGAGGAAAAATAACATAAAGAAATGACTGAAACCCTGGCAAATGGGTATTCATCTGAGAGTACTCAGCGAGAGCTATCCAATGGATACCAACATGACAGGGTTTGGATGGTTTTCCAAAATCTTCGCATCCTTGTGCTTTGGACGAAAATAGTCTTAGCATTGGAAGGGTTAAAGCCAGTGTATTTTAGAGATGTTTTTACTGGGGAGCGTGAAGAATCACATCAAAGAGATGAACAGTCCTGGATGAACCTTCTGGCGAACTCACCAACTCCTCTCAGAATCACCGCGTTATTTAGCAAGGGAATTCCACAAACAGTGAAACATTAATGTGGATATGATTTTCCTAGAGACGGTATCCACCAAATAATAAGTTGTGATTGCCATGAATTATTAAAGAAGGTGAGGAACAAATCAGCGTGTTATCTTCAAGCTTCCTACAGAATGCAGTGTGCCATATGTCCTGGTATTTTTTTTTATCAATGATCGATAAAGATGCTGAGAAAATTTCCTTAGCGTTTTATATAATCTTATAACATATTTCGTTAACTGGTACCAATAATAATAATAATAATAATAATAATAATAATAATAATAATAATAATAATAATGATACTACTACTACTACTACTACTACTACTACTACTACTACTACTACTACTACTACTACTACTACTACTACTACTACTTATAATAATAATAATAATAATAATAATAATAATAATAATAATAATAATAATTATAAAAATAATAATAATAATAATAATAATAATAATTATGACAATAATAGCATATTGAATGGGGATAGAATAAAACAAGAGGTGCATAAGAGAGTGTATACTTTTGACTATAATCATGTTCAAAAAAGCACACACAATCATGTGAAACGTACTCCTAACCTGCTAAGATGATAAGTAAAAAATATCTCTCATCCGGTATCCATCAATGGGAGAAGAAAGGTCTAGTGTTGAGAGTTTCGAAATTAACATAGCCATAGCATATACACAAATCTGCAATAAGCATAGATGCTAAGATGATGCTGTATCGGTAGCCATAGTAAGTATTGGGTATCATGACAGGTCAGCCTCCCCCACTTAGCAACAGATACCCTCCCAGAGGCGGACTGGGCAGCTCAGGTGGATTGTTTTCACCTTGGGGTCTTTGTAAGAGTATAAGGATTAAGATAAAACCATAGATCTAGCAGTGTGGTTTACCAGCTCCAGGATAAGGCGGCCTACAGTGCCTCAGGTCTACACCTCCACAATGTGATACATGGTTACATTGAATATATATATATATATATATATATATATATATATATATATATATATATATATATATATATATATATATATATATATATTGATACACGTGCACGCAATTAATATTTCTGCATTTCGAAGCAACACCTGTCCATTTTGACATTTCTTCGTATATTGTACATCTCTCTAGAATGAACTATTTCCATCCCCCCCTAGCTGCACCTGCGTACAGTGAACACCTTTTTCAAAATCATTTTTGTTCACGCAACGTGTGAATCTGTATCACAATTAATGGAGTAAATTCCATTTCCTGACTCCCTATATTGAACACGTTAGAATTCCCAAAGACTCTCCAAGGTAGGCAGGTTTCACTGTAAACGTCTAATTTGATTAGAATTTATTGGATTGCTGATAGTGTATACTGGCCAGTGTCAGAGTCCCCTGGGTCCAGTGAACCAGAACCTTGTTGACTCCCCTATCAGTGGTGGCTCTGTCAGCGAGAGCCGTGAAACAGTAGCCTGGTTTATTGCGAGAGGTCGCGATCGTTTATTTTTTTATCTGCTCTCTTAGCAGACAGCTAGTGATAAGGGGTGCGCACGGCGCCCCTAGGACCCTCGTCTGGACAGCCAGGGGTGGTGGGGTACTAACATGGTGTATGTATGTCCTGACCACAACAGCCCAAATATACTACCCTACTACACCATCCCATAGAGTGACAATCTGACGTGAAACCTGAATCACAATAGTCACGAAAGTCGTATATCTAACGCCCATGTACAGTCTGAATTTGTAACTTTTGAAGGTGAGAGGCATATACTTCCATCAGTAAAATATCAATTACTTTGATTTTGAATAATCGGTGTCCATATGGCTAAAACCTGAAACTTTCACGGTGAGATCCATGTAAAACCTTTAATCGACCAAAGCATGGTGTAGCAGCCTCCCTTTCCAGAGCACAGAATGAAAATAAACTATTACAGCCCTATCTGGGACGGCGGGCTGGCCTTACGACTCGCGTCACACAATACCGGTCAACAACAACAATCAGAACATGCTGACCAGTCACGTGATAGTGCCAAGTTGAGGGTTATCTTGACATTTATTGGTACTAACTCCTAGTGGTCAGTAGAGTTTCTCAAAGAATATCATTATTTTAGTATTTCAGCTTCCTATTTCATTATCATTTTATTTATCATCATTATGATTATAATTATTATTATAATCATCATTATTATTATCATCATTATCATTATTACTATTATTATTATTATCATTATTATTATTATTATTATTATTATTATTATTATTATTATTATGTTTGCTGTTGTTGTTGTTATTATTATTATGATTATAATAATAATAATAACAATAATAACAATAATTATAATAATAATAATAATTATAATAATAATAATAATAATAATAATAATAATAATAATAATAATAATAATAATAACAACAATAATAACAACAATAATAATAGCACTATTGTCATTATTATATCATTTTATCTTATGTAAAAACATGTTATCGTCTTACTCCAAAAGTTCAAGACAGAGGCGCTGGTGGAATCTAGCTGTGCGCTACACACTAGCTTGTAACCTACACAGAGGCATCATCATTATCATCATCATCATCATCACGATGTGACGGTGATAATCACAGGTGATGGATATCAACATAAAGATGAGGCATCAGCTTTAAATTTACATGATCACTATGCTAATTTATAGCATTTTCCACGGCTTACAAAGATGTTAGTGGTGATTTCTGCAGTATGATGAAATATTAATCGAGTCGCTGTACAAACAGCACATTGTGGCGGTGATGATGATAGCGGCGGAGGTGCCATTGTAGCCCGAGTGTATTATACTGCCAGGGGGTGCCTATAGTCAGCTTAAAAGGCTAGTGAACTAGAGGATTTCTCGGTGGTGAATTGAGGAGAGTATATGCAATTTTCAGGGATACAGAACCACAGCTCATAGTATAGCACGTTAGGTAGCTCTTAATTCATTCATGCAGTGAACTGAATATGAAAAGTGTCATTGAAGAAAGATCAGTAATATATCATGAAATAAAGGATGTAAATATTTGAAGTAGAGTTGTGGGCTGAGTTCTGATAGACATTGCTATTCCTAATATTTCATGAAGATCTCTTTGTCTAAAAGACTTCACCAAATAACTATGCCTTTTCTAGCCGCTACGGCTATGGTTGGATTGAATATCCATATTTGTTTTTTTAATGCCAACTCAAACATATGAATTGAAATACTTTTATTATATGGAAAGATGTATTTGCCACTGTTTTGACTGGGCCCATTGATCAGCTAAATCCCTAATCCAGGAGCCATTCCAATGGACTATGTCGTCTGCTCCCGGGCTTCCGGGCCTGTCCGACTGTCACTCAACAGGAACTAGTGCCACTATGGCCAGCAACTTCAAATAAACAGGCCACCCCTATTATCACCACACCAGATAGAATCACATATACCATGGGAAACCCTGCCATCGATATAGCCCCGAATTCCTAGCGGTCGTTACTGACCGTAAATACTAGGTCTGGCTAGGTTGAAGCAAAAACATTATATACTGATGACCGAAAGGGACACATTTTCTTACGCCTAACACATTCTAAGCCAGTATGGAAGAATTGCAAAACCTCCTCAACTTGTTAACTCAATTCTTCGGAAATCGAGTTTTTTTATCTAGGTATCAAACATATCGGTGAATCACAGATGCTAAATATACAACTTATCTATGTTTATGTATGTATGTTTACCTATACCTTTGTATGCATATGTCTATCTATCCTTGTGTATGTATTAGGTTATCTATCCTTATGCACGCATGTTTGAGTTCGACATCACAAATCTATCGATCCTTGCTTTTAGCATCTTTGTAATGGAGATCGATATCACATATCGATATGTTACGATTAGCTATCTCCATATCGACGTAATAAAGATCGATATCGATACCGCTACCGATGTTCTCGAACGATACCAAAGTAGTATGTATCGTTCTGCATACCGAAGTACTCGAAATCGATATCGAGTTCAATCTGTGATAAAAGTACTCGGCATCTTGGCTACCCTATCCACTATCGAGCCACGACTCCGAACCCGGAAATACGAGACGTTGAGCCCCCAAACCTACAAGCCCTGCTACTGCCTGGCTGCCTGGCTGGTAAGTGCACAGAGGCCCCATAGGCCCATGTGTCGCAGACAGAGCAGATGTGGGACTATAGAAACCCCCTATCATCCCCCCTCGGTGCTCGGGGAAAGGGGACTACTCGTATTCCTTTCAAAACAAACCCTAAATATTGTGACTCATAAATAGATTATGAGTCAAATTTCACCCTAATCAACTGCTAGGGATCCCATGTTCATTTTCTGTGAGTCTCTCTGGACTCTGGTTTCAAGAGTCACTCTTTGCGGCATTGTCGTATGCTGTGCCCATTCACGGTAGTTATTTTCGAACACTTTTCAACATAGCTCTTCATAAGGAGCTCCGTTTGAAAGGCATTTGAAGAGGAATGGTTAAACCCTACAGGAACAAAACCTTTCCGTCAAATATTTTTCAGAATGTTGTTTTGTTGTCAAGATGTTTGTATCTTTGTCAAAGGATGTGTGTCGCCCGTATGTACATAGGTTAAAGTCCCATGAGCCACCGCGGCACCTTCCAACACTGGACAGGGTGGCTGACCCTTGAAGTCTACAAAGGCTCGCGAGTTACGAGTTAAGATGGCCCATAATTAAGCACCTGGCAAAGGTCCCGCATGAAGCCTTTGCGTAATAATGTCAAAGACATTTTACAGATGTCTGTGAGACAAGCTTTCTTTTCTAAGGCTCGGTTGTGTGCCTGGGCAAAAGCATATGGTAGTACCGGTAACATATATATATATATATATATATATATATATATATATATATATATATATATATATATATATATATATATATATATATATATATATATATATATATATATATATATATATATACATATACATATACATATACATATATATATATATATATATATATATATATATATATATATATATATATATATATGCTAGTATATATATATATATATATATATATATATATATATATATATATATATATATATATATATATATATATATATATATATATATATATATATATATATATATATATATATGTGTGTGTATATATATATCAAATTAAAGAAAAAGGTTGACTTGATACCTGAAATAGAACCCAATTCGTCAATTTGTATTCTAAATCATTCCTCCAATGCAACGTATTTTATCCAGGTAGATTACAATGAGAAAGACAATAATGTCGACAACTGTTGACAATTGACGACAGGCGACAGATGACGGGCGACACTCACCTTCTGCTGTTGCTCCTGGATTTGCTTCATCAGGACGCTCTTCTTTTTGTCTTTGCAGCGTTTATTTTGGAACCAGACCCGTATCACTCTGGGACTGAGGTTAGTCATTTCTACTAATTGTTCCTTCATCAGAGCGTCGGGTCGTGGGTTGGCGTTGTAACACGTCCGCAGTGTATGCAATTGTTTTTCGTTTAATACAGTCCGTACTCGCGTGGTTTTCTGTTCTGATTTGTGTACGTGTGGTCGAATGCGTTCCCTGATGTGAGGTGTCTGTTCGGCGTGACCTGCAAAATACACACAAATATGTACCTCTGTTGGCTCTATTATAGAGTACGAAAAAGTGCAAGCACATATTACTTCAAAAACATGCGATAGTTCGGTGTCATGTACCGATGATAACAATTAACATAGAAAAAGAAACAGAAAAAAGAGAGTTTTAGGGACTGCAACCTCGTCCTGCATGTTGAGATAGGACCTCTCTCGTACCAGTTCAAAGGACTGCATTGAGTCAAGAAACCTACTGAAAGGGGGGTTTCTAGGGTACTGTTCTCAAAGGGTACTGGAGATGGTTATTTCTTATACCGGTATTCTGCCAGTAGAAAAGGTATTCGGGGTTGCTTGAAGTAACGTACCTATTGAGAAGGGTGATATTAAGGGGTAAAATGCAACCTTGCACCTGTTGAGCAAGGGGAATATTAAAAGGTACCTATCAAACATATGTTAAGATGGGGGAATATTTGAGGGCTATCCTAAATCATGTACCAATTAAGAAAGGGGAATAGTAGAGGGCCACCTGGAATCAATCGCCAGTGCTACCTGGAACTATTAACGTATTGAGAAGTGAATTTTTAGGATCTAAAGCAACGTATATGCACCAACCTGTTAGGGTAGGATATGACCACAAAACTGCTTTGCCATAGGCGATACAGTATCCAAAGACACGAGAGACCACAATTCTACTGATAAAATCAAATCGCAACAAAAACTAGACATGGAAATACACCAGAGTAACCAGAAGGACCCGAAGCCACTCTTATGTGTGTTAGCTATGAACGGACTGTTTTACATGGACACGACTGCTCTCCCTATCTCGAGGCCAGACAGCCAGGCTGTATACAACAAGAGCCCTGCTGGACTACACACCTAAACAAACACTTAAACAACCACTCAGAGGAACCCAGAAACAATAACATACTAACAGAGTTAGGAGTTAAATACCATTCCATAAGCAGCAATAATAATAAAGCTACATGTATGTATAGTAGATAGAGCTACCCGCAATGGCGGGTATAGGGAGTGGGTATGTGGTTACGTAACGTTGCTCATACTTCAAGGTGTAACTTGTATTTACCTGAGGGTCTTACCTGTACCGTACCTTACTACGTGACTGGACTATTTGTGCCAGGTAAATACCCAACTCTTGAATTACGTAATGAAGTTGAATGGTAGAAACATTTTGCCCTTTACCTAACTACCACCATACCCTTAGAGAGGGTGCTCTGTTTTGACTTGTTACGACAAAACATAACACTGGTCCTTTGAAAACAACATCTAGCAACAAGTGTTCGTACCTTTGGCATGTATACCTATGCTAACAGATACACATGGAATTCGACAATTATTTGACTGTTAAAACCAAATTTATCATTCAAAACTAGTACCTTGAGTGAGAATAACATGAGTGAAATGAATCAGTGCAGTCATTATACGTATATATATATATATATATATATATATATATATATATATATATATATATATATATATATATATATATATATATATATATATATATATATATATATATATATATATATATATATGCACACACACATCTATTATTCCCCGCTACAGTAATGGAACTATGGTCTACTTCAATAAAATAGTGGTATTATTACCGGTACACAGAAATCTATACATAGAATTATTTTGTTTGATACCATGAAACATAAACATATTCTGGTATTACTTTCCTTGATGTATCATCGATCCAATGCACATTAATATGTACTATAACATATGATATGTATCACTCGTTCCTATTTTAACGAGATGAATAATACCAACGTAAAGTCTCACCTCAAAAGAGGAGCAGGGAGAAAGTACCATAGTTTATCATAGCTGAGACTACTAATACGAATAAAATTGATCATGAATCCAGACCATAATACTGGGAGGGAACGATGCCTTGTGTGATGGACAGTTAATGGTCAGTGTTGTAAAGTTGTGCTAGGTATTAAGGGAACTAAGTAACTCATAATTAGCCCATAAACGAAACCATGCACCAAACCGACTCAAGTGACATTATTTCTTAAGAATATATTCAGAACGTGTGACTCTGTTCAAGAACTGATCACAGTGTTTTCATCATGTAGCTTCTAGCTTATTCATAACCCATTAACCTTTACGAGGATTTCCATACAAACCACTACTATTATTTTATGAGATTACAGGTTCTAACAAGACACCATGAGAAGAGTATGGGACATTCTATAGTCCAAACAGAAGATACATCTCGCATTTATCTACAACTTATATGAAAATAAGATGCCCGTAGCCCATAGAAACAAAAATAATCTTCCACGCCTATTAGAAAAATTGAATGCATTTTTCATCAAAACGAAACATTCATCATAATTTCAAAATAATCTTAATAACTCAAAAATGAAGTACGGTTTATATAAGAACACCCACATGTATTGAAAAAAGTTATAAGATACCAGCATTTTCCGGAATTTTCTTCACTCGTAACATACAGATAAGACCGCCCACCTTCGCTATGAAAAAGGCGAGTAGTAAGCCTGAGTGTGAGTTGCATTGATAAGATTGTGTCTTGCTCCTATCTCTCTTTACTAGGTTATCATGCGGTGAAAATGTTTGCAAGGTTTGTCTACCTCGCCGATGCGGTTTACCTAGCTTGATAAGGGTGAAGTGATGTGACTGTCTAATAGCCTAGAACAATATTGATAGCACAAATACACACTAACTACCAACATCATGGCCAGTTCTCAAGTTGTAGGGACCTACTCGCTGCATGAGTAAGGGAGACCTCATGTCCGACCAAAATGTGTCATTTCTAGTACTGACCATACACACAAAAAAGTTTCGAACCCTTTAGAAGAGTGGTAAAAGGGGTTAAAGGGATGAAGTAAAGGAATTACAGGGGGTTTTGAGGGGTTGAAAGAAACCCAGTTTATTCGAAACCCCTTATTCTCTAATCGCTGAGAATCTGTTTTCATAAGGGTTGGTCTAACGTAGTCGATTTTGAATTTTAATTCGATTAAATTTAATAGTTCCTGAAGAGGATCTATACAGATTCATGCAGTTAATTAAAGTTAGCGGAGGTTATCTAAAACCTCGTTGTCGCATGTGAGTTAGGTTTCAAAAGCAAACTATTTGGACTCGTATTGCCTGTCATTTAAATGAAAACGATTCCTTACTTTCTCAATCATTTCCGTCCGTGTAAGCTAATAAAATACACATTTAGCGAAGTGCTTGTTTTTCCCTTGATTTCGTTTGTCCACAAGTCTAGTCAATGCAAAGACATTAAATCAAAATCTGACTAGGTATTCATATTTTTCTAATCGTGACGGTCCAAGCAGTGCCACTACAGCCATCGCAATTGCACATTTGTATGTTTGTAATTTCTCTTATCATTCTTTAATTGAAGACCGCCACTGATTTATCTAACCGTGATCTCAATGGTGAGGAGTACGGTAGAGTTGTCTTTACTGTCTAGGGGAGTAATCTAGAGCGACGATTTCTTTGACTAGCCACTGCGATTAGTCTTGGCCGTGTAAACAATGTGCTTATCACCTGTACATTGCTCGTAGTTGTGGAGCGCAGTCAGTAAAACACACACACACACACACACACCGATTGAATTGTCCCTATCTATAGACTTTGCTGTGACCCCGATTGTAGGCGTTGATCAAATTACCACCCTCATCAGTTTATTTTTCAATTCATCTTAATGGAATTTCTATCCCAGGACAGGCGGGCGGATGGGCCCGTCCGCTTCCTAGCCTGATGCGAATGGGCAATCGACTCATTTCGCAGTCCCTAGCCTGGGCCCCAGTAATCCCCAACTGATGAAAACACTAACAGGCGATCACCGCCTGAATTACACATTTTTTTCCAACTCAGGCGCGTGGAAATCTACAGGAAAATATTTATGAATGTCTATTTCCATGTCAGTTTCACTGTAGATTTCACTTGCCGCTATCATAACTGTTATGAAAACGGCATTCGCCATATGGGCAGCGTGGTGTTGAATTAATCCTCGTCAATATGAATAATTCCATTATGTAAAGAAACACGGGGATGATGAGGAAGAGGGTTGGGATGAGGGGGTGCCCATAGGAGTCGTTTGTATGGGATTCCGTGCCTTAAACCTGCTGCAGAGTATAGACTTAAAGACTGATCTAGTCCAAACAGATTGCTTTCCGTTCTCATTAGCACGGCCTAGGTTCTGAAGGAGTGGCAACGGCTAGGGATTAAAGCCCTACATCTGTAGCTCAAATAGGAGCCTAATAAATGTGTATTTGACTTAGCCAGCAGTGCCCTATAACAAATACCCCGTGTACAGGCTTTAAGTAGAGTCGACAGCCTCGCAGAGATCTGACATCATCACATTTACCTTCGCCCATAGTCGCAATTAAACAGTTGGAAGTAACACTACCGTTCGCGTCTGTCCCGCGGTTTAATTAGAAATCAAAACAATTATCCCTCCGAACGGCCATAAACTTCAAAATGATGGATCCCCGAGTAATTTTCCATTGCGTGAATCGAGATACAATTATCCCCCCTGTTTCATCCCCCTACTTCTCAATATAGATGTGGCGGTCTGGCTAGATTCTGGTGGACTGGGGACGTAATAATTCGGCGCCCTACCTCGCAATTTGATATGAAACTAGGCGTACACCTTGCAGTGGCCGTAATTATCAATGCGGAAAGTCGCAAGATGCGCCGGTTTTTCGAGCAAACGGCTAGATAGAAGATTGTTGACTCGCCGGGGCTAATTAATTTCAGGATCTTCGCGTGCGCATATTTGAGCATGTAGATTTTCATGAATATTGATTTTAACAATGTCGATTTCACGGCGCGCGCTGAAGGCCCAGCTGTCCCTGTTAAAAATCGGCAGGTAGGCCGGGCCAGGCACAGGTGGAACCTGATTGCTATGATTTCTTAATTACACGCAGCAGTTTAGCACTTCATTTCGACTCTATAGCAGCAGCGCTTTAATAGAGCGGAGGACGGGCGGGCGGGCGTGGAGGGGGACGGCGGGCGGACTGGGCCGACAGATTGCAGCGCCAGCCGTAGTACAAAGGCCGACCACAATGGTCAGAGCCGCTCGTTTTGTGGCGGCCGGAGTCGGTGCGTGCGGTGCTTTATACAAGCTTTGATTTATTGATGACATTGGATAGTGACCTTTCGAATGCTCCGTCGAGACATCTATGGATGTGCTACTGCTACGGAAGGACGGACGGACGACGGTCGGTGCAGCTATTTGTATTACTATACATGCACGTTAAGGCCGGCACGACAAGAGAGGCTTTGACGAAACACTTCACGTCGAGTGAGTGTTCAAATCAACACGAGAATATGAATGGGAGTCCTCAACTTGAACTTCATAGTGGAGAAGCGAAGACATTTTACACTGAGGAATGAAAACAGTTTACATAGGAGAGACGTCGGCGTCATCTCACGGGTGGTTTCACGCCAAAACCCGTGCCTAAACAACCATTTACACCCTATAGAACCCTCCTGATTTGTCCAACACAGTACCCCCCTATGTACAAACACCACTACCCCGAAGCGAGGATCGAAATCTACCAGCAGAAATAAAAAGAAGTTTGAATCCCATAACTGCTTATTGAGTGTAATCCTCGCGACTGTCTGGATGGTTGGTAAACATTCATGCAAAACTTTCTTTTACATTTTGAGTCGCCGACATAAGGGTGGGCCTATAGTGTATGGTAAATAAACAGAGCGACGCCGGCTCCGAGGGGCAGGATTTGACAAGCCCCATACTGTAGTAGCGCTGGAGAGTTGTTATCGGGGTAGGACTCAGAACGGTAGCGCGTTGTAGGCTGAGTGTCCCGGCTTCTTATCTAATCGCTCCTAGCCCCAACTCGCAGAAACATATTGTGATCGGGCCACGGCAAATCCCCTGCACGTTACCCCTCAAAACCCCCCTTCCCCCTTCCGCTCAAACACAACTTCGGACCGCAAACCTACACACGCTGATAACTTACCGAGTGGCATTGGCGATTTATTGGCAGTATACAGGTTTGGGGATTAATGTAATTAACACGTGGCCCGGGATCGTGTATAAGAGTACTTTCATCTCGCCACCAGTGCATGGGCATGTGGTTAATGTAAGAACTGGGAGCACAACCTACCACAGCATTTCTCCCTTCTAAAGAAAAACTATCACAACAACACGGAAAATGTAAACGGGGGAAAGTCTAGACCCCTCCGACCCGCCATCGACGGTCTTTGCTCGCATATTTCTCATAAAAGCGGCGTTTAGTGTCGAATGACGGAGACATGCGGATTTGGGCGATTTTATTTTATTTTATGACAAGGCTGGTTTAAAGGCGGGTATCTCTTCATCTCACCTATGTCAGTCGAGGCAATGCGTTTTAGAAAAGGACGGAAACCCGACCTAGTCTCTCTACCGCTAGCCTGTCAATCTTAAAGCCGGTATTCGTGACCCCCTAAACTACCCCTACCAGCCCACCCTACTGGAGCCACCCCCACCCACCCTCTCTCACCCACCTCTACAACATCATCCTAAACCCCCACCCCCTTTGTATATACCCATTTTCACTGAGTACCCGTTGGTACATACCTTTAGGGGAGCTACACTACTTTGATGGCAATCGCCGCATATCACCGTAACCTAAATAATATAAATTCTCTAAAGAGCGCATGTACATTTATGTATTGATCACATTGGTAAGAGAGGAAGTGTTATTTTCTGCACATTCCAAAGTATCATATATTCCTACCTGATGGAAAATTGCAAAATATATCTTATTTATTGCCGTATGTATTACCCCCACCCTATATACCTCAAGCAGGATGTATATGTGTTGGCACATTGGGATATACCACACCAACCCAAGGAAACGACCCTGAAAGAGATACAGCTAAGAACAGACTAAATACCCTGTACCCTTGACACCCCGCAACCCCAAACCTGGCATCCTAGAAGAGAACAGCAGCGATCCCACAACTGCAACCATCCTATGTATTCTTATATTCCTATCCAGATTATCCTGCGAAACGTATCCATATCCTCAGGCAGAGAATCAAGGATGGATGGATGGATGCACGGGTGGATGAATGGATGGATGGAAGGAAGGAAGAAGAGACGAATAAACGGCACGAAGCACACACCACTTCCACCGACCGAGTAGCAGGTATATATATGGATCGGAAAAACACTTAAGAAGACGACTACATCCATTTATTTAGCCATTGCGAAAACATACCCGCCGTGTGCAATCCATTTGCTCCTATTTTTATGTCCTCATTGTTGTTGTTGTTGTTTTTGTTGTTGTTCTTGCTATTGTTGTTGTTATTGTTGTTGTTGTTGGTAATGGTTGGACTCTCCGAGTTCTGTCCCGCGCGCTCCAAGACGTCGTGGTCCGCCTTACAGAATAGTCCGTCCTCCCTAAGCGCGAACTCGTCCCCCGGCGTCAATTGTCTACTACAGGCTACACAGCGAAAACAGTCCATATGGAAAATTTTGTTTCTCGCCCTCATGACGAAGTCTGTCTTGCTAAAGCCCAGGCTGCATTTTGTACATTTCGTTCCAAATAACCTGAAAAGTGAATCAAAACAAATATCAGTAAAAAAGAAATAACAAGCATTTAAATTGCTAGTAATGCTAGTTTATTCAAAACGTTCAGTTCTTTAAATTCAAACTGCTAAGTTAAGTTTCTCGTCTTGTTCTCACTAATTACTAGTATTACACCCTGTTAATACCCATAAGTCTCTTAGGCGTATAGTATAATAGCACCTTTGATAATAGACTTTCCATGAAACAAACTAATTTCCCAAATAACCAACCTTCCTTTTCAGGGCTTTAAGCTCTTTAAGTTCAGGTTGCATAACCAGGCATAAGTTCCGCCTAAGAAATGTACCTTGCATATTTCCATTCCATAAATTCTAAGCCGTGCGATGAAAAGTGTTCGCAGCATGACTCGGGCCCGATGTAGATTTCACTTCAAGAATCTACGAGAGGATGCACAGTGGCATGCACAGAAGTAATCAATTTCATGTCTGTTTAACAAATACGCTCTGATTAAAATTAAATGCATTGCTCAACACCTTCAGTCAAGGCAGGGCAGATGCAGTATTCATTGTTATTTAACGCGTCTCATCGATCGTTGAAGCCGAGATAAAGCCAAGGAAAGCACGGCAAAGACGAGAACCGTAGCAGTGGAAATACACGCTGAGCTATTGTATGTACTGCCAGGTAAAAGATCTACTACAGCAAGCTTAACTTTCAATGTGCACATATTCCATATGTAATTGAAAATAAAAAGGAGAGGGTATTTTGAAATGAATGTACTGTATATACAGGGGTGAGTAGGGGTTTATAGGGGTGGCGTTGAGAGAATGAGTAATTATTTAAAAGCACTACCTTTAAGAGCAAGGATAACTGCAAATTCACGTAAGCATATTTATCAAAAAGCTTTAAGTCTTTAAGTGAACCTTCTTCACTTAAATACGTTTCTTCGGGTCTTTAAGACTGCTGCTACGGATTACGAATCCAATCGGGTAACTTTAAGAGGCCAAATAGTTTACATAATGGGTATAGTGGTACATCAACCGTATTGGTTATTTTCCGTACTTATAACTGCATTTTGCAGACTGCTTCAAAATTATCAAAAATAAGCATATATTCTATTTTACCTGGACCGACAATTTAAGTGAGAAGAGATTGATTTCCACCTGGAAGTTCCTATCATCAAGTCTACCGTTATGAGAAAGTTGGCAATAGAAGGGAAGGGGCCGATGAGTTTTCACTAAGGCGTCATTCTATGCATTAAATATGAGAGTATGTTTGTACTTCAATTCATGGGGATTAAACTAGTGAATTAGCGGTGCTGAAGTAGTGGGGTTTATTTGGCCATGGTGCATTGCCTGCTTACTGCCAAGTGGTAACAAATCAATACGATAAGTCATCGATGCGCAAGAGCCGTACGGGCCGGCCATGAACCGGCCACCGTACTGTATGTATTGGGGGAGGTACACAGAAAAGGTATTAGTGATTTATATACTGGTGACTACACTGAGAACCTAATGAACCCTGGGTTCAGAAATCACCCTTTTTAAGTTTAGCGGGCGGTTACCTATAATACCCTACAGAACCCTTAACGGTACTACATAAGGGGTTCTGAATCCGGAACTGTAATTTGTTTGTTAGTTATGACGCTTAGGGTAGTATAATAGTCTAATCCCCTACGAGGGGTGTCGGATATGGGGAAGCCTTAGGGGTACGGGGTGGAGGAACGGGTGTTAATCCTGTTAGGGCAACGGGGGACTTCCACAAATCAAATCTCAGTTGGTGCTGGATGTGAACTAGTCTGAGCAATAACGACAGTGTGCATATGGGCTTAACGGGGGCCAACATGGGAAAGGGAAATCTCAAAGGACGACGACGATGACGACGACGACGATGCTGATGATGATGACGGAATTGGCGATTGAGGGTAATAGGAGGGTGGAAAAAATCTCTGGCCAAAGACCTACCT
>OZ012692.1:38631642-38636642 GCA_963942565.1 Maea johnstoni | reverse complement strand
TGTGTGTCTTTTCTACATAACGCCAGCGCACGCGGTGGATATATTTGAACCCAGACATGCAGTACTATTGACAGAGATAGAGGGAACTGTTCTGTCATGTCCACGTGTTCACTGTACACAGTGTAAGCTCCATACACTGCACACTCATTGGGAACCTTCGATGTACTCTGGTGTTTAACGTGCAGATATTTCACCATGTTGGAAAAGGTGTACATACATACATACATACATACACACACACACATATTACCACATCTTCGTTGTCGTCGTCGTCGTCTTTTTCTCCTCCTACTACTCCTACTACTACTACTACTACTACTAGTCTACTACTACTACTACTACTACTACTACTACTACTACTACTACTACTACTACTACTGTTACTACCCAGTTAATGGCTTTAGCAGCTGTACTATTAACCTATTCTACTACCTCTTCTCTGTCCCAACCCCTCCCCCATCTTCTCTTCTCTCCCCCCTCTTTCGCACGCACTTTTCTCCTTCGTACTTTTGACTTATATGTTATATTAGCAACACCGGAAACAAATCCGAATCTGTGCGTCATATCCGACACCCTCTTTGTTATGTTTCACGGTTTTAGAATCGGTGCCATTTGTTTTGTTTACGAATCATACTCCGTACGACTTGGGTGTCACGAAAATTGCAATCTAGATGACAATTTGACCGCTTGATAGTTTGATCCACTGCTTTAGGCATTTTAACAGTCTACCATGACCCATGAGGCTCTACACACAAGGGTTGATTTTACCCTGGGGAACAGCCAGGAACTTTCAGATTAGAAAATAGGTTAGTGAGAATAAAGTACAAGTTAATTAGTAGTGTAAACACACTTTAAGTAAGCATGTGACTTAGCCACCGTGGCACGCCGCTCATGTGTTTGTGTATGTATGTATGTATGTGTGTATGTATGTATTTATGTATGCATGCATGCATGTATATATATATATATATATATATATATATATATATATATATATATATATATATGTACGTATGTATGTATGTATGTATGTAATAATAATAATAAATAATAAAATCTTTATTAAAAGTCTCACTCAGGATGGATAAACATATTACAGACAGATAAAAACATGCACGTTCGATATATTGACCACTCTTAAAAGAGTTATGAGAGACATTAAAGCAAATTAATAGTACATATCACACAGAGATGTTAAATCATAGACGCATTCTAAAATCTTTTAAAAGTTTATAAGACACATTCAGTGTACCTGTGGTTTCATCAATTCAGATCTTCTAATCTCGAGGATGGTTTTAAGAAAGCTGGCACATTGATATGTAAGAAAACCCTTGGATTGACTCCTCTAGACTTGTAAATAGAGTTGCTCTCTGTGCATTATAAAGAGGGCAGGTAAGAATGACATGATTTTCATCTTCAACAGTTTCTCTATTAAGCGACTTGCAGTGAAAACAAATCACTTCACGCACTGGTAAGCCCTGATAGCGGCCTGTTTCTGGTGCCAGAGGTGCAACCCCAGCTCTAAATTGGGCTAGAGCCCTACGTTGTGCTCTGGGTAAATTAGCTCTAACATAGGTTTCGGCTTCAAAAGTTGTTTTAAAGGTATTGTAAGACCTCAGTTTGTTTTTACCCACACCATGCTGAGCTTCCTCACGATTTATTGAAGTGAGCCATTTAACATTCTCGGCCTCCCACAGAATTGAATCTACATTAGGAATTACCATTTCCGCCAGGTGGAGGTGCTCAACATTGGCCAAATGAGGCGATTGATTCGAAATAAAGAATTTCCTCACTTTAAAAGCCCAGTTTTTCTTATTTCCTTGAGCTTGGTTATTTGCCCACAGAAACACTCTTCTAGTCAAACGCTCATTTGGCAGAACATTTAGTCTGCACCACATTCTCGTCACACGCAGCCATTGGTGGTGTAAAGGGGTCTTCCATCCCACATCACCCCTTACTGCAGCATTTGGGGTGTATTTACCAACTCCAAAAAAGTACCTACATGCTCGATTGTGCACAGAATTGATGCAATTGAATTCAGCGGTTTCCCATATAGCAGCACCATAGGAAATGATGGGCAATACTAAAGATTCATATAGGGTAGTAAAACAGTCAAAAGGCATCCCTCCACAGAGCTTAAACTTTGAGATGAGAAGGCCAAGTGCTCTATGAGCAGATTTAGCCACCTCTGAAGCTGTATCCTTGAAGTCTAGGTGTTTATTAAACCATAAACCAAGATAACGGTACTTTGTGACCACCCTAAGTTCAAGGTTACCGCAAGTGAACTGAAAATGAGTTTTTGGCACTGAGGGGTTCCTAAAGTGAATAATTTCACTCTTTTGGGGATTAACCTTAAGGCCCCATTCCTGACACCAAGCACCTAACAGGTCTAGCATATCTTGCAGATTCTCTTCAGATTCTGCAATCAAAGCTATGTCATCTGCATAAAGAAGGATGCTAATTTGTTCATAAGGACCTAGAGGGACGCCCTTTCCGAGAGCATTGACCTCACATGTCGTTTATGAAGAGACTAAATAGGCGAGGAGAGAGTAAACAGCCTTGCTTTAAGCCAGAGATAACATTGAAAAAATCTGACATATGACCATTAATTCGAACATTGGACTCAACATTTTCGTAAAGAGATTTAATGGCCTGCAGTATTTTCCCTTCAAGGCCCATTTTTGTCAGTTTTTGCCAGAGGAACACTCTATTTATTCTATCGAATGCCTGGCTGAAGTCAATGTAAGCTACAAACGTGCTTTTCTTTTGCTGCTCTCTCGTCTGAATTATCTCTGATAAAACAGAGAGGTGATCAGGACAGGATCGACCTTGACGAAAACCATTTTGCTCATCAGCTAAAATGTCATTTGACTCTGCCCATGAGGTGAGCCTATGATGTATATATGTATGTATGTATGTATGTACTGTATGAATGTATGTATGTAAATGTGGCCAGATTCGAGACCGCTGGGATAGCCAGGTCTTCACTATAGCGCATACAGTAATTGGTCTCTCGCTACATATCCATTCTTTTATTCATCTAAGGACATAGTAAAACAGATACAAGAAAATGTTATGCAAAAAAGGGGCATCAGAAAATGCACCTGCGTAACCGGGCAGGATTATTCGTGGATTAACCGACATTTCTTACGCTAATGTGTATGGCTTAATATTTAGGTACCTAAAGCCCTACAAGTCATTTATTTGATCTAAATGGAGGGATATTTTCAGATAAAGCTCGAGCCAAACCTAACATTAACCCAGGACTTAAATTCGTACGTTGAAAGATATTATGGAGTAACATTAACAGCAATAGTTTCAACTTGGCGAAAACAGCTTTTAATAGGGAGTTTCATACCAGGCAATGGATTTGCCTTCTTCAGAGCCTACTCTTTAGAATGAGCTTGGAGCAACCAACGGCTTAGGTATAAATCCAAAATGGCTGTTAGATATTTGAATGAATATGCAAAAACCGCCGAGAATTCATTCATATTTGGTACAAAAGATGCCCAATGAGACCATGCTAGTACTATTACTACTACTATACTACTGCTGCTGCTGCTGCTACTACTACTACTACTACTACTACTACTACTACTTCTACTACTGTTGCTACTGCTTCTACTACTACTACTTCTTCTACTACTACTACTACTACTGTAGCTGCTGCTGCTACTGCTACTACTACTACTACTGCCGCTACTACTACTACTACTACTACTACTACTACTATTTATGGTGACTGATGCCAGATATTAACCCACAAGTGGCAAATGCACTCTAGTTGAGGTCGAACTCCACACATTTGGTCTAGACGACTCAGTCGTGGCGGCGTCCCCACCCAATATCCGTAAAAGGAGGGCTGAGTTTCCCCGCAGACCAATGTAGTACCTGTTAAGCGTAGACTAGCTTCTAGTCTATGGCTTCATTTATTATACTTTTCTTTGCTCTGGTGTCTTTTGCTTTTAATGTATATTATTGGTTCGTGCGACCGAACATATATTGCGCCTTGAGAATCATAATCGAAATATCTCATTGTGGCCACCTTGCGAGCAATTTCAGAACTAAATTAGTGTAGTGACAACTCATTAGAGTTTGTAGAATTTTCCTTTGAAATAAACAGATAAGTTAAGAAGTGTGGCATTGGGCTAGGCAACGTAAAAATGAGAGCGGTTTAAAGCAACAGCTACAACAAATATTGACAAGATGTTTACAAATACGTGCACCTCCCTGACCACGTGGACGTCAACAGCCGCATTGCCGCACTGGCGTGCCATAGAGGCTCTAGCTCGTGCAATTTGTCAAATTCATTCAGCACTTTTACCCCCAGCAAACTTCGCAGGGAGGATGGCTAATAGAGCCTTTCTTATATATTTGCTGTATGTATCATTGTCATACATATATATTTGTAATTGTACTTTCATATCTTGTGATGTGACCAATAAACAATACAATACAATACAATACAGACTGCATTGAACTTGGGATCACTCACTTGTTTTTGTATATCAATTGGTTTAGGTGTTTATCACTGATATTTGTAAAAATGGTGTAAAGCAAGATGTCTGCGAGAAGCCGGCTGGTTTGAACGAATCCTTTAGGCCGAGTCCAATAGCCAGCCGGCTGAATGCAGTGATCTTGCCGTACATCATTTTAACAACAAGGATAAAGAATATGTTTATAATCAGCCTCCTCCCCCACCCCGACATATATTTTGAATTACGATAAGCACAACAAGCTCTTAGTTCAAGGTTCTTGCAGCTGTTAACCGAGAAAGCTTCATCAGACTCACCTGACGCCTGACGTTCATAGATGAACGTCGAGAACAGCACTTTTAGGACTCCAATATAGGATTATATTGGCCTCCTAACTTTTGTTAGGACAATTGTCAATTGACAAACGACAATTGTTAATGTGCTCGCAGTATAGTCTAGTACAACAAAGAAATTGACCAATCATGATTAGCTACTAGTATCAGAGTGCAGCTGATGATAATAAGG
>OZ012692.1:38601642-38626642 GCA_963942565.1 Maea johnstoni | reverse complement strand
AAAGCATTGCCGTCATGGCCATTAGAAAAAGATTGGTGCGCCATCTTTTGACCAATTTCAGAAACGAGCGTTTAGTTCCAGCTAAATATATATATATATATATATATATATATATATATATATATATATATATATATATATATATATATATATATATATATATATATATATATATATATATATATATATATATTTATATATATATATATATATTTATATATATATATATATACATATATATATACATATATATATATATATATATATATATATATATATATATATATATATATATATATATATATATATATATATATATGTGTATATATATATGTATATATATATGTATGTATATATATATATATTCAAATTTCGGAATTTCAATTATCGTCACTTTTTTCTATATTGCGACTTGACTAGCTTGTTGTAAGTTGTGGTGGAAACTGGATTACCCGCAGAAAACCACTGCCTAACCCCAGGTCACATGTCCCGACTTGGATTCGAACCCGAGCTGCCAAAGTTAGGAAAAGATCATCAAGCATATAACAAAACAAAGAACATAAGATTTAATTTGGTTTGTTTTTGTTATTTGTGTTATGTGTATCAGAAAAAGAGGTGCGGAAAGCTGCCTCCATGGCCACGCTGTCTAATGCACTGAGCGCTGACTTCACACCACGCCTGATCCACACACAGTGTAGGCTTCCCTTCTCCATTGGCGCATGTGAGAAAGTTGACAGTGACTAGAGTGTGAAGCGATTTACCACAGAAGGGCAGGAAAATCACTTTAAAAAATGAAAAGAAATGACAGCTCTGACAAAACGACACTATGGATTTGAAATTGAAACTTCCTTTATCATGAGTTGTCCGCATATTGAGGCGAAAAACAACGTCTGGTCCCCAGGGTCTTAGCCGATATTTGGAAACAGGGTGTCCAAATAGAGGTTTCATAGACTTTTGCGTGTCCGAAGTGTGGTACAAAATACATACTACTAATAAGATAGATCCTATACCTTTACAGATTTTGCTTTTTTAGGCCAGATACTGCTTTGTGTGTCTTATAAAAGTGACACTACAGCTTCTACATCTTCTATCTTCTAAGAAAAGTCATCTTCAGCAAATTCTGACATAAACTTTTGGGTGTCCAAACTGTCAAAAAACAGTGTTCTGCGTGTCCAAATGACACGCTGGACGCATTGCGGATAAGCCCCTGCTGGTCCCTGGTAACTGCCAACTTTTCCACATTGTCCCCGCCCGTATTCGAATTCGAGCAGTTGTGAAGGACAGCTAGCAGTCAGTGGCAACGCCTTACTCGTGGATTGATCTGTAAGCATAAACGGATTGGGTAATGAAATGAAGGTATCATTTTAATGCACATGGATGAGTTTTCCATTAAACAAGTACATGTATATGTATTACTCGAATGTGGAATAGTTCATATCAAGTACAGAAATGCTGAAACAAAACACACCACACAACTGCAACAAAGTGGGTTCAATCTATTTAGTAAGGTTTCTCTCATCTGGGCTGTTTAACGAAGCACTAATATTGTTAGTTTATATGACTTTTAAAAAGCTGGTTGTATCAAGTTGTTTTGACACTTTTTCATTAGATTAGAAAAATATCATAGGCTCTGAGAAGTATAGATTTTCCTTTAACTTTTTCGTAATTATAGGATTTCTGTTTCTCCCAAGACGTTAAATGATTAAAGATATTTTCCATCCTATCAATTGCACGTTTTGCTGAAAAAAATTACCTCCGACGGGACTCGAACCCGCAATCCCCGGCTTAGGAGGCCGATGCCTTATCCATTGGGCCACGGAGGCTGACTTGCTGAGTTAGGATCGATCCACATCGGAGATCGTTTTGTACAGGATATTTACGTGCCAAGTTTCACAGCTGTTGCCTGGCATTTACACGTTTTTAATAAGCAGTATAATATTCATGAGTATTTCTGTAAACAAGTTTTATCACACGTATTTAAGAATATCTTTGTCTTTTTAAATTTGTTACTGATGTTGAATACATTTTCTTCCATTTCAGCAGAGATATACATAATGTACATCTCTGTTTTCTCGAAGTTATTTCACGAGTATTCGACAGCAGAAAAGAAATACCTGAAACAGAATGATGCCACCCATGTTTTGTATGTATGTATATCTATTGACTATGTCAATGTATGAAAGATATGATACATCAAATAGTATGTGCGAAATTAAGTACAAAAAGATATAAATATAAACCAAACTAGTCAAACGGTAGATAAAGTCTAACCTTGACAGATACAGACACATATAAATGCAAACGAGCATATAACAAAACAAAGAACATAAGATTCAATTTGGTTTGTTTTTGTTATTTGTGTTATGTGTATCGGAAAAAGAGTATCAGCGTACTACCTTTGCGGAAAGCCGCCTCCATGGCCAAGCTGTCTAATGCACTGCGCGCTGACTTCACGACGTGTCTGATCCACACAAAGTGCAAGGTTCGTGTCTCTATTGGCGCATGTGAGAAAGTTGCCAGTGACTAGAGTGTGAAGCGATCTACCATAGAAGGGTATGAAAATCACTTTGAAAAATGAAAAATAATGACAGCTCTGACAAAGCGACACTATGGATTTGAAATTGAAACTTCCTTTATCATGAGTTGTCCGCATAGTGAGGCTAAACCGTGACCAACTGTTTGTAATGTAATGTAATGTGTATTGACCATATACTCAGATATGAAATTACAAAACAAAATTATAAACGATGGGAGTGGTATATAAACTCAACATAATACAGAAAGAACAAACAATAAATATTCAACATACAAAATTAGGATTTACATTGACTACAGCAGCCACCTATAGTGTACCTTCTGAACTAAGATATGGCTTTCTCATGTGTTCAACTTTTGGAGATTGGGATACCACGGTTCTTCAGGTCAGGCGGGGGCTATTCTAATACACACTATGTGGCTGTTAAAGGACAATTATCCAACACCATCTCTTCCTGACACTGACACTGTCCTTTTATACATAGCGTTTATTGCATTTGTGAAATGCAGAGAAAACCGGAATGCACCGGAAAACTCGGCCTTATACCAAGTCACCGGCATCTTCCTCTCATGACGGCAATCAGTTAGTGACAGGATAGTATCGCTTAATGTCGTCAATACATCAGCCCGTCTGCAGCACATTTGTTCCACGACAGCTTTTCCCCTCAGTCCTTCTCTCAGCGCTGGATAACTTCGTCAATTATGGCAGGAAAATTATGTTTCATCCAAATCAAGCCACTTGACACCTGCAATGAAATCCCAAATAAGTCCAAATGAATGTCAACAAGCCAATAACATACTCTCGACCTCCAAGTGACAGGAAGGTAGATATACATGGTTTTAAATACATCGACGTAAAGCGTGGCCTCTAACCATGTGTAACAGGTAACATAAACCTAATTTCCTGATGTCAGTGTCGAAACGCGATCAATTTTATGAGGCAAACAAGTTCATATTTATATGATTATAAGGGCAATAAGCTCAATCAGGAGAAGTCGAACTCGCCTCATCTCGTCTCGCTAGATGAGATTTATATCACCCGTCTGGGTAAGGCACCACGGCCGGATGGATGTGGAGTTAGAATTTCCTTTGAACGGCACATTTTTGTCTAATAAAGGTCAAATCCTGACTGCAGTTTTTAAATGACTTTTATTGCTCCAAAATACATGAACATCAATGAAATCGTTATAAAATAAACGTAGAAAACATGGGAGAAAAAAAATGTTGTGGGACAAAAAGGGCTTAATTAATATGTAAGATCATCGTATCAAGGTGTTCAAGTTTTCAGGTAAAGTATATTTCTGTCTTATATAGGCAAATTGATAGCAGTGTCTTAATGAATTTTATTGCTCAAAAATACTTGTACATAAATGAAACGGTTATAAGATTTGAGATGAAAAATGAGAGGAAATGGATGCCCGAGGAATGGCACTCACAGAATCACTGGCAACTTTCTGTAATGTTCTAGCATGCCGGACCAAACCTCGAGCTTGTATAATCTGGGACTTATCGTGTTTTGAAGATGGCAAGGCACGGAGAGCAGTCGATTGCAGTGCGGTTTACGGCTCGGTCATAGGGGGAGCCCCCGGTATTTGTACTCAGCAGATTGTAATTGCACGTTTTATGGCAACCGGATTAAGATCCAAGCATCCTCTGTAGGTTTCATATCACTAAACATGGATGTCTATATGTATGTCAACATCATCCGGTTTCAGGCGTTGTGTTTAGGTTGTCGAATACTCGTGGAATAACCTGGTGAAATCTGAAAGGTACATGTATATATCTGGTGAAATGAAAGAAAAAGGTATTTAAAAATCAATAACGATACATTTCAAAGGACAAAGATTTTACTAAATACGTGCGATATAACTTGTTCACAGAAATACTCATGAATTTCATATTGCTTATTAAAACGTGTAAATGACAGGCAACAGCTGTGAAACTCAGCAAGTAAATCCCCTGTACCAACCGTCGCGGACCCAGAGAAAGTCCGATACAAGGTGATAGGAGTGGAAATGAAAGGAATGGAAAGTAGTATGAAGCTAGTGGCGCTGGGCGCAACACAGCGCAGAGGTTAGGCAGGTATGGTAGAGGAATGGATCCGTGCGCCAAAATATGTAGGCCGGCGCACGGATCCATATCTCAAGGGGAATTGATAGAGATGTAATAGTTATGAAATATGAGGAATATGGGTAGTGAGTAAAAGCAAATTAGTGATCGTGTAAATATTTAAAGCTAAGTTCACCTGGGAAAAAAGGTCTGATTTGGAAAATATTTGTTACTGAAACACCATAAAGGTGAGAATATGGGAAATTCAAAAACATTAACCAGAATTTGCACCCCCCGCCCCCCAATATGATATTGACCACCTCTGGGTCATGGACTATTATGATGTATTCAGTTCAAACGCAATCTCTGTGTGTTTCTCATAACTGGGAATTTGTCATCATGCTGCAAGTGTGATCTGCTACATAAAATTAAAGTTATTTCATAATCATACTTGTATGGTTATCAATTTGCCAACACCTGTAAAATATAATAGCCCACTCCTAAACTAATAAACTAATCTGACCCCTGGTGGCCAGGATTGGAACCGCATAAAATCTCCTGATTTTGGATGGTTGAATGTTAACAGGTATGAATTATATAACTTGGTCAGAAATCTTCGATTAGCTACTGATTTGCCAACTTTCAAAAATCATCCACCATTCCTCAAGAATAAATTTATTTTCTAGCCAAGAGCCAAGAATTACATAATATGCTGAACATAGTAAGTATTTGATCTGGAAATATCACACAATGTCTGGAAAGATCACACAATGTAAATGTTGTTGATGAAGACATTTTCAGTTCCAAAGCTATCTGCGTGTTTTTGAAAACTGTGTGTATATAATCATGAGGCAATTGTGATCTGCTAAAATTAAAGTTATCCTATTAACATATGTTTCCATGATTACCAACTCTAAAGGCCCGCTCCTTAAGCAAAAGTACTAACCTGGCCCCTCCAAGAATTGGAACTAAACAAAATGAAACCAAAAGACGTCGCAGTATAGTAAACCGCCTGATACGTGAAATATCCTGATTTTGGATTGTTGAATGCTGACGGGTATGCCAACGTACGTGCACAATATCAATTGAACAATTCATAACACACACGTACCATGATTTAAGAACTTATGGCCAGTTTAGCGATATTCTCAGAATGAGGCATCTCCGTAGTATAATAGTATGCCGTAGGTGTACGTCCTATACATATTTCGCTGTTTCGCTATGCGCGGAATTACCGTAAAGTCGTTCCCCTTTTTCGACATATTAGCTAGAAGTACACGGGCGCGAAAATATGCCAAAAATTTTCCCACATATGATCTTTAGACAATGTTTCAATCGCACGCATGACTTGATTTTTTGGCCGCTCAGTTTCATCAATAAACTCGCTACCATAAACCGTTATAACGACGAATTTAGATCTGACACTTTTCCCTATACACCTAGTATTTTGCCAACTTGGCGAGTGGCAGAATGGTGAATCTATACATGTCCTACGGACGACTTGCTACCCTATCGCAAGTCCTATGCCGACGTGGGTCTAGATCGAACCGCAAAGTAGCAGGGCAGCCTCCGTGGCCCAATGGATAAGGCATCGGCCTCCTAAGCCGGGGATTGCGGGTTCGAGTCCCGTCGGAGGTAAATTTTTCAATAAACATGCAATTGATTGGCAGAAAAATATCTTGAGAGAAACTGTGAACGTTTAGAGAAATATTATAAATTTAAAAAAAAAATGAAAGAAAAAGTACTATTCGGAGAGTTTATGATATTTATCTAATTTTATATAAAATATTCATTTCTTTTCGTTGATCTGTGAGTGCTGTCTGTTGTTCATAAAATTTGAGCGATTGTCTTCTCAGGTCAATAGTCATACTCGCCCAGTCAGCCACCAACCATTTTGACTCATTAGTGATCATTCCGTTAATTGAGGGCACATGGGTTCCCGTGGAAGAGCACTCCAAAATACATGTACATCAACGAAACGGTTATAAGATTTGAGATGAAAAATGAGAGGAAATGGATGCCCGTGAAATAGCACTCACAGAATCTAAGTCACTGGCAACATTCTGTAATGTTCTAGCATGCCGGACCAAACCTCGAGCTTGTATAATCTGGGACTTATCGTGTTTTGAAGATGGCAAGGCACGGAGAGCAGTCGATTGCAGTGCGGTTTACGGCTCGGTCATAGGGGGAGCCCCCGGTATTTGTACTCAGCAGATTGTAATTGCACGTTTTATGGCAACCGGATTAAGATCCAAGCATCCTCTGTAGGTTTCATATCACCAAACATGGATGTCTATATGTATGTCAACATCATCCGGTTTCAGGCGTTGTGTTTAGGTTGTCGAATACTCGTGGAATAACCTGGTGAAATCCGAAAGGTACATTATGTATATATCTGGTGAGATGGAAGAAAAGGATATTTAAAAATCAGTAACAATACATTTCAAAGGTCAAAGATTTTACTAAATACGTGCGATATAACTTGTTTACAGAAATACTCATGAATTTCATATTGCTTATTAAAACGTGTAAATTACAGGCAACAGCTGTGAAACTCAGCATGTTAATCCCCTGTACAAACCGTCTCGGACCTACATCAAACGTCAGTAGCAGGGCAGCCTCCGTGGCCCAATGGATAAGGCATCGGCCTCCTAAGCCGGGGATTGCGGGTTCGATTCCCGTCGGAGGTATTTTTTTCATTAAACGTGGAAAATATCTTCAATTGTTAAACGTCATGGGAGAAACTGAGAACGTTAAGAAAAATATTATAATTTTCGAAAAAATGAAAGAAAAAGTACTATTCGGCGAGGCTATGATATTAATCTAATTTTATATAAAATATTCATTTCTTTTCGTTGATCTGTGGGTGCTGTCTGTTGTTCATAAAATTTGAGCGATTGTCTTCTCAGGTCAATAGTCATACTCGCCCAGTCTACCACCACCCATTTTGATATATTAGTGATCATTCTGTTAATTGAGGGCACATGGGTTCCATGGAATAGCACCCACAACGTCTGAGTCACTGGCAACTTTCTGTAATGCTCCAGCAAATCTGATCGATCCGCGAGCTTATACAATCTGGTACATCGACTTTTGAAGGTGGCAAGACACGAAGGGCAGTCGATTGCAGTGCGGTTTACCGCTTGGTCAGAGGGAGAGCCCCCTTCATTGCTGTAAGGTATTCTCTTGCAGAAACTCCAAATTTGCCTTTCAGTTGACCTAGCCTAGTATATTTAGCAGACATGTATGGTATTTATAAATCAAATGAACTTTTATTGATCAAGAAAACCTCATTTGAGGTAAAACACTGTAAAATTGAAAATGTGTTTTTATTGAGGTCAGCTCAAGCAGGTAAGTTAAAGAAAACTTATATGTGAAACAACAAGACCTCAGGGATTAGATAACTATTGTTAGAAAGGGGACAGGAGTGCTAAACTAGGAGTTGTCATATGTTGAGTGTGTCACCAGCATCACAGCCTTAAAGGTGGTTTGGACCAGTATGTGTGTAAGTATTCTTCACTGGTTGCACGTATATAACAACAAATTATACAACGCATTTAAATGATATCAATAAACAGAGAAAAAAAGAAATATTCAAAAAATCAAATAGTAATTTTCATACAAAACCTTTGAGTAAGTAATCAACACATTTAACTGGATATGAAAGGCAGGCAAAACTTGAAATGGAAATACACTATCAGATTTACGGTAAACTGCCTGTGTGGCGCAATAATATAAAAACAATCATATACGTCCTGGATGGGAACCAACCAACACCAATCATTATTTCAAAAATTGATAATGGAAGTCACATTTGCTGAATATGTGTTCTTAACTTCTATATACTTCATTTTGCTGTTTTAAATGTTATTATTACTTGTCCTCCGAAGTAACACTTCGAATACAGGTTTGTGTGTATTACCATATAAACACTCTTGCAATTACTAACTAAGACACCTTCATCCCGAATACAAGTCTTTTAAACAGCTGTTTGAACTCATACATATTACGCCACCACAAGGGCAAAATAAATCATCTCTGTAATTAACGGTGTAGAAACATCATCAGGACGTATAGAAATTGTAATGACAGACGCCACCCTAACTAAAGGCCATTTCTTTTCATCTAAATCAACACAGTTGTTGGTAAATCTGCATGTAAGATCCGACTGCCTCGAAGAAGCGAGACGTTTTCCTCACTTTGGAATTCAGCTCGCTGGCCCCAATCAAGCTTACCCTACAAGGTGTAATTAGATCTTCCTGAAACAAATTTGGGTGATTCAAATTTAATTTCCTCGTATTGTTTGTAGATTACGCTGCCTCCATGCAACGAGCTAGAAAATTGAGCGACATTGTTGTGTTGTTTGGTTGCGGCGAATTTCCAGTCTTGTCACCACTCGGCAATCACTTGTCCGGCTGAGAAAGGTAGGTATAGGGTCGACAGTGAAGGGACGCCTGATTTGGTCATTTCAGCCAGAAAGCAGGTTTTACAATTTCTACCCTTTGGTTAGGTTGTTTTCCTCGCTTGTTCTCTAGAGTCGTGACTAGAAAGTCTTGCCGGGGATAATTCGCCCCGCCTAATAAGCTGCTTTAATTGATTTTGTCTGAGGAATTTGGCGGGAGGAAGTGTGCGGCGCGGAATCCGCCGCCATCTTGGTTTTCTCCGCGTGCGCTAAAATCAAATTCACAATTCTCTCATTGGATGCACAATTCGTTTCTTTTTAGAAAACTGGGGAAATCCTTTGGCTTTACTTGAAATCTGAGGCTATTTTTAACACGAGTTGATTTTTTCAGCACAATACAATTCAATAAACAGTAAGACGTTTTAAGCTTTACCCTTTCATTATAGTAATTGCTCATTTTCCCATTTTGGAAAAGTGTTTTTTTGTTTTTCTTCTTTTCTTGTGGAGGTGGGGGGGGGGGGGGGGGAGTCAGAAACTTTGATTTCCTTCACCAATTACAACCTGCCAGCCATGGTTTGGTCTATAATAGCAAAAACATTGGCGATACAGTTGGAGGTATTATTCTTAGTCAGATTGTTCTTCAGGAATGAAAATGTTTCAACATACATTTGATGATGTTAGTTCAAATACATCCAATTTTCAATTCATATCATCATTGTTGGCATATTTCATAAAGTAAGTTCCAATAATGTATTTAATTTTGATGAAGTACTTTCATCTGCCTTAGTCATAATGCTGTCGTTTGGAAAATCCAAAGAGCAAGAAAATGTTGAAAGGAATTCAAACGAAGACGAGCGGTCATTTTTTGATATGGCATATCCTTAAACAGAGGAAAAGTATTAACTTTTAAGCTACTGGTGGCTAATTCGGCCAATACAAAATGATGCAAAAAAAACCTGGAAAATGACTTAAACCCTGGCGAATGGGTACTCATATGAGAGCACTCTGTGAGAGCTATCCAATGAATACCAACATGACAGGGTTTCAATGGTTTTCAAAAATCTTAAGACAATAATATTCGTATGAATTTAGGCCCTGAATAGGTAAACTTCAACGAATCTATTTTCTTTGGGGGAGAAATAAATTAAAACATACAGAAGAACAGAAGGTTCTTCAAAATGATAAATTATTGTTTTCGCAAAATACCTCCGACGGGACTCGAACCCGCAATCCCCGGCTTAGGAGGCCGATGCCTTATCCATTGGGCCACGGAGGCTGACACACTTGGCCGTTCAGTGAAATAGATCCTGCCGGGTCGTAACATATAGTTTATAACAAGCTTTCAGCACATTATTAATATTTCCAATGCCATTTATGTATATGCCTGTATATAATCAGTTCTAATGGAGACGTTTTAAACTAAACGTATTAAGATGTTTTTAATATTTATATTTGGAATATAGAATTTCAATGTGATGAATAGTTTGCAAATACACCATTAAGAGGCTATCACAATGCTGCACGCTTATATGCCGACAAGGCCTGCCCACTAGCATAGAGAGTGTACGTGAATAGTTAATTGCATTTGATATCATACCACGGCCGATCTTCTGTTTCTTAATCCCATTCATGCTTGTAGCAAGTAGCGGTCAAAAAGAACTGCTTGTTTGGGTGATATATTTCTGATAACGACACCTTTATGGAAATATGTTAAGAACATGTTTTGAACAAAAGCTTAACCTACAAATATTCTCAAAATGTTTTGAGAAATCAAAAATCTACTCCTTTGATTTCTACTATTCATAACCAGCTAGTAGCTGGTTATGAATAGTAGAAATAAAAGGCCATTGTCCCGGCCCGGATTCGAACCCGATCAGTTGTGAGAGACAGCTAGCGGTCAGTGGCAACGCCTTACTCGTTGATTGATCCGTAAGCATAAACGGGTTGGGTAATGGAATAAAGATATCATTTTAATGCACATGCATGAGTTTTCCATTAAACAAGTATATGTGTTACTCGATTGTGGAATAGTTCATATCAAGTACAGAAATGCTGAAACAAAACACACCACAAACAGGGGTCAGGCTACGGCAAGAAACTGAGGAAGACCGCCGGGCTATAGGTTCCCAAAACTTCATAGCCCGATAGAAGATTTTACAGTCCCATTAAAAAATCAAAACAAAAACGAGCTGCCTCGGTTATCCTAAATTTACACACACACACATATATATATATATATATATATATATATATATATATATATATATATATATATATATATATATATATATATATATATATATATATATATATATATATATATATACACACACACACACACTCACTGCTTATAGTATTGTTATTCCTCTGAACATGACCTAAAAATGTCAATATTTTCTTTTAGCCAGCCGGGCTACAAAGGCAAATATTTTTATAGCCCGAAACAATTTTCTGTAGCCTCGGGCTATCGGGCTAGTGTGTAACTGGACCCCTGCACAAAACGGTTACGAACTGGGTTCAATCTCTATAGTTTGGTTCCTCTCATACGGGCTGTTTAACGAAGCACTAATGTTGTAAGTTTATATGAGTTTTAAAAAGCTGGTTGTATTAGGTTGTGTCGACACTTTTTCATTATATTAGAAAAATATCATAGGCTCTCCGAAGTATAGATTTTCCTTTCATTTTTTCGTAATTATATGCTTTCTGTTTCTCCAAAGACGTTAAATAATGAAAGATATTTTCCAGCCTATCAATTGCACGCTGTGATGGAAAAAAGATTACCTCCGATGGGACTCGAACCCGCAATCCCCGGCTTAGGAGGCCGATGCCTTATCCATTGGGCCACGGAGGCTGACCTGCTGAGCGAAAGATCGATCTTGATCCGCGCCCGCTTGTACAGGGTATTTACGTGCCAAGTTTCCCAGCTGTTGCCTGTCATTTACACGTTTTTAATAAGCAGAACAATATTTCTGTAAACAAGTTCTATCACACGTATTTAAGAACATCTTTGTCTTTTGAAATTTATTACTAATTTTGAATACATTTTTCTTCCATTTCAGCAGAGATACACATAATGTACATCTCTGATTTCACGAGTATTTGACAGCAGAAACGAAATGCCTGAAACAGACTGATGCCACCCATGTTTAGTATGTGTGTATATTTATTGACTATGTCAATGTATAAAAGATATGATACGTCAAATAGTAAATTAAGAAATTAAGTAAAAAATGCAAACGGTTAGATATGATATTATATTGTGTATATTTATTGACTATGTCAATGTATAAAAGATATGATACGTCAAATAGTAAATTAAGAAATTAAGTAAAAAATGCAAACGGTTAGATATGATATTAGTTTTTTATATTATGTTCAGAAATACTGAAATGAAGCGAACGACAAAATCAACATACTTCAATCTCTCAAGGATACAAATAAGGCCTGTATTAAGTTGTTTGACACTTTATTTTATAAAGTTAGAGAAAAAACACATAATCTCAAAGAGTACTTTTTTCTTTTCATTTGTCGTAATTATGCGAGTTCTGACGTTAAAAATTTTCCATAAAATCAATGGCACGTTTGAAAAAAATACCTCCGACGGGACTCGAACCCGCAATCCCCGGCTTAGGAGGCCGATGCCTTATCCATTGGGCCACGGAGGCTGACTCCAATGCAGTAGGATCGATCTACATCAGCGACCGTTTGTAGAGGAGTTTTACGTCATGAGTTTCACAGCTGTTGCCTGTCATTTGCACATTTTAAATGATCAATATGATATTCATGCGAATTCCAATAATCAAGTTCTATCGCAAGTATTTGATAAAATCATTGTCCTTTTAGATTTGTTTTTACTGATTACAAACACCCTTTTCTTCCACTTCACAAGAGATAAAGAGTACGTTATTGACGTCTCGTATTTCACGAAGTTATTCCAAGAGTGGTTGTGTGGTGTGTTCGACAGCCTAAACAAAACGCCAGAAACAGAAAGATGTTGACACCCATGGTTACCTATATGAAAAATGCAGAGCATATCTGGATATTTATATTTCCTGATCGATCATTCGAGATCAAGATCATTGCTTGCTCAGGGTAGAAAATCAAAGAAAAATGAAAAATACCTCCGACGGGACTCGAACCCGCAATCCCCGGCTTAGGAGGCCGATGCCTTATCCATTGGGCCACGGAGGCTGCCACACTAACACTAACTATGAACTAAATCCGGAACCGTGTTAACAGGGGTTTTAAGTTCCACAGCTGTTGTGTTGTTTTACACGTTTTGAATTAATCCAGATGAAATTCATGACTATTTCTGTATACAACAAGTTATATCATGTTAGTGAGCTGAGCTGCCCTTTCACTCTTCACAGTGAACTAGAACTAACGGTTTAAATAGCTTTACTTGCTCGCTAAGTTCCACACTGCTTTCCATGAGATATTCAGGTAACAAGTTCTATCATAAGTCTCTGGTCTTCGAATCTTATTGTTACTTAAAATTTAAGTTTTCTTGCTAAACGTAGCAGTATGTCTATTGAATGCATTCTTAATGGGGCACTAAAGCCTGACATACATAACAGCTTATATAGAGGGAAATTTTAAGGCCTCAATTATAAAGACCCAATACAAGGCTGCAAGATAATTTCAATAAGTAAGGTGTTAGTCTATGAATACCTACTGATAGGAATCAATTACTACACACAGTAATTGGGTCAGGTGAGATACACTGAAAAGGGAGGAGCAGACTGACCTCCTTACTAGGAAGAGGGTGGATGATTTTTGAAAGTCAGCAAATCAGTAGCTAATCAGGAGATTCCTTCGAATCAGGCGCTTTATCAGGAGACAGTGAATTCTGGGGTCTGAAATCAGGAGAGCAAATCAGTAGACTTGACAGGTATGTATCAGGTCAGGCCCTCAGCCCCTGAAAGCGCTATTTCTGGCAAATAACTTCTTGCTACCTTTTCGCTTGACTTTAAAAAAAAATTCATTCCCTCAGAAGGATTGTTATAGATATATAACTAAAATACTCTACCTCCGACGGGACTCGAACCCGCAATCCCCGGCTTAGGAGGCCGATGCCTTATCCATTGGGCCACGGAGGCTGACTGAATGTCCACGAAGTGATCAAAATCATGGACCGTTTAAACAGTTTTACGACATGAATTTCACAGCTGTTATATTGTTTAACACGTTTAAAAAGTTCATATGAAATTCATGAGTATTTTGGCAAACGGCAGGTTATACCGCATATATTAGATAATACTAGTATCTAATTTTTTAAGTATATTGTTACTGATTTCCTTTTCACGAAGTTGATGCATGTGTGGTTGTTTGATGCTATTTTTTGACATCCTACAGCCTGAATGATGATGACATTAAAAGAGCCTTCCTTCTAAATTGCCTTCCATGTTTGTTCGCAGGAAACTGACCCAACTGATGTGAATATTCATGCTTAGCGAATTTCCTACCTTGATGGTTATTGTCCTTCGTATGCTGCATAACACTTCATACCACATTTCAAATGTTACATGTCATAGTTTTCAAGTGTCCTACCACCTAAATTTAAATCCAGATAGGGCCCCGTTGAAAGAGGTACTGGGAGGACAGTATAATTACAGAGAAGGGGGAAGGCAAGTGTTGCGGCAAGGCGCTAAAGGCCGCAGGAGGAATAGAAAGTGGCAGTGTAGTAAGGCTCCGTGCGCCCAAAAAGTGAGTGGCGGGCGCACGGATCCAAGCCCAAAGTACAGGTGGAAGGTGCATGGATAGGGCACTGATGATCACGTGGGGACGTGTGAAAGGGCAGATAGAAGGTAGATGGGTGGGAGTTGCATAAAGTAATGCCTTATAGTTAAGTGCTGGACTCATGTCAGGAGTACCACATAAGCCATCAGCACGGGCTCGCGTGGGAACAAGGACCAATCAGGGCTCGCATCGATTACATTACTGAGACACCTTATCTCCGCCACCAGCTGGGGGTGCCCAAAGCACCAATTTCTGGCCTATTAGCGGCTATTAGTTGACATTAGTTGAGGCTTGCATGTTCATGTTGACCGGCTGGTTTCGAATCCACTTGTGTTTGGTGATCTAAGGTAAAGTTATGTGCAGCAAGTGTGCATGCAAGTGTCCTTCATCAACAGATATAAATTAATACTTACACCCATTAAACTTCAAAGATCTCAATTTTTATATGAAGGCTAGGCATTACTTGCATCCATTAAACTATATATTTTCTCGAAGAAATTCCTAACTTCACAACTGTGGAAATGTTTATTATAATAAATCAAAGATAAAAGATTGTTTTTAGTCTAAGCCCAACATAAAGTCATCGGCCCTTATAGCGAACGGCAATTCAGGCAGACGTCTTTTCTGGGATCAACGGTTTTGACCAACAATTCATTTTAGCAAAGTTAAGTAAAAAAAATAATAGAAATAAAGCCACCATTATTTTGAGTATGAAATATTTCTAAGTACCATACGAAGCACTGGGTGGGTGGAAAAAAAATTGCACGATCGAGAGATGTAATCGAACCCGCGACCCTAGGATCGGGAGTCGACTGTGTTATCAATCAGGCTATTCCTTCTGTTGTGTTAGACGGAGTGAAAAGAAAACCATATTGATGAAATCCCGTAACTCTATTTGGGATCGTTCCTAGTATTCCGAGTCATTCTTGTCATTTACGTGACTGACAACCGTAGTAGATCTTTGTTAGGTACATGTACCACTAAGCCACTTTTATCAATGACCCCACACATTTACATACGGCCCGAAACTGATTATGACCTACCTTCGTCACCTTTGGTAAATAACCAAATCAAATATGGCGCCTGTTGTCTAACTACTGCCAGACGGCTCGCCATCACCCGAATGTCGTTATAACCCAATACGGAGCGCCAAAATAGCTGAAAAATTGTATTTGATCTTTTAATCTAATGCCTTTTCAAATAAATAAAGAATAATAACTATATCAATACGCCTTTACATGTCGTTAACTTTGTGGCATCGCCAGTTTCGCAATCAAATTTTCCTAGTGTTATGAACTTGCTATTCTGAGGTTCAATTAGTTACATCTGCTGCCGTTTCACTTTTGGGGGCGCTTTCAGCGCTGCATGAACATTTGCGTCTAGAACTTTAATTACAGATTGTTTGTCGGTATCGAAAACTGTCGTAAACCACCGCCCAACCTAAAGTCAGTGGCAACTTTCTCACTTGCCACTGACCAGATTCATATCCGATAAGTGGTGAGTGGCCGCGAGCAGCCAATGGCAATCCCTTAGACCATTCGGTCTAGTTATCTGAAACATACATACACATATATATGTATATATATATATATATATATATATATATATATATATATATATATATATATATATATATATATATATATATATATATATATATATATATATATATATATATATATATATATATATATATATATATATAAATACATATATATATATATATATATATATATATATATATATATATATATATATATATATATATATATATATATATATATATATATATATATATATGTGTGTATATATATATATATATATATATATATATATATATATATATATATATATATATATATATATATATATATATATATATATATATATATATATATATATATATATATATATATATATATATATATATATATATTGCTATTGTTATTGTTCTGGTGACCTCAAAACACAAAAGAGATTGATATATGTTGTGTTCATATGGTATCTCAAGGTCTGTAATCACTAATTACATGTATGGGGTTGGCCTAATGGTAGACCGGGTGCGAGACACTGGGGCACACGTCATGATCAATTTTGTGGGGAACGAAATGCACACGCCCGTGATACGGGACGCACGTGCGCACGAGAGGGGGAGGGAAGTCCGTATTGAACAAAACCGAGACAAAGGATCGGCGCAGAAGACTTTCAATAGTCAGGGCCGACCTGAAATGAACACAATTCCTATCACCATCTGTCTTGCACGGACAGACAGCATGGGCACCCACTGCGCATGACCGCAGAGCGCTCGTGACGTCAAACCACCGCAGACGATTTATGATTTTTTATACAATGTTGAACCGTTGTTTGCAAGGTTGAGATTTCTACGAGATAATTAAATTCAAACATTGCTACGGAATAATTAAAAAATAAAACAATTCTTCTGGCCACAATCATTCGGTCGAATTAGACATCTTACGCTTTGGTGGGTTTAATAAAACAAATATTCATCAGATGCGAAAGTTTACATACACAGTGGACCATACCTGTGTGAACTTTTAACACTTCTCTATGCGTTGAAACCTGTATGATATGAACATTCTTTTGGCATACGTAATTACACATTATTTTCTATTTACTTATCAACTCAAGTACAAATGATAGCATTCATACATTGAACATTCTTTATGGCACGCATGGGTTTAGCTTTTAATTGTACGATGTATAATAAAAAAAAAAGCAACTGACGTCAAGCACCCTTCTAGCAGTAGGTAAAATAAGAGTCCGTGGCAGTTGTAATTTAATACCTTTTATCTACGTTCAGAAAAGGTTTAAGATCCAACAAAAATCCCTGACAACGATTTATTGAAAGCAACGGAATTTTATTTGTGCAAGCATTTCATATCCGTTTGTTAATATGTTCAATCCAAGTATGTGGTCCTATACGTTTGAAAATAATTAGACACCTACACGAAATTACACGAAATAAAATAGCCAACGCCTTGTCACACGAACGTGGGGGAACGCCTTTCTTGTTAGTAAGAACTTTGAATGATGTAATATGAATTTTGTTTGTATTTTGTATGATGTTGTGCATTCACGTTTATATTCTGTATGCTGTCGTATGGAAGAGTTTGTTTCTTGTGTGATGTTTGCTTAATTGAATTAAGTATTCAAATTCAGAAATAAAGTTTCTAACTCTTTCCACAACTAAAGTTTACACATCTTTAGAGCTAGGCACAGATGATAAGAACCAAGGTAAATTGCCTTGAATTTACTAAAGAAAAAGGACCGCAGGGTTTCATTTCCTTAAATCCATTCTCAATTCCATCGTTTGCTTCACACGCATAGCGATTAGAAGCGTGATATCCCTTCATCAAACCACATAGCCACCCGGATAAATCGCTGTCATACAAAACCCTGCCATTTCTGTCCATTCCCCACCCCAGACAATCACGCTAACTGGGAACAGCAGTCGTGCTATACCGGTAGTTAGAGTCGACATAAGGCACCGTTATCTGTGGCCCAGGTATCAGATTGCACCGTCAACACAGCCCTAATCTGCGGAGGGAAATAGGATCACGGAGCGCAGACTAGGCGCAGTTAGCAGAAAATCTGTCGACTAGTTTTGCGGCTTTGGATTACTCCCAAATTTTAGATTAATGTCAATTTTATTCACGTCACCACAGGGGGATATTCCTTTCCAGCAATCATGAGGTTTAATTTGGTTTTTGAGGGACGTCGAATGAAATGATACCTGTGCTGTTCGTCTAACAGTCTGCTGGGTTTCATAAATCATAGAGACTTTTTCGAGGCTCTGCATGTAATTAAGCACAGCCAAAATGTGATCGTTTAAATTGTATTTAAAACGGCTTTTGAGAATGTTTAAGTAAATAAATGTCGAAAACCAAAATATATACTTGCAAATTAGGATAAACAAATAGCAGATACCACATAATTTCTTTAAACAGAAAATTGTGCGCTTAAAAATACGTTTATCTAACATATGTCAGAATAAGGTGCAAGGGACATGCACACACACATGCATACATACATACATACAAAATACACAGAAATACATAAACACATGCATACATACATACATACTTACATACAAACATACATACATACATACATACATACATACATACATACATACGTAGGTACGAACGTACATACGTAGTAGTAGTAGTAGTAGTAGTAGTAGTAGTAGTAGTAGTAGTAGTAGTAATAGTAGTAGTAGTAGTGGTAGTAGTAGTAGTAATTCATGTGTGGATTTTTTATGGTGGAAGCCATAATCAATCAAGATACAAACATACATCCTGGTCTACCCCTTACTCTCTGTTACGTTCATAATTCTACCACGCCTGTACTTCTCTAGTCCTGACAATGTGACATCAACGGTATCACTTGTATGCTGCTTTTTCTTTCAATTTCACGCTTGAATTGTATTCTAGGAAACTTAAATATCAGTCATCCGGCACGATAGATATATAGAACAATAGGTAAGCCCTTCGAACAGTAGACCTGGCGTAATTATAACAGTCTGCATGCCTCCCACTCGGCTCCATGTATCCATCAGTTGCTGTATGACGCATGCGCAGTGGTCCCATGTCCTCCCACCGGGCCGCCCGGCGCTAGAAGGGGCTGATTATCTTACAGATGAGGGTCGTTGGATCAGGCAATAAACGGATACTTAGCCCGTAATCTGCCCCAATTTCCCTGTCATCTTCCCCCTTCCAGTCAGCAACTGGGAATAGATGGTATAATTACTGTTGCCACGGGGCCAACACGTCACTGCGATATCTTGAAACAGCTATTGTAGGCTAGTTTTAGTGAATAAGGAAAATTATATTTTTTACGAGGAAATACACATACTACTACTACTACTACTACTACTACTACTACTACTACTACTACTACTACTACTTCTACTACTACTACTACTACTACTACTACTACTACTACTACTACTACTACTACTACAACTACTACTACTACTACAAGCTTTTTGCTCTGTATTAAATCCCTTAACATTTTCTTCAAGCCCTGCGGAATCTATTATATACTTAGCAACTAAAAACAGCCACCTATTAGTGTCGTCCTCCTATCCCTATAAACCTCAACTACTTAGAACCTGTTGTAGTCAACTACCATACGTAAAAATAGTTACTGAACTTACAAAAGCACTTCTCTGTGGAGGTTGGCACCTGTACTAAAAGAGTACTGCCTAGAGGTCTACGAACGTTAACCCGTTAATGCTCGCAGTGGCAGAAAGTGGCCTGACAATGTTGATGAAATCTTTCAAGGAAAAGCATATTTGGTAACATATTTGAATGAGAAATGTTTTTAAGAACCCTGCCAACAATTCTCCTTCATATATTTTGCAAAATAAATATCAATTTTCGAGACATTGTCAAAAGTGTGTTGGATCCAGATGAGAATTTCAGAAAGAACTATTAAGCATTGATGGGTTAAGAAAGTGTGTAACAAAAATAAATGTTTATCTCATACGGATCTACAAGTTTCATGTGGAAACAATACCTCAATAACAAAACATACGAATGAACATCATCAGGATAGGCAGCTGGGTAAAACCAGTCATTCGAAATGTAATACAGGATAAAAATTTGGAATAACATTTTCAAAACTATTTTATTAACTTATGGAAACATTTTTGCGTTTTTATTTAGCATCAAAATACAGCAAAAATGTATTATACTTCAACACGAATTGCATGGATTTAAGATGACAAGTGTAAACTATAATATTCCTCAGTAAACAGGTTATGAAATCAGCCAAGCTTTTCCAGTCTTGTTCTTAAGGTTTTTTCTTCTTTTAATCTTTAACCCAAACTTCTGCCAACATGCGTTGGTCAAGGTATTTTCAAAGCGATTCATGTCTGGTATGGTAGGTTAAGTCAACTTTTTAGATGTATTTTTTCCTATTGAAACAATCATATTGACACGCCTTTGTCTTAATGCTCTAACTCCAGTCGACATACTTTTATTTAATCAAAATCGTAACCTATATATACTAGATTATTCACAAAAGCTTCGACCTCACTCCAAAGAATCACATATGTGGACAATATGACAAAAGTTATTAGTATTTAGTATTCCTAATACAATTGACACGAGTATTTTTGCATCGTAAACAGTTCGTCCAACATCATTCGATGTTAACCTGAAATCTCGTCAGATCTCGCAAGTTCTCAGCAGTTCTGCAGAGACAGGTGTTAAGTGTCTCTCCGGGTCGTTTAAAGGCTTTCTCCACTGCTTGACTTAATTCACCGGAACATGACGCGTGAATTAATTAACTTTGACGTAACAGGATGACAGCCCGGCCGGCTGGCTGTTCATATCCACCTCACCACGCCAGCCATTCTCCATGCAACAGTTGTAGTTGTATACGTTTATCTATTGACCGTTCTTCCAAGAAACAATTGGTATTCAAACATGTACATTGTCAATGACGTTCACACAGTGTGAGCTATCTGACTATTGCGAAAAATGTGTTTCCTGAGCCTAGAGACATGATCTCAAATGGTACATGCACAAACGGCAAAGCAAGTTTCCTGTTTTCCACTTCCTTCTTTCCTTTGCCTACATTCTCATCCTTTTTCTTCTTCTCGTTCTTCTTCTTTGCCCCCCTTTATCTCATCATCGGTGTCGTCATCGTCGTTGCCCACCTACTCCTACTTCTCCTTCAAAGTTCTTCTTCGTCTTCTTCTTCTTACGTATTTTTCTTCGTATTCTTCCTCCTCTTGTTCTCCTCCTCATCCTCCTTCTTCTTCATCTTCTTTTCTTCTTCTAAACACGCCCCCAGTATATCCATATTGTAATCTAAGCTACAACTGAGCAACATTCCCCCATTTGGTAAAATTTGGACTAAAGCAGAATAGCTGATAGCACAGCAGCACCGGTCTGAGGCTTGTAACAGAATAGCAGTGACAGTACAATTATTGGGTAAACGAAACATCTCTATTTTGGGATACGTCCTGCGACTGAGTCTGACTGAGTCTGATTTACCTAGTTATGAGTGCATAACCCTCTGTGGTTGTTGATCATCTTCCTGTGACATCTTTGTTGTGATCAATTCTATGCTTGACACACGATTGCTGCTAAAAGGACTTATGCAGTGTGGGCGAAAAATCAATACGTCCCGCTGTCCCGTGGTAGTAAAATATGATCGAAGAGCGGGGCACCAGGGTGAACCGATCTAATTTAGTACTTTTTTACCTTGAACAGGTCTGGAACAATGGAGCTCGACTGCAGCGAGAAACCCACATGACATTTCCTCAATAAAGCCAACAGAGCGAAGAACATACGTCAATGTTATATCATGTTCAATTAGAAAGAGGGTTACTTCAAACCTTCCAACTTCAGCAGACACACACCCTCAGACGCTGATTTAAGGAGACATCATAACTTGCAGCTACACACACACATTTGTATATATATATATATATATATATATATATATATATATATATATATATATATATATATATATATATATATATATATATATATATATATATATATATAATTTGAAAAAGCAAGTTTTATAAATTAGTGAATTCGAAGAAGTCATACTTTTTTTTAAAAAAGGGTGGGTGTTTAGTAGGTGTTTAGTGGGATCTGCGTTGCTTTCGCTCGATCTCAGTCACTTTCTCACTGATTAGTTCTTTATCTCACAGTTATCTAAGTACTGTATCGAGTGCCAGAGAAACGTTTAGCAAGAAGTCCTCGCGCATTAACTATTTGTCTGACCGTTCCTGGCGTATTTGCTACCTTTTATGTGCGTTTTGATGTGGTTTGGGCCCCAATCATGTTGTACATATGCATGACATTGTTATTTATCAACAAGATTCCACAGTTTGATTCCGGAAATGTCCTAGTCATAGAAAATAATGCCTATATATCATTGTCCTAAATGATAATGATGAGGGCGATGGTGATATCGACGATGATGATGATACATTACTAGTTTGCTTCACGACATAACCCCAGACATATCACAGTCATAAAACAGCTAAATGCAAACAGCTAAAATTAAACATGTTCCATCCCTAGAACAGCTGAGAGAAAATTGCGTCTCAGGTTCGTATTGCCTGTTATTGAAATATGCAATGCATGTGAAATGAAGCGACCCATTTCAACAGAAAAAGGCACGGGCAAACTTTTCCTGCTATTTTCGCTTGGCACGCAACCAGTGGTCCATATCTGACGAATCACTTCCTTTGCTGGGAAGTCATAAATCATAACTCACCTACACATAATTTCATAGTGCACATATACAAAAAATAGCGATTCCAAGCAAAAGTTAATTTTTGTGCGTATTCTTAGTTATATGCTTTCTATGAATACGTAATTAGCGCGCGCAAACCGCGACAGATGGCGGGAAGACAAACGCCTCTCGTGGATCCTTTCACCTTCCCCCAATTAATCAGGATTCGCACGGCTCGGCTACAAAATTGCTTCAAAATTAACTAGTGTGTGTTTTGTTAGGTCTTTATTAAGGCGAACAAGCACTCTTCAGTTCGATATACATATCGTTTTCAAGTGCTGCAAGATTTGTTAATTTGCTCGCCTCTCGCGGTGGGTCCAGATGCGATGGGGTCGATAGCGCCCGCCTCTCTTTCAAACATGCAAGAAATCATAATATTAACCTCTCGATGTTTCATATCGGCGCTTTATGATCTTATAATATATGCATAGCTTTGAGTGTTTGTTCAAGTGAGCTGTATGGCTAAACAATGGGAGCTGGCTTTGGCCTTCGAGTTGGCGATGACTTTCAATGTACACCAAGCTAGCTTTGTCGCTGGCGTCAAGCTAATTAGGGTTCGCCTCCCACCCTACCTGTCAACTTGCTTAAATCATCATCGATCATAAGTGTGGAGAACCAGCATGGTACACCTGTTTGCTGTGTGGCAAATCTCGTCTGGGCAAGTGTCGTCTGGTTCCAGGATATTTTTGAAAATATCTTTGAAGTCGAGGATAAATTAAGCAAAAGAATGAACAGGGGCTGTGTGTTTGTCTCTAATCAACACATATCCTTCAAATATTTTCTGAAAAATAGCTTTAATCACAAATATATTAACAAAATGATCAGGCGTTTGGGGCGCTTATAGGCCTGGATGGGTTAACTTGTCCTCGATAACAATTGTGGGGGGCCAGAAAGGTGCACCTGTTTGATGGCAAATTTCTTCTGTACAAGTGTCGTCTGAACCTAAGATACTTTTGAAATATCCTAAAAATCAATAATAAATCCAGAAGACATTTGAATAAAGAGTGGTTTGTTAGGTTCTCTTCAGCAAATCGTATTCAAAGTTTCCGAAAAATACTTAGTTATCACAAAAATAGTCGCACCTATAATAATTATAATGATAATAATAGTAACAAGAATAATACTTATAATAATACAATCTTTATCAAAAGTCTCACGCAGTATGGATAAACATACTACAGACAAGTAAAACATATGCATGTTCAATATAGTGACCACTCTAAAATAAGTTATGAGAGATATCTAAGCAAAATATATGTACACAACACACAGAGATGTTGATTCATTAACACATTATTAAAAGTTATCAAACTTTTATAAGACAAAGTATATCATTAAACGCTTGACATTATTGCCGTCGCTTAGTATTATTTTGAATTGCTGATCCTCAGGTAAATAGGAAAACCCTTTGATTGACTCCTTTAGTCTTGTAGATAGAGTGTTGGCAGCCGGTAAGGTATAGGCTTGTTTGCTAGGCGGAGTAGGGGGTAAGCGTGCGGAAAGGGGCGTGGCACCTATTGTTGTGCTGCACCACAGGGGTGGGCGGTCACTGCCGCCCGCAAAACACAGCTCTAAAGGGCATATGAAGATCTATTCAATATTGCATCTAGACTAGGCCTCTGGCAGCAGCAGCCGCAGCAGCAGCAGTAGTAGTAGTAGTAGTAGTAGAAGTAGTAGTAGTAGTAGTAGTAGTAGTAGTAGTAGTAGTAGTAGTAGTAGTAGTAGTAGTAGTAAGAGATGGATAAAATGGAGTACCAGGCGAAAACTGCCGTCATATTGGTAAAGTTCTCCCATGCAAGGCCAGGATAAGAACCCGAGTATTGGTGGGGGGTATCGAATAGCCAGACCGTTCGGCCATCGGGACAGGCCGATGTTAGGTTATAAAAGCCATTGACCCTACACGAAAATGGTAAACTACCACCAATCGATATTGGCGGGAACCCGGAGTACCCGCAAAAACGTCGAGTAACACCAAAGTCACTGGCA
>OZ012692.1:38571642-38599142 GCA_963942565.1 Maea johnstoni | reverse complement strand
GACGATTTCATCACGCTGCACAATTAACAGTTGCCCCGATCAATGTCCTAACAATTCATTTGGAAAAAGATAGAGACTGGAAAAACGATGGAAAATTGAAATCCCAGCGCACGGGACACGTATAAATAGATAATAGCATGCCAGGCAGCGGAGAAAATCACACACGAATGAAGATAGATTGGCCAAATTCAAACTGTACTCTTCCTAGATTTATAGCTATTGTTTGGGGACTCATTTGTCTTAATTAAGTTTGGTAAATTTTAATTAAATTTTAATATTTGTCACTGTTTTCTGATTTAATATTCGACTCAGGCGAGGGACATTCGCGCTTCTTTAGAGTTGAACGATTATTAATTCGTGCTGCCGGGGCTATTAAGAGGATGATAGATTCTGCTGGTTAGCCGGGCCGCCGCGCCGACGCGACCTGCCCTGATTGTCGACGGTAATTCACTAGTTTAAGGGGATTAAGTCTAAGCGAAGCAGATGATTTGTTCTAACCTGACGAATGAGGCGCATCCGTCTTGATCTTCACTGCAATACGCCGCTACACTAACACTACACTACACTACATGGCAGCTCAGCTCACGTATGACGTATGTAGGGGGGGGGGGAGGCAAAATATAAACACACACACACAGCCATCATTACACATCCCTATCCACATTATTATCAGCCATTTTCTACTTCCTCGTCATCATCCTCATTCTAATCTCTATCATCCTTCTCCCTCAACAATATCAACACCATCATCATTCTCCTCCTCCTCATCGTCATCATCATCATCATCGCCGTCGTCTTAGTTGTCGTCATCGTCATCACCATCGCTGTTGCTGTCATTATTATTATCATCATCATCATAATCATCATCATCATCATCACTACTACCAACATCATTTTTGTTCTACTCGTAATCATCAAATATGAGTTTCGTTATAATAGTCCACTTTCAGAAATCCTAATATAACACTTCCAGTGGTACAGAGAAAGACCACCAAGTAACTACGGATGTGCAGAAAGTTGAGGTGAAATATATACAAGTTTGAGGCAAATACAATATACAAGGTCACCAACTCGTATGACAGATGTTCTCGGAAGAATAGAATTACAGAATGCTATCGCTTCATACTGTTGTTAGAATCAGCAGATAGGGACGTCCCACGACCGCACTGTTTCCCCCGCTTAAACACCGGTACCCACGCCCCTGCCCGGGCGGCGATACCCGTGCCAAGCACATACCCCATCGCGCACCCTTCCATAAGGTTACCGTACCCGGGTACGGGACGCACCCTCTGACGCAAGGGCGTGCAATACGGGCATTAGGCGTGTGGGACAGGTGCGCCGCCGCGAGGTGGTTTCACCTTTGTCCGCCAGGTGGCGGTGAGGGGACAGGTGGTCACGGGGTGAGGGGGGGGGGGGGGGGCGATGAGGACAGATGGGCCGTGAAAGTGACCAACTGCGTCCTGGACTCTGTTACAGTACTCTCAACTAACTGTTTCAGGGAAATATTCAGGATTGGAAAAGAAAATGGACCCTCTTCCCCCATGTACTAAGTATGGTTTCGAAATACAATTGAGCGGTAAAGCAAATATCGCTGCCAATTTAAACTGCTTCGTCTTCTTCTTCTCCTCCTTATTCTTGTCCTCCTCCATCTTCTTTTTCTCCTCGTGCATCTTTCTTCTTCACCCTCTTTTTATCCAAGTTCTCCAGGTAATAAACGGGCATTACTCGTAAGCACGAGTTCAGAGTTACTTGTAGATACCGTCATTTGTAGCCAGGTCATATTTTGATCTATAAAATCTCTCTCTCTCTCTCTCTCTCTCTCTCTCTCTCTCTCTCTCTCTCTCTCTCTCTAATGTCATGAGGAGCGCTGACCCTAAATCACGCACTTCTGATCCATTTTCCAGCTCCATTCAACTCTATCCGCAGCAAAACTTGGTAACTAATCTCTGGCCCTGCCCCTTGCCTCGGGCGAATCAACATCAATGATCTGTCAATCCCCCCTGGAAGAATGCAGCGCCGAGAAACTGCGAAAAAATTGAAAACCCAGGACGCCGATCAATCTAAATAATCAGCGGAGGGAAATTAGCGGAGAGAGAGGAAGAATGGTGGACTAGGAATAGTGTCTTTTCAGCCAGCTTTGTGCAAAACTTAATGATTTCCTCGCTCGCCTGTCGTCTGCTCATCGACCCATGGATATCATTTCCCGCGCTTTTGTCCAGCGACACTTGTACGCTGGGATATGCTGCCGCGACGCCTATGTGCGTCAGCGCAGAGAGGCACGGATACTGAACTACCCGGGATTGGAAAGGCAAATTATGCAGAGATATGTGCGTTATGTATAGCACAGAGAAGCACGGATACCATACGGCCAGGGATTGGAAAGGCGAGTTATGCAGGGATATGTACGTTATGGCAGTAATGGCGGATTCAGGATTTCTCTACAGGGGTTCATTTTGTAGGAGAAGAACCTTTACTGGTTTAGACAGAACTTCATTAACGTATCAATAGTTTTCTATTGTTAGAGATTTTTTGAGTATTTGCTCCGTACTTCGACATAGTAACAATATGTTGCTCCAGGTATTGCAGTGACAATTCTTAGCAAGACAATCAATATTTCAAATTGTAAAGAAAGGGAGGTTGGTCGTCGATTTCCTTAAACACCCTCTTTTGTGAATTTATACTACCAGATATTGGATAGGGCTAATACTGCAGAAGTATGAACGGTTACTGAGAAAATGATCTTCTCGCTATATCAGTGACACTAATAACGGTTTTTACTAGGATGAGGATCAGCACCGGCCTCTAGCCAATGGGTGAGGGGGCAACCAAGGTACGTTGTTCATGCGCTTCAGAGGGTGCCGTGCATGTGATATCCAGAGTCATACTGTTGGCACCCTGGCGACCTTCCAGTCCCTGCCGCCTGCGCTAGTGGTCCTAGCTATGGAACTTCAAGCCGCTCCCCTTATGTTTGCCGCCGACTAACGCCAGCCCTAATCCAGGGAGCCATGGTCCTGGATACATATCCCCAACACAACTACTGCGAAAAGGGCCGCCAGATACGAGCAATTGTAACAGATGATTAGAAACCCCAGAAATCTATACTGTAGGCCTAGCACTCCCAGCTCAGCCAGCTGGGAGGCTTAGCGGACTGATACACACACGTAGCGCAAAGGCCGAACCAATAACTGTAATTCATCGCCAGAAAGGCTTCAACCCACTCATGTCGGTAGCCGAAATCCCATGAAGACTCTTGGAAATACCTACCTAACAAAATACTTTTTTAGAAACCATTTGAAGGAGAAATGTCACTCAAAACATAATTGACAAATTTCGTTCAAATTATTTTAAAGTTAATGTTGCATTAGAAAGTTATTCTGATATGTATCAACGATCCAGACGACAAATTTCAAACGGAAGTCTAGGTGCATAAGGGTTAACCCATGTCGAGTGACCACCTGGTCTGCGATTAATGTGAACAAAACATAATAGGAAAATACTACCATTCTAACTTGCCAACTATACGTGATGTTGACTTGTCCTTTCCAGATATTTTATTTTGGTAGAACGTTATTTTCTGCAACATCAAAAGGAAGTACTGTACTTAAGTGTCTCTTTCGCCTTCTTGGGGCTTGTCCTAAGTGCTTTTAACTGTAGTGAGCAAAAGTTCATTCGGCGTTGAATTTTCTCTTTGTTTCAACTATGCTATCCTTTTTGTTTTCATTATATCGTATCTTTTATGCATTGGCATAGTCAACAAATATACATACATACTTGAGTTTATAATCCTGATATTTTCTTTCTTTATTTGTATTATGTTGTGCTATCTATATCATTCTATATCAAAATATAGTCAATAAATATACATACATACATTTTTTTTATCATTATCGTTTTTATCATGATATTCCAATAGTTGCCAGTCCGTACTCTATGTTATTTTTCATACACCTAAAGTGGTATGGTTAGAAAATATCGGCCGAATTTTCGTATTGATATGTGTTCAGTCTTTTATAGAATAAGACTGTTAACGTGGTCATGCAATATATACGAATATCAGATAGATATGATGTTATTCTTGATAAACTGGTAAAGGTGCTACTATTGTTGATATTGCTACTACTACTACTACTACTACTTCCTCTTCTTCTTCTTCTCCTTCTACTACTACTACTACTACTACTACTACTACTACTACTACTGCTGCTGCTGCTGCTGCTGCTGCTGCTGCTGCTACTACTACTACTACTACTAGTGTTGCTGCTACTATACTGTTACACCTCTATTCAATGTCTAACGTGCAATGACCGCGAAATTCATATTCGCACTGAATGTCAATTACTTGAGCCCATCCACTTGAGCATATGCGTGAAACAGTTCTATGCAATCATAGCGAGGTGTCTTGTTATTGTTTCCAATTACAGGTCTCTATCCTTTCAAATCCGCCGTTCGCCAAAGTCTATGTGTAATAACACGAGTGAGTGGCACCACAAAGGCGTTAGATCATACACGGCCTGGGTTATGAAGAGTTATAGCCCCAGAGGTCAAAGGTCACTCTCAGGTGAGCAATTAAGCGCTTGAGTTAATTAGCTCCACCTGGCCGTATATTAGAGGTGTCAGAATCCCGCACCCAGGGAATTCAACGGAAAAGCAACTGGAAAAACTGCCATGTTGTGCTAGAATGGCCTTGCATCATATAGTGGTCAGAGTTATGAAGCGGCTAGCGTAAGGATTTATAATGTTACAGCAGGGAGTGCCCATACGAAGAATTCAGGTGTCATTTGTCGTATTTTGTCACCTGCTAAAGTGTGTTAACTCATTCACGATCGAAGTACTCGAAAAGTGTCGTCTATCTATTATTTTTCTAATTATCTTGAAAATCAAACATCACAGAGAAAAAAAAAATTAAAAAGAGGGTTGTTGGTTGTTCTAACCAACATATTTCTTTCGAATATCTTCAAACACAATGCTTTAGATAGATTTCACCAGAACATATTCAAACCCTTTGTCATTTTATTTTCTAATATATTGAGGTGATAGAGTAAACCTTTCTGAACTGTTATCAGTAAATCGACACACCTCAAAATCTTATCATATTATGCACTCAAAAAAACAAAAAACATCGCCACATAAACTTGTTCATTTAACCCTTCCAATGCCACACACATAATCGCGAGAACCATGCACACATACATGCGTGCGAGATAATCAGATTTGTTTAAAGAAGAGCCTGGGTCGCCAATCTAAAAGACTCGAACATTAGGCAATTGGCTGCCACAATGTTGTGCTCGATTCAAGGTTCATTTTGATATGTCACATGACTATGGTGGACCATAATAAGATCGTCAAATATGAATAACCTGTTATTGGATTTTTGCCAATAAGTTCTATTCCAATTTGGCATCAGACTTTTGTAGGGATATTACAATTTTCACTCACAAGGGTTAAATGCAACTCCTGCCAGACACCGATATGGCGCAGAGCAGGAGTAAGGGCAATATTTTCACCTACCAAAAAAGCAAAACAACCAACTAACCCTAATACATACATATCCTTTATCGCATAAAGAAAATTGTATCTTATTTATATTTACTGCCCGCTTCATTTAGTGTTTCTTTGAGAGTTATTTGCAAACTAAATGAGAGGTGACAAACTGTTTATTCCGAATATGCCTACCACAAACAGTTTCTCCAGAATCAACATTTCAAATCTATTCATATTCATATTCATCTAGTCATACCGGAACAATATTGAAAGTTTTCGAGAATCAATTTGCACAATATTGAGTATCACGCTGTGAAGGAGAGAAATAATAAGTGTCGATATTTTTTTAATTAATAACACAAAATTTAACTCATCAGTTTTCATGCTTTGCTCTTTGAGTGTGAAGATAATGTTAGAATTATCGAAGGAGTAATAGAATAAAAATCATGCAATGAAATCCAACAGGAATTCGACAAACGATTGAGTACAGGAAATTAGTTCGTTTCAAATTTGAAGTGGCGCCTCTTGAGATCACAGAAGTGTTAATTTGACAACATTATTTTCTTGCCGTGAGTTCTGTTTACAACCATGGCATCAATTATGGCTGTTTCTTTAAATTTCACCAAAGACGATTTCTTCAAGTGTTCCAATTAGGTGACCTCCAAGGCATACCTGGGAAAAGAGGGCGCGAATTTCTCCACCCTTCCCTGACTTATCCACTAATTAATAACACCTTAACATTTGCGCGCGTCTTTAATTGGCCAAGACGTGTTGACGAGCATCTTGAGTGTGCCTATTGTCTTAGGAAGTAACACTGCCCATTGTTGTTTAAGAGGTCCCTAGTGTCTACTTTAGTTTCAAGTATTGCTTTAAACACGATTTGGGAAAAGCATGCCTGTAAAGGGAATACAATGATCGAGCTTTCTCGTATGTTTTATTCACACACAAACACACATACATGCATGCATGTATAAATACATACATACGAATATACGTACGTACATATATACATTCATACATACATACATACGTGCAAACACACACATACATACGTATACACATACATACTTACATACATACATACATACATTCATGCATACATACATACATACATACATACATGCATACACACATGCATATATCTACATATGCTTCCGTTGCATACCCAAAGATTTCATTAAAATCCTAAGGGTTACGTTTCAATCGTATTTGAACGAGCTTGGTTTTTGCCAATGCATTCGTTTAGTCATACTGGCCGTGGTTACAATCTCATGCTTCGAATATTCAGAATTCAAATAATATTTCGCCCAAACAATATGATAAGTTGGTGTTCGTTTCGTTGAGATTAAGCTTGACAAGGGTTAACAATCCACCTTGTCCCATCCGCCCGGCGCGAGGTCTTCGTTAATCGAATCCACCCTACCAGAAACCTACAATTTCCTGGCGGAAAGGCGGGAAATCAGATTACCGCACAGCCCTCAGCGCTGCCTCGACTTTCAGATCATGAAAAGGAAATAATCGCGAGCGGTTGAGACAGAATTCATTTAGTATTTATACATTTACCAAGCTGCCGCACCACCGGCTGCAGTCGGGGTTTGACGTGCATTCCTGCCTGGATGTTGATTTCATTGGAAGCACCTGGAGTTTTGACCTGACATAGGTGCACCCACCTGACGACTTAAGTCAACGACATCGTCTATAATTAATCCACTAAAACCTTTGTTACCAAGTGTCTCCTTTAGAGGTGAACCAGGAAGAAAGTGGGTTGTCGTTTGTAGTTTACTTATGTTCGTACCTCTTGTATAGCCATTTAGTCTAAAAAAATTGTCATATAATATATTTGTATATTTTTCTTATCCGAGAGCTGTAGTGAATGAAGAAACATACATACATACCCACCCAAACAATGCATGAGTGGTGTCGTAAGAACCCAAAACGCATATTTTCCAATGTTTGAACTTTGTTTGAAGTCTTTGTCTATTGCTTGATGGTTTTAGTGAGATTCGTGTGCTTTTTACTTGTATTGTTGTTGTTTTTGTTATTGTTGTTGTTGCTATTGGTTTCAACGAAAATGACACAACGGCCACAAACGGAAACACACACGTACATCGGTATCAATATTTGAAAAAAAAATTAAAATAGAACACTGTCATATTATCATCGTCATAAATCCTATCCTCCTCCCCATAATCATCATCATCATCATCGTCGTCGTCGCGATCATATTATTAATCAGTAGCAGCGAGTAACATCAACAATAAACAAAAACAACGATGACGTATTTTTGTATTTCTCTTTGTTGTTCAACTCGTCCTTTTCACGAAATTCCATGTTTTTTCATAAACTTGTTCTTTGCACGACCTTGCCCGCTCTCCGTTGGTGCCCTCACAGGAAGTAGCCGCTGACAGGTCACGTGATTTGGTTTATTTCCTACCAGGTGCGTGTTGAACTCTCTGGAAATCTCAGCCCAAACAGAACTTCCTCGCTAGCGGGCCCGTCACTAACGCACAGATGCACTATTGCATCGCTCTAGACGCAAAATTGAAAGATTTTAGAGGATGCATTTGCTATTTTCTGATGCTTTAGTTTAAGGTCTTACGATACTCTATACCGGTGACGCCTATTGGGTATTGGACAAACTAAAATAATTTATTACAATTTACCTGACATCACCTGAAAAAAACTGAATGGAAATTGATTTTTATTGAATATGTACCAATTCTGATTATACCTACCTATTATAAATCGTATCCTCCAAGTTTTTTTTTTGTTTTTGGCCACAGCGATTTCCATATTCATTGAATTTGATGTTTTGACACATTTTCAGGTATAATGTGTGATATTTCATGTGTATAAAATGGGGTTCCCTTGCTTAACAATATCTTATAAAAGGATGGACATATACAGTAACAATTAAGTAATTCTTTTCTTACATTTTCATGAAAATTTACCCCCAAAAAGTCCTATTTCACAAGTCCTATGCACACACACACACACAAACACACACACACATATATATATATATATATATATATATATATATATATATATATATATATATATATATATATATATATATATATATATATTGTGATTGATTATCATGTCATCTCAGCTCCAATATATTGATGTGAAACAATGTCAAACTATTCCTCTCTTCACAAATGTGTAATTGTCCTTTCGGATTTTGTTAACACGTCCTTCAAATATGACTTTTGTAGTAAGTTTGAACTTCTTATATGAAGAAACTATCTTTCTAGGGATAAAGTTAGGTGACCTCTCCGTCTGACCCTCGCCCTGTCAAATCTGTTCGTAGCGTCCTTCACGACCCTCAAGCAGAGCGCCCAATAACGCACGGGTCAAAAAGTGGCAAGAGTTCACGGATGAAACACTATTGAAGATGAACCCCTAATCTAAGCAGTCCATCTTGCCTTCTCCTGCTCATAAGAGGGTGGAAAGATGCACTCCGCCCTGCCCCGGCAAATAATCACATCCTAAAATACAGCTAATATCATAAAAGTGCTCCTCTCGACAACGCTGGCCCAGCGTGGCGAGGGGTCACGTAGCTATGGGTATATCCAGGGATGTGCCTTACGAGAATGAGGGAATGAATGGATGAATGGACGGATGGATGGATGGATGATTGATTGAATGAATGAATGAATGAACGAACGGGTGAATGAATGAGTGGATGAATGATTAAATGAGTGGGTGAATGAATGAATGAATGAGTGGATGAATGAATCCATGAATGAATGAACGAACGAGTAAATGAATGAGTGGATCAATGAATGAATACAATGTATGAATGAATAAATGAATAGAATGGGTGAATGAGTGAGGGCTTAAAGGCACAGATACACAAAGGCCACCTAAAGTGCCATATAATATTAAAAGTAATTGGATCCTTTTTGTTAACGAAAATACCACTATGTGAAAGAAGAAAAAGGGTGAGAATTGACGAACGACATCAGAAAAACAAGAGATCTTTTGAATGGGTGGTATCCATAGACAGTACAGACATTTTTAAACCCCTTAAACCCTTTCATTGATGGTTGAACGTTTAATAACATACGTAGCTATAGTTAGTGTGCGCAGGTGGGGAGGAGGATGATATCCGTCAACCCTGAGTGAATAATAAAAAGTTGATCCTTAGGAATTATAAATTGTTGCGACTCGGCCTTGCTCATCATGTGCATGCGTTTGAAAGGACTGTTGTAAATCATAGAAATGGTGCCATTTCTAACATCTTTGTCGAAGTTTCTGCTCACTCTTCAGTTTGAAAAGGTGATTTCAGCTCTTTTATCTTCATTTCTTATTCTAAATCCTCCATTTTACTTTTGTCCTCGTGCAACAGAATGTATGTGAATTACACAAAGTAATATACAAAGGTACTCTTGTGAGTGCTTATAGCTGAATACAAAACAATGCAAAACTACAATACGATATGATACAGTACAATACAATATAAAACAATATGATTTCATACATCACTATACGATGCGATACAATACAATACATGCAGTAATATGCATTACAATAATGGAATACGATGCAGTACGCAATATAATTCAATACAAAAAGATACAATGAAATACAACACCGTACAATACAATACATGCAGTAATATACATAACAATAATCAAATACGATGCAGTACGAAATTTAATTCAATACAAAACGATACAATACGATACAATGAAATACAAAACCGTACAATACAATAGCATGCAATGTATAAGAAGTGCCTGTAGTCTGCGACACACCTCCCTCTCAAAATGCAGTAGTCGAGACACCCCACCCTATGCCAGCCTCGACAGCCTAATCTGGGGTTTCGTCAGAGCGCTGGCACTGGCCATATTAAAAGGCGAGACTGGATTATCCACCACTTGAAGCCTTCTCCTAGCAAATTAGCGGAGTAAATGTCTCTATAGAATAGAGAATAACTTGAATGGCTTAACTGTCCATCACCGCCACATCTTAATATCCTATTCAGAGTAGACTCATTTCCTGCCCGGCTCGCCCTGTAGCGGCACGCGACCCCGCACTGCAGGCCTCGCGAGATATTGGCGAGAGTTGGGGATTAGTGGCTCTGGAAATGGCGAGATCTTGACTAGAGTTTTGGAGGGGGCTTTGGGATTGGCAAGATTTTGGCGACTTTGAGAGAGTGGGTCCATACAGGTCTCGAGATAGGGGATTCTGTCTACGCAGGTTTCGCGAAGCAATCAGATTATGGCGAGATTGGGGCAGTTGTAATTAGCCAGCGTATTAAGTGGTGGAGGAAACTCAGTGGAGCACCCGTCGAAAACCACCGTCTAAACCCAAGTCACTCGCAACTTTCACAAATGCCCCGGGACTCAAACCGGCTGGGCAATGCAGAGAGAGAGAGAGAGAGAGAGAGAGAGAGAGAGAGAGAGAGAGAGAGAGAGAGAGAGAGAGATAGCTTGTGAGACCCATCCTTGGCACCATTCTCTCGCGAGAATATCGTTCTTACTGGAACTCGTACAGGCCGCTTTGTCGAAAGATCGTGCTTTAGAAATTTATTCGCGCGTAGGCAGATGTGAAGATGCGTGATAGTTTCCCGAAAAAGTGCGCACAATTACAAGTTCCTGGCAAGGCAATTGAGGCTTTGCCCAGTTTAAAGGAGGTGCTCTTTGTTTAAAACCATTCTCTCGCGAGAATCTCGTTCTACTGCCATTCTACGCCGATAGAGGTCGCTTTACTTGTTCAAGTAAAGCGACCTCTATTGGCCGAAAATGGGCCGCCATGTTGAAAGTAGTTCCAATTCCCACCTTATAGGGAGAGGGTGGTTCATGTGAAGCAACCTCTATCGGCGGAGAAACGCTACTTGCTATGTTATGGATTGAGACAGTTGAGTTAGCACCGGCAGAATAAAGCGGCGAGATATGTTCGTACACTGAAAAAGGAATGTAGTCAGGGGGTAGTCATGAATGATAAATATGTGGTCAATTAGACTACAATCAGTAGACAATATGAATACTTCATAATGAAATTACTGCTCTAGCAGTCAAATTGACTACCCACATTGTCAATTTGACTGCTTAGTAGTCATTTACCATGGTACCGCACATGTGCAGAAAGGTGCTTCCTGTCAGCCTTCTGCGTCCTGCCAACCTGCCAATCTGACAATTAAAGTTTGGACAACCCAGCCTGATCCTGATCCTTATAAGGCCACGAGATTTTGCTTAGAAGAAGTTACCGATGCTGCGAAAATTAGCGGAGAGGGGTTGTAAGAAGGGGCAGTGAGATCATGGCAAAAGATGGGGGTTCGAAAAGGCTATGTGGTGCTGCCAGCGTCTGGTCAGTTAAGGGAGGAGTAATGGTTAACAATGATTTCCTCTTCATTTTTTTTTTTACTGAATTCAGTTGAGTTTTAACTTTAGAATGGCCACTTTTCTAATCATACTAGATCCTGTTGCTCGCAATAAACATGAATTGCACCAGCAAAAGTTACTGATCGACTAGCCTGTTAAAGTACATGTTTCCATTAGTTTGATATTGTGAAAAGGATCTTATGGAAAAATAAAAAGTACGTACACATTTATATCCTTGTCCCATGGGATAGCTATTCATCGTGCCAGTAGAGTACGAAAGAGTTAAGATACCCAATTAAAGGCTATCTTCAGGGGCGACGTACTATCGTGCCAGTATCGTACGAAAGAGTCAAGATCCCCAATTCATAGGCTATCTTCAGGGGCGACGTACAATCGTGCCAGTATCGTACGAAAGAGTCAAGATCCCCAATTCATATAGGCTATCTTCAGGGGCGAAGTACAATCGTGCCAGTATCGTACGAAAGAGTCAAGATCCCCAATTCATATAGGCTATCTTCAGGGGCGACGTACAATCGCGCCAGTATCGTACGAAAAAGTCAAGACCCCCAAGGCGTAGGTTATCTAGAGGGGGCGACGTACAATCGTGCCAGTATCGTACGAAAGAGTCAAGACCCCCAAGGCGTAGGTTATCTAGAGGGCGCGACGTACAATCGTGCCAGTATCGTACAAAAGAGTCAAGATCCCCAATTCATATAGGCTATCTTCAGGGGCGACGTACAATCGCGCCAGTATCGTACGAAAAAGTCAAGACCCCCAAGGCGTAGGTTATCTAGAGGGGGCGACGTACAATCGTGCCAGTATCGTACGAAAGAGTCAAGACCCCCAAGGCGTAGGCTATCTAGAGGGGGCGACGTACAATCGTGCCAGTATCGAACAAAAGAGTCAAGATCCCCAATTCATATAGGCTATCTTCAGGGGCGAAGTACAATCGTGCCAGTATCGTACGAAAGAGTCAAGATCCCCAATTCATATAGGCTATCTTCAGGGGCGAAGTACAATCGTGCCAATATCGTACGAAAGAGTCAGGACCCCCAATTCATATAGGCTATCTTCAGGGACGACGTACAATCGTGCCAGTATCGTACGAAAAAGTCAAGACCCCCAAGGCGTAGGTTATCTAGAGGGGGCGACGTACAATCGTGCCAGTATCGTACGAAAGAGTCAAGACCCCCAAGGCGTAGGTTATCTAGAGGGGGCGACGTACAATCGTGCCAGTATCGTACAAAAGAGTCAAGACCCTCAAGGCGTAGGCTATCTAGAGGGGGCGACGTACAATCGTGCCAGTATCGTACAAAAGAGTCAAGACCCTCAAGGCGTAGGCTATCTAGAGGGGGCGACGTACAATCGTGCCAGTATCGTACAAAAGAGTCAAGACCCCAAGGCGTAGGTTATCTAGAGGGGGCGACGTACAGTTAGTGGTAGAATTCTACCAATTGGTATTCAGAGGCTTGGAGGGGGAGGGACCAATTGGCAGAGAGTATAACCTTAACTCAATCCCGTCCTCCGGCCTAATCCAATGCAACCTTTCTAACTGAGTAAATTGAAATGATATTGAATATATACAAAGGTCGATCAATGACCGCCAATCGAATTAGCAGATAACGTCTTGCCGAAAACTGTCTTAACGCGGGGAAGCAATTTGATCGAACTATTTATCTAGCTGGGGCAATCGTGTTGCCACGGGGTCTACCCCACTTGCCGACTGCCCCAACCAATTTCCCAGGTTAATATTCGAGGAAAAGACGATAATTTAACTTGATTTTATCGACGTTGAGGAGTGAAAAAAGCAGTTTCTCTTCTCGCAGTCTGCTGGAATTTGTTCTGACATACTGTGAGGTATTGTAGAGTTTTAGTCTATGTTTTATATGTGTTAGATGAAAACGATAGATCGCTAATCCGCTGCTTTGTACTCGCGAATAACGATTAACCTATTGCCCGTGTGGACTCAAAAGCTCAGCTGTATTGTATATGTATTTAGTGTAAAATATGTTTTACAAAATTACACTCAAACGGATCAGTAACAGAAATCAAGTAGGAGTAGAAGTAAATAACACAAATAAACAGAAAGTAGACCAAATCAAATATATCACTTCACACTCATCACAAAGTGTGTCCGATTCGTTTAAAATGATTGTTATCACAATATTCATATGTTACCACATAATAAAGCAAAGGAAAGGATCAAGAACAATTTGTATCTCTATAACCCATTCATGCTATGCCTCTAAATTACTACATGTATCTTAAATTTATACATTTACATCAATATCTTGAAGTTTATATCCATCTATCTATGTAAATTGTAGTTGGAATAATATTATAGTTGGAATCCGGTAGTTGTTTCTTCCATCTTCACCTTTTGCTAGAACCATGGGGTGCTCTAGGGAAGGAAAAAGCAAGTGATAATCATAATAAGATTGTATGTGCACATGCATCTTTCTAGACCGTTTAAGTAACACAACACAAAATGTCCCAACTGTGCAAACGCATTCACATCTAGATGGCACATGGTGGTGGGCACATGCGGAAATATCTTGAAAATAAATATTTGAATAAATTGTTGTTGAATTGTTTGACTGAAAACAGTTGTACGTGTTGCTTTCCAACAATCCACTTATTCAATTATCTGACATTACAGTATTGAGTGAATTAACTTAAGTTCAAAGCTGTGAGACCAATGTGTACTCTAGGTGCATGTGGGTAAACACTTGGTCTTGCTTTCGGAACCGATAAGAAAGCCACTTTACAGTTATAGTACTAACATTTAAAATACGCATGATGGTAACGCATACAAATTCTTTATTTATTTGTTAAATGAAATTAGTATGGCGACCATTTCAGGATGTTTACGCATAATAATAAAAAAGCTTTGTTTAAAACCAAGATCTTTTAATATGATGTGATTATTTTTCAATTTTGGTATTCTTAAAATTGGATGCTTATCATTTGGTGAAATAAATAGGCATTTAATTATCTTTACAAATGGTAATAAACAGCAGCATAATTATCCAATCATTCACACAAATAACAATGAAACCATCCCTTAATAATAGAAACTGTCATGAAGTTCAACTTGTACCATGATCGTTTTATGTTCTTGATGGTAACACTATCTTTAAAAGGTACTGTTTCAGAATTAGATATTCATTTGGTGATTCGAATACGTAACAATTAAAAAAACTTTTTGTGACGTCACTATTTCAATCACGTGACCACTCCTCGTCCGGCGCCGGTGTATTGTCACGTTAATCAGTAATCCTAACACCCTTAATCAATCATATAATCCAATAATCCGCGTAGGATTGGCTGAGAATGGGGCAATCGGAATACAATCAGACCTTACAAGCGAGGGGGTTAGGGTTAGGTCGCTGGGGGTCAAGACCCGAGTCTAGAGCCGTATTCATTGGCAAATTCACTTCATTGTCACTCAACTTGGGCAAAATGAAGGCAAAATGATCAGCCAAATAACTCCATTCGCCTCCAAGAATTGAGATACAGCAGCGCTAATTAATCTGCTTTAAATTAAGTTTAGCGGTGTAGCCATTTAATCAGGGTGCGAGATAGGACGAGTGCGAGATCTTTCTCGCATTCTCCTAGACTATCAATGTCGAGGATGGGAATAAGAACTAGCACTCTTACCCCACCACTCCCTTCCCTTTACATACCCCCAGTCCAACCCCACGGAAGGTAGGAATGGGTTTTTACATTGCTCTCAACAGCTTAGGTCATATCGAGACGAGACAGAATCTCGGAACCGGGAAGAAATTCCCTTCTCTTCGTGAATAGTTGCAAGGAGTCTTTTAGTTGCAGGGGATCCATTAGACAGCCCTCCACAACAGCGCACATTTATATAGCGACCATGCCAATTTGCCTATGGAGATCCAACCAAACCCCACGGAGACCAGTGCCTACATGTCTCTCCTCTCGTAGATTATTGACTTTAGAAACATAGAATATTGGAATTCGGCATTTTGATAGCTCCAAATACATCCAATCCTCCATACGCCACAAACACACGCACAAACAAATCCTCACATTATGACCGAAGGTTCAGAATGGGTTGAATATTGTATATCATGCCTTTATCCGCCACTGTAGGTTACATGTATAGCGTGCCCAGCCAACAGTTGATGAGCTACAATACCGGACTGCTCCGTGAATTCCTCGCATAAAACATTTTTGGACACTAACAAGCAAACACTCATGATATATTTGCATAAGCACAACTCTGCGATTCAGAAAAATGCTTACCTGTATATCTCTACTATCTACTTCATTGCCAAATGACAGATAGTGGATTGCAAAGGTCAATTCAATACTTTTCATAAGATTCTCCTAAAAGAGCGGTAATTGGCTATTACAATACTTAAAAGTATCTAGCATCAACTCTCCCTTTACTTAAGGGTCTTTGGTAAGACGTTTCCTGTAGTAGATGGCAGTCTTCTAAATACTGACTGTTGTCAGTTGACTATAGTGCATCCGCATGGTATCTGAGCGGAGAATCTGTACGTTTTGCCAGGTTAACGGATATCCTTACAAATATGAACGTTACACATTTCTATGCATGAGAAATACAGTCAAAAGATCATGTTTAGATCACCAGCAATTATAACTACTATCAGAAACATGGCCGCAGGATATATTTTGCCAATATAAAGCCGGCTTTGGGAATTTATTTCACAGATAAAACAGAGAACAACTAAAAATCCTTATCTCATTGACATATCATGTGCATATACTTGGCATTATCGTGCACAAGCAAACTACAATTATAGTAAATGAGAAACGTTTTAACACGAGTTTGGGGCCAGATAATACACTCTGTGTCTCAAAATGGCGTCAAGCGAGAGAGCACTTGACACGTTATTACTTAGGACATGGTCTGTGTAGAGGTGTCACTATAGTATGAATTATCTTGGGGTACGTCTCAAAGAATAGTCAAACACATTGACCAATATTGAACCTCAAAACCTTACTGAGGAATACTTTGATTTCCAAATACGAATATTGTTATGTTGTCATTTACCCATTATTTTGAGTAATATTTATTTTATGTTATGTTTAGTCAGTTGGAGCGTTTGTATACTTAGCACCTGTATATTTCAGCGAAAATGCTTTTTAACCCTTCCAGTGCTGAGGCTATCGTCGTCCAAAGCGCACGGACGCAAAGGCTTTCGAAAACCATCTAAACCCTGTCATATTGGTATTTTTTGGATAGTGCTCGGCGAGTACTCTCAGACGAGTACTCATGTGCCATGCAGGTTAAAGTTTACTGCATCCTTTGTATTGGCCAAATTAGCCACCAGCAGCATTTATAAAGTTAAGACAGGCATCATTAAATTAGTCTGACCATTTCTGGCGTTCTGCGGGAAGGAATGAGTTAATCCCTCTACATATGAAGACAAATGGCGGTACTTTATAAAGACCTTGCGCTTAAGCAGCCGTGTCGTAATCCAACATGGAAGAGATTCTGAATGATTTTTAATAAGCTGTGGTCATCTTTTCTCCCTGTGGACCCCCTCCCTAGGTGCAACCAGACACCCCTGGTGGGAGACCCATCAACTTTTTCCCAGATTTTCTGGCGTGACTCATTATTGTGTCAAAGGTCCTTTTTATCACACTTTGTCATAGGGTCCACCGCAAGGACCCCTCGGGGACCTGGGCTGTCATAGGTCAGAGCCGAGAGACCGCGAGAGGCCACGAGAGACAGCGAGAGACCACGAGATCACCCTGGAAGTGTTTTTCGTCGTATCAAATTACATCCCGCAAGTGTTTTCCGCGGTCAGTAGGAGAGTTCAATGGTTCCGTTTTGTAGCTTCTAATTGACATTTATGTATGCAATTTGCCCAGGAAGCACTCAAGGCAGTGGCTTTGACGACATGGCACAAATCGCCACTGGCCGAAAAACATTTAGAGTAAAACCGAATAGGCTCAACACTTACTGACCAAGAAAAGGGGTTCAACATTATGCACAAGTGTTCGAAATTTAGGATAATCATTCCAATAGGGATTTACAAAATACAACTTCTTGATCATTCTACTTGCTACTATTTTACATATATGTATCTTATTTTGTCCAGTAAGCACCCAGTAAGGAGAGAATCTTCACTGGCTGCAGAGCACTCGGGGTAAAATCCGCATAGGTTAAACATCAACCAACCAATAACATAGATTCACAAATAAATACACAATTGCTCGAAGTTTCTCATTTGCAAGGATACAATACACCTTTAAGGTCTTACGACACTTTTATAAATCTCAGTTTAATTTTCCTGAAATTTTGCTGAAGGAAAGAACATAGCACAGTGATCTTCAAAACAACTTAATATCATGGGGTCATGAACTTTTTTTCACAGACTTTTGAAAAATTAATGCAATTCATGTCACAAACATCACTTTGTCCAAAATTGGTGTCTTTCTTTGCTAGATTTATCCCTTCAGAATACTGACACTGCCTTAAATACAGTTTTGCCATGTTGAAATTATTTTTCTGCTGTTATATAGGAATTATTGGGCAAAATCAAGGAATTGGAGAAACAAGTTTTTAACCCAAGATTGATATAAGTCAGAATTGCCTAGTTTAATTTTCACCAATTTTTGTCTGCACTATCTACACAATGCTCTTAATAAGAAGACATAAAGAAAATGATAGGTCATCATGTTAGTTTTCGAACCACAGATGGTCAAAGTTTGTGAAATAGGACTTTTGGGGGGCAGATTTTCATGAAAATGTTAGAAAAGAGTTACTCAATCGTTACTGTTACTCAATCGTTACTGTTTATGCCCATAGAAAGGGAACCCCATTTTATACACATGGATTATCACACATTATTCCTGAAAATGTGTCAAAACAACAAATTCAATGAATATGGAAATCACTGTAGACAAAAACAAAAAAACTCATAGGATACTATTTATAATAGGCAGGTATAATCAGAATTGGTACATATTCAATAAGATTCAATTTCTTATCAATATTTCCAGTGATGTCAGGTAAATTGTAATACATTATTTTAGTTTGTCCAATACCCAATAGGTGTCACCGGTATAGAGTATCGTAAGACTTTAATGGCCTTAAAACACTATTCTACTGATGGTGGATTTGAACTTTTTGAGGTGACCAACTTTTAAAGGTGTTCATTTTGTAGAGTTGGTCATTTTGTAGAGTTGGTCCAACTGTGGTTACCTGTAACCCATACATGTAGGTGATGAATATCGTCTTCGGCCTATGGAGATTTTCATTTTTAGATTAAAAATACACAAAACAGTGTTCAACATATGAATGTGATTTATTTTCAGTAGAAGAAAGTTCTTGCGTCACAAAAAGTGTTCAATTTGTAACTACAAGTATAGGCTATAAGGGTGCATAGCTCATAGAAATGTTCAGTTTGACCGGTTCCACACTTATCACAGGTAACCAAAAGCTAGTGAAGTTTATGAGTCTTTTGGTCACTATATAGCTGCTGGTTGCACATGGTCTCAACATGGGAGTACTAAAACACTTAACATCCTATTGGCAAAGCATTGATTGCAATATCCTGCAGACAAATAAAGATCCCATAATTTCTAGGGAGGAGATTCTGGGGTGTGTTTTTCATCAATTCTTGATTATGGGTTATAGTCACTGATTTACCCTTGAATGGTTTGAAATATGTATATGTGTTCACCGAAAATATTCTTTATTTCAAAATTATGCTTGGTATGGATTTTATTATTCGTACAAAGTTGCGTTCAATCTTATTCGCAGGCGAATTTCACCAGAATTTGACTCAGTACTTTACGATGTTGTACAGAGGAATACCTGTTATAAACATGTTTCCTAATATTCTGTAACAGTTTGTATATTGAGCCTCTGTGTGTGTGTGTGTGTGTGTGTGTGTGTGTGTGTGTGTGTGTGTGTGTGTGTGGTTGGCGTGTATGTGTGTGTGTGGTGTTTATTGGTATTTTGGGAGCAATACTGTTTTGTAGAAACTTGTAGTTTGTTCGTCTAGTCATAATTAGCTAGGATAGAACTGTGATCCGTCCATACAATTCTAATTTTCCGTGATAAGATATGCTTTTTGCTGAACGACTGTTCAATCATGTTAACTCTTTCCGTATATTTGATTGAGCGCTGCTTATTAATTCCCTAGATTTATATTCCTTATATTTGAACCATATATTGCCTTAATTGTGCCATAACCTTCTAAAATGAGATTTTTCTCAGTTTCAGTAGTTTCAAGGATCTACCAGTTTGTAGTTACAAGGTCTTCCAGTTTTAAAGTAACCATACAAGCCCTTCACAAAGCTGTGCATTTGTATGGCGGCCATGACAACCCTCTCTTGAGGATCCAGCGGAGATTCGAACCCAAGATCACACCCTTGTGGTAATGGCGGATCCTCTCAAATAAAAAAGAGAAAAAAGAGAACTTGCGCCTTTTTAAAAAAATATTTTGCCGAGAAATACAGCTTTTCGTCTGAAGATCTGACCAACAAATTACAGTACTCTACAAATCACATGCTGTCTATACCAATCAGGCCGGCTCATAAAAAGCCCCCTGCGCACTCAGTAAGTCACGTGATGAGGGTCGTATGTGTCACCATCATTTAACATGGACACCTCGACGTGGCCAAACCAGACAAATTAAATCAGGGCTCGAGACTCGACACAAATAGCATAGCATAAGGTATGTCTGTGGGTTGGAACGTAGAAAAAATGGCTGAGAGGAAAGTCTGCAACTGACATAAGAATAAAGAATGTTAGAAATCCTTGTCACCTGCATAGGAGGCAAGAACCATCCAAACATTAGAACATCCAAGGCTGTACACTCCTTTGTTTAGCCCTAGGTCAATTTCTTATTCACTTCATGTATATATATATATATATATATATATATATATATATATATATATATATATATATATATATATATATATATATATATATATATATATATATATATATATATATATATATATATATATATATATATATATATATATATATATATATATATATATATATATATATATATAATACATACATACATACATACATACATACATACATACATACATACATACATACATACATACATACATACATACATACATACATACATACATACATACATACATACATACATACATACATACATACATACATACATATATATATATATATATATATATATATATATATATATATATATATATATATATGGTCAGTGGTACACTTAATAATTCAAATTTCTATAGTTTCAAATCGTATTGGATATTTGGAATTTTGGGTATATTTTCAAAGTTTCAAACTTCGAAACCGTATTAGAAATTTGAAACTTTGGTTTAAGTTTCAAAGTTTCAAACTTCCATACTTTCAAATATCCAAAGTTTTAAACTTCCAAACCGTGTTGAAATTTGAAACTTTGGTTAAAGTTTCAAAGTTTCAAACTTCCATACTTTCAAATATCCAAACTTTCAAACTTCCAAAACGTGTTGGAAGTTTGAAAGTTTGACATGGAACGTTTAATAATGTAAAATGTGAAACTTTCAAATATACGGTCATCGGGCTGCTTATAGAAGCTGCCTTGAGTTGCAAGGACGACCCGCATTTCGTCATTGTTATTATTTATCATCAAGACGCTGTTCTCATTAAGGCTATGAAATACGCATTTCTTAATTTCCTATATCTTCAAATATTGCAATTATGGATATTGATAATGCTTAAACTGTCATTGACGCTAATGAACATGAAAAGTGGAGCGACCCAATTGTCTATTCTATTATTAGAAACGGCAGCTTCTAAAATGCGGAACCGGAATGTATGTAAAACTCGTGCCCATATGATGGACCATGAGTGAAGGAGGGAACAATGACATTTATTTTCAAGACCGTCTTTTTGGGAGGGTAAATAGAACTTGTTCCCGACTTAACCGACCATTCTAGAGGATGAATATCGATCAATATACATTATCTATCTACCTGTCTGTCGTCTGTCTGTATTACTGTCTATCTGTATATATATCTACTATCTATCAATCTATCTATCTTTTTATGTGTGAGAGCCTTAGATAAATAAAATTATTTTCTTCGTCTAATGTGAGAGCATCCAAACACACACACACATAAATGTATGTATGTGTGTGTGTGCGTATGTGTGCGTATATAGATAGGCAGATAGAGAAATACGGAAAGACAGGCAAATGTGATTATATACTTCATTGATTCCAACATAACGTAGTTTATGAACCAATTCATGAACGCACACACACGAATGCATGCACGCCCGCGCACAGTCATTTATATACCACCCCCCCCCCCCCCCCCCCACCCCCACGCCCCACGCACATAAGATCTAACTAATAAGTTCCCGCATACTCTAGAGGGGGGGGGGGGGGGAAATAACACTGTTTTACCGGTAGGGTAAATAAAACTTTATTTCTTCCAGACCACTCCAGAGGAAGGGTAAATAAAACACATACGCACGCACACACATACATACATACATACATATATGTCTATGTGTGTGTTTTGATGCGCTCACCTTAGATGAAGAACAACATTTTATTTATATAAGGCTCTCACACATGAATAGATAGAAAGATTGATTGCTAGATATAGTAGATAGATATATAGATAGACAGAAATACAGACAGACAGGTTAGATAGATGATATATATTGATAGATACCAATTCACTAGAGTGGTCGGGTAAGTCGGGAACAAATAAAGTTTTTTTATCCTGCCTATGGGTTAGTCGGGAACAAATAAAGGTCTATTTACCCTCCCCAGAAGAAGGTCTTGAAATTAAAGTTCTTTATTTGCTCTTTAACACTTATCCATCATATCGACACGAGTTTTACATAATTCCAGTTCCGCATTTTAGAAGCTGCCGTTCTAATAATAGATTAGACAAGTGGGTCACTCCACCATTCTTGCTGCTTTGCGAAAATTATCCTTTTTTCTTATAATTGGCAATTTTCTTTGAAAAGTAACATTTGATATCGTTTTGATATTATTGTTATTATACAATGTATAATATATCAACATAACATTATAACAGAACTACTTGCGTACAGCTAGGAAAGGTTTGGAAATTTGATTTATTAAGTGTGCCACTCTGCGGCTTTTCTAAACATGCAATAGTATAAATGTGTAAAGACTTTTGGAAGTTTGAAAGTATGGAAATACAGCTGTAATCTCATATATTCAAACCCGTTTGAAAGTACGGAAGTTTGGATATATGGAAGTTTGAAAGTTTGAAAATACAGATATTTGAAAATTTGAATATTTGAAAGTTTGAATTATTAAGCGTACCACGCACCATATATATATATATATATATATATATATATATATATATATATATATATATATATACATACATATATATATATATATATATATATATATATATATACATAATTATATATATATATATATAAATATATATATATATATAAATATATACATATATATACATATATATATATATATATATATATATATATATATATATATATATATGTATGTATATATATATATATATATATATATACATACATATATATATATATATATATATATATATATATATATATATATATATATATAAATATATATATATATATATATGGTATCAGCATTTCGTCCGGTAATATATAGATGCGATTGGAATACCAAATAAATTATTTGCTGACTGGTGTGCCAACTTTCAGCTCACAATTAAGTCTTCGTCATCCTAAACCACAGAAATATGTGCATATTAGATGGGAACCCAAGCAAACGGATACAGACTAGGGCCTACATGTAGTTTGTCCCTCTAACGAGTGAAGAGGAAACTACTTTGATTAAAATAATTCCAACACCATAACGCCAAAACCATATCTAAAAGATACCAACTGACTACGGTATAAGCTTTCCGCAAATAATAGTTGTGTTCAGACATTGCAATTTCCTAATCGAGTGGTACTTTATTTAGATGATTCCTTGAACGGTTCAAAGGCTTTGGCCCCTCGAAGGTTAATATACAGAGATTGGTTTTAAGTCCTTTCCGCCAGCGACGGTCGCTCTTCCATATTAGGTGTCACGACATATTAACCTGGAGCATGTTAGGCCATGACTGCTCTTCGCCTCTCTCACCCCTCCACCCCGTTATCTCCACTTCATTAACTGCGCATGCCCCCTAATTTCTCCGGCTTCATCCGTCACTAATGTCACCCCTCATTTTGCGGCTTAACGCCTGCCTGCATCCACGAGTTATAGGGATGGCCTCTTCCCCCTCAGCAGCCCTGACCACTGACTGTTAGTGTAGGCATATGAAGATTGTGTGAGATCACAATCTGGGGAGTGTGGATATTCGGCTTCATTTGGTCCATCTAGAGATGGGCCAGCCCCCATAACCCAGCGGTTCCCCGTCAGCAGCCGAGACCACTGACTGTTAGTGTAGGCATATGAAGATTGTGTGAGATCGCAATCTGGGGAGTGTGATTATTTGGTTTCATTTGGTACATTTAGAGATGGGCCAGCCCCCATAACCCAGCGGTTCCCCGTCAGTAGCCTGGATGACTAACTGTTAGTGGCGAGATTTGTGAGGCCTTCATTTGGTCATTCCTGATATGGGCCATCCCCCTTAGCCGAGCGGTTCCCCGTCTAGACCACTGACTGTTAGTATAGTATAGGCGGATTAAGATAAAAATCTAGGGAGTGTGAATATTCGGCTTCATTTGGTCCTTCTAGAGATGGGCCAGCCCCCATAACCCAGCGGTTCCCCGTCAGCAGCCCAGACCACTGTCTGTTAGTATAGGCGAATGAAGATTGTGTGTGAGCTACTGATCAAGATTGTGATGTCTTTGGCCTCTGAAAGTTATTGTTGATTATGGGTTTTATAATAGAGGAGATGATAGCTTCACCTACCCCGCCCCACCCTCTCGGAAGTGCGGGTAGGGCGCTGACAATAGTACTATGTTTATTCGCTGCGACTTCCAATGGCCCGTGTTTTCCATGCTCGCCTCACATCCCCAGTAACGTGTCGCGGCGGCGGAGATGAAATGAGATGGTCTCTAATACAGCGGAAAAAAGAAGTTGTAGAAATGGCGTAAAGATCCCGGCCCCTGACCAATAAGCCCTGTTAGGGCTTCCCCTGATGTCGCTTATCACGCTCAGAGCACGAGATGGGGCATTGCTGCACTAGATTAGGGGTATATAGGGAGGGAGGGGGTGATTGCCATTATAATACTGTAGGGGACGTGCCATAGGAATTGCTATACAGCGGTTTATATACATACCTTTACTGTTCCTGCTTTGTGTTATTTGTATTTTATTTGTCACTCTTATGTGACATACTATTTTGTTATTTTGCTTTGTATACCGTATGATTTTGTACTTTCTGTGCAGTCAATAAATATACAACGTACACAATACAATTCACGTTTGCTCTTAAGACCACTTGCTTGTTCGAGCATACCCCCACCCCTTCCTTTCGCCGCCTATTTTACTTATTTAAGGCTGAATATCCTAAACATTGTCATTTGGAGTGTGCACATAGTCAGACAAATTCAAAAATTACTTAATATCAAGTCGAGTAATTGTAGTGTACACATGTAGTGCTAATATCATTCTTGTAGTGACTGTGGTTTTCCCTGGGCAATCTTACATCCTCAACCACGACTGGCCTGATTGTCACGACATAGCCGCATTACTCGCAGAAAAAAGTGACGATAAACGAGATTCCAAATCTAAATCCAATGTCCCGCGTCATTTCAATACCGAAAATGCAAAAGGCATCTTCTCACCAGTTGTACACCTCCGTAAGTTTCCAAAGAGGGAGGCCCCCTCCCAGCCCCCACCCCCATTCCTCATGATACTAAGACATAGTCGTGTTTTTCCGCTCAGATGGTCCAAATCAATGCTTGTACCTGCCTATAAACTTTGGTAATAATCCTGTCTTTATATACTGACCGCGAATTCTCTTCTTGACCTGTTATTGCACGACAGCCCGTGCTGTTTAGATCTTGAATATAACACCCATAATTCTGCCTCGACTCTACCCTTCTGCACCTCATATAGATAAAGAGCAATGGAGCGGACAGTGGGAATGCGACGGACCACTCAGCCATGGAGGCAGACCTCATAGTTGAGCTTACCCTAAGGTGTAGAGCCTCCAATGCGACACACCGCTCAGCCATGGAGGCAGACCTCATAGTTTAGCTTAAACTAAAGGTGTAGAGCCTCCAATGCGATACACCGCTCAGCCATGGAGGCAGACCTCATAGTTTAGCTTAAACTAAAGGTGTAGAGCCTCCAATGCGACACACCGCTCAGCCATGGAGGCAGACCTCATAGTTTAGCTTAAACTAAATGTGTAGAGCCTCCAATGCGATACACCGCTCAGCCATGGAGGCAGACCTCATAGTGGAGCTTACTCTAAGGTGTAGAGCCTCCAATGCGACACACCGCTCAGCCATGGAGGCAGACCTCATAGTTTAGCTTAAACTAAAGGTGTAGAGCCTCCAATGCGATACACCGCTCAGCCATGGAGGCAGACCTCATAGTTTAGCTTAAACTAAAGGTGTAGAGCCTCCAATGCGACACACCGCTCAGCCATGGAGGCAGACCTCATAGTTTAGCTTAAACTAAATGTGTAGAGCCTCCAATGCGATACACCGCTCAGCCATGGAGGCAGACCTCATAGTGGAGCTTACTCTAAGGTGTAGAGCCTCCAATGCGATACACCGCTCAGCCATGGAGGCAGACCTCATAGTTTAGCTTACACTAAAGGTGTAGAGCCTCCAATGCGATACACCGCTCAGCCATGGAGGCAGACCTCATAGTTTAGCTTACACTAAAGGTGTAGAGCCTCCAATGCGATACACCGCTCAGCCATGGAGGCAGACCTCATAGTGGAGCTTACTCTAAGGTGTAGAGCCTCCAATGCGATACACCGCTCAGCCATGGAGGCAGACCTCATAGTTTAGCTTACACTAAAGGTGTAGAGCCTCCAATGCGATACACCGCTCAGCCATGGAGGCAGACCTCATAGTTTAGCTTACACTAAAGGTGTAGAGCCTCCAATGCGATACACCGCTCAGCCATGGAGGCAGACCTCATAGTGGAGCTTACCCTAAGGTGTAGAGCCTCCAATGCGATACACCGCTCAGCAATGGAGGCAGACCTCATAGTGGAGATTAAACTAAAGATGTAGAGCCCCAAATGCTACACACCGCTCAGCAATGGGGGGCAGACCCCATAGTGGAGCTTAAACTAAATGTGTAGAGCCTCCAATGCTACAGACCACTTAGACATGGCGGCAGACCCCATAGTGGAGCTTAAACTAAATGTGTAGAGCCTCCAATGCTACAGACCACTTAGACATGGCGGCAGACCCCATAGTGGAGCTTAAACTAAAGGTGTAGAGCTTCCAATGGTGCAGACCGCTCAGACAATGGGGGCAGACCTCATAGTGTAGCTTAAACTAAAGGTGTAGAGCTTCCAATGGTGCAGACCGCTCAGACAATGGGGGGCAGACCTCATAGTGTAGCTTAAACTAAAGGTGTAGAGCCTCCAATGCGACAGACCGCTGAGTCATGGGGGCAGACCTCATAGTGTAGCTTAAACTAAAGGTGTAGAGCCTGCAATAGGACATACTGCTCAGCCATGGAGGCAGACCACATAGTGGAGCTTAAAC
>OZ012692.1:38543311-38568942 GCA_963942565.1 Maea johnstoni | reverse complement strand
GACCTGTAATTAAGTATCTAGTTATAATTATTATTTTTGTTTTTGTTTTCTGTACTATTATTATCTGCATGTTTACTATGAATTGTTTATACTTTCCTATCTTGGTGGGTGGTCAATAAAATAAAAGAACATTTATAAGTACGTTATTACGCTTAAGCTAGTCGAATTGCCAAATCAAATATTATAAAACGGTTCCCAATGCATGTTCTAAACCCGCTCCAGGTTAAACACCTGTCAACGTGGACGCTTGTAGGAAGTGTTAGTTTAACACTCAGGCGAGCCAAATTACTAATTCAGACATCACCGACAGACATTAAAACATGGTGTCTACATACGTCATTCCAAGGATGGCTCCATCCCGGGGACTATCAGCACCAAGATAAATGACTTCCTCGTTCATTTCAGCATCCGCAGCTGTAGCAGGGCTCTTTGGAGCAAACCCACATATTATTCCCTCGACTGACCACGACTAAAACAATGGATTGTCGACATATAAGTCATTTCCAGCCTTTGCACACACTTAGCCTCGGACTATGTGAAGCGGAATCTGCGCATCTTGACTGGAGTGTATTTTCTAGTCACTTTAACGCAGAGTTGCGTAGAGGCTTTTGCCTCGTGCGACAGATTGTCAGAAAGGGCAGCCCCCCGTGTGACACTCGTTGCCCCCCTTTGCCCCAGAATAGTGACCCGTACCTCACGCCTTCTCAAGCACCCTGGCCTCCGGGATGGGTCGTTCAGAATGATGCCCTGTGCCCCCACCCCCCGTGTGACACTCGTTGCCCCCCTTTGCCCCAGAATAGTGACCCGTACCTCACGCCTTCTCAAGCACCCTGGCCTCCGGGATGGGTCGTTCAGAATGATGCCCTGTGCCCCCATCCCCCGTGTGACACTCGTTGCCCCCCTTTGCCCCAGAATAGTGACCCGTACCTCACGCCTTCTCAAGCACCCTGGCCTCCGGGATGGGTCGTTCAGAATGATGCCCTGTGCCCCCACCCCCCGTGTGACACTCGTTGCCCCCCTTTGCCCCAGAATAGTGACCCGTACCTCACGCCTTCTCAAGCACCCTGGCCTCCGGGATGGGTCGTTCAGAATGATGCCCTGTGCCCCCACCCCCCGTGTGACACTCGTTGCCCCCCTTTGCCCCAGAATAGTGACCCGTACCTCACGCCTTCTCAAGCACCCTGGCCTCCGGGATGGGTCGTTCAGAATGATGCCCTGTGCCCCCACCCCCCGTGTGACACTCGTTGCCCCCCTTTGCCCCAGAATAGTGACCCGTACCTCACGCCTTCTCAAGCACCCTGGCCTCCGGGATGGGTCGTTCAGAATGATGCCCTGTGCCCCCACCCCCCGTGTGACACTCGTTGCCCCCCTTTGCCCCAGAATAGTGACCCGTACCTCACGCCTTCTCAAGCACCCTGGCCTCCGGGATGGGTCGTTCAGAATGATGCCCTGTGCCCCCACCCCCCGTGTGACACTCGGTGCCCCCCTTTGCCCCAGAATAGTGACCCGTACCTCACGCCTTCTCAAGCACCCTGGCCTCCGGGATGGGTCGTTCAGAATGATGCCCTGTGCCCCCACCCCCCGTGTGACACTCGGTGCCCCCCTTTGCCCCAGAATAGTGACCCGTACCTCACGCCTTCTCAAGCACCCTGGCCTCCTGGATGTGTCGTTCAGAATGATACCCTGTACCCCCATCCCCCGTGTGACACTCGGTGCCCCTCCCCCCCCCTCCCCTGCGCCCCAGAATAGTGACCCATACCTCGCGCCTCTTCAAGCACCCTGGCGTAATGGCATTCACTCATACCCGGCTGAGTAGCTCAAAATAATACCCTGTACCCCCATCCCCCGTCTGACACTAGGTGCCCCCTTGTGCTCCAGAATTGTGACACACTTTTTCTGCCATACTGAATCTAAATCGTGCCTTACCAGTTGTAAGAGAATAGAACCCGTATAAAGTACCCGATGAAAACTATCGCCTAACCTCATGTCACTGATTCTCTCAGCTTCTCACTTTCGCGGCCGGGATTCGAACCCAGGCTTTGGTGAGAGCAGCGAGCAGTCAGTACCAACGTTTTAGGTTACGTACCACACTATCAGGACAGGCATCTTAACAGTGATACCCAGCTATCCGAGGTCCTAGTGTGTCGTTCAAAATGATACACCGTACCTCGAAGCCCGGCTTACTTTCCTGCTATGTCTCAGCCAATCAAAATGCTTCAAAGTGCATCAACTGCCCCTAGGCGTTTGGATTCAAGTGTAATAACACCTTTAAAAGTTTCATAACCATGTGTTATAAACCCGTGGTCCGTTATGTCATTTAAGATTATAAGAAATGCATCAACTCCTTACAAATCGTTTCCCAAGGCCTTACCTCATTCAAAATATCAATAATACCCTTTTTCTCGCCAATCAATTTTCTCATAGACATAGGCCTTTCCCCTTTTTATCAAAAACAAAACAACTATGCGCTTATGTTGCTAGGCGTATCGAATACAACTGTAAAGTGAGCGCAAATGTCTCAGTGTTATTGAATGATGATTCTCATCCGTTTTCCTTTTCACTCTCATACATGCTGAAACAGGCCTGTCGTGGTGCTGTACAAGCCGTAGCCTTATCGTAAATAGTTGCTACTGAACTGTCAACTTTTGTTATACGTGACTGATATGGGACAATTTTCAACGTGTTCTCAAATCATAACGGCACTGGAGCGCCATAAGTTTAATAAGCATTGGCAACGCAGGATGCGAGGAAAGATACTGTTGGTTATCTATCTAAATAATAGATGGCAGCACAAGCCGGACCACTGGTTTTTGGCTATTTGTGTTGGAAACCAAACATGCTCATTTATACAATAGCATTTATGATACGCACAGACGCCTAAGCTCGATAGCTTTTGTTATTTTACACTTTCAAAAAGCTAAACATTTTATACCCGTCACTATGGTAATCATATCCGATTTAAATATACAATCATATTTCCACATTCTATAGTAGTTTTTGTTCGTTAGTATTTCTTTAAGAAGTTTAAGTCTATATCTCATATAAACGTGATCGTATCGTTGCGAAAATTAGACCTATCTTCATTTCATTTCAGATATTAAAATTTTAATAGTGGAAATAAACAAATAATATGCTATAGTATAGTCAAGTATAATTATATATATATATATATATATATATATATATATATATATATATATATATAGTCATATCTATAGAAATGATTACACGACCTTCCTTCCCTAGCAGACATATACACGCGGAAACCAGCTCAATCCCCCGAGGGATACTACAGGGCTGCTGGCAGCATATAGTGCACAAGCTCTAAGTACTGCCTTATAAATGCGAAGTTACCATTTTGCAGCTGGACAGACTGAGGCATTATAGAATAAACTGTCTTAACCAAGGGCAGATCGAAGTGCACAGGCCGGGAAGTGAACTAGCGACCCATTGATTCCTGGTCCAACACCTTACCAACTGAGCTACTTTGACTTCAGATAATAAGAGTAGAGTAGAGTATTATAGTGTAGGTTATTTATGTGTTACAGATAAATATATATCACCTAGAATCTACTTATTTATATGCGAGAAACGCGTAAATATTACTCAACTGTATTGTGTAGGCCGATTAGCTACATATGCATGTATCCCCTGTCACACGACATTGTAGTCAATTGTTTGGTTTGTCTGAATATGCGAGAATGAATGATACAGAACGATGGAAACATTAGTGACCTAACATAACAATAGATGGCAGCACAAGCCGGACTACTCGTCAGCCGCCCGTGGTTGGCACATGAGTATGTATGTGTTTCTTGCTGTGGGGATTATTACTATCAGTTTATGGTGGTCATCTTTTGAATCAGTTTCTCACTGCCCTACTATTATTTGACTTTGCAGTCTATATAAAGTATGTATTCCCTGAAAGGCCTTCTGATGAGGAATTCATGAAGTGATACAAAAGTGCCTTCCCGGAGGTTGTAAAATGTGAGGATAAAAAAACTTTTAAAAAATACTAGTATGCAGTATCTAAAAATAACGGAGCTCCGGAACATTTCAAAATGACCCTTTTGTTGAAAATAAGATGTTCATTTCATTTTCAATGCGCAGTCGCTAATAACTGGTGGTTTTGGATGTTGAGAGGTATGTTTAAGTGTAAATTGGAATACAATAAACATGGCATGGCGTAGTCTGAGACATTTACTCTAGTGCATTGGTATCGACTTTTTTTTAATTCTAAAACCTATAATATTTTCTCATTGATATTACAAATACATCATATAAATCTTTACAATATAAACGAAAAATAAAGAAAAAACTGTTGTGAAGTATCAATACATATAATGCAGCATCGATTTTCATATTGATACCCGACTGGCTGACTATTTCATTCCTACTGGTTGATATTTCACACCAGGCTAGTACGTTCAGTACCTTGGCCTGTTTCCTTTTGTCTTGCTATAAATAGCACAGGTTAAAATACGGGAAATAATCCAGACATCAACTATTTCGTTCTCTGTATTCAATCCATCAATCATGGTCTCATTGATTCTCGCCTGGTCTACCATTTGAGACGAATACCTTTTGCCATCGGTCAGTTCCCATTCCTCATCAAACTCTAGACGGCTGCTCTTATGGTCGACAAAAATTTCCTCCACTAGACTTGTGCCAAAATCGTTTCTTTCTTGAATGAGGTTTCCAAAGATGATTTATGTGCTTATCATAATTGTGTATTTCACGTTTAGAAAACACCAAAGATAATTGTATACCTAGATGATGTGTGCAGCTTGTTAATTGTCATTACTTAGTGGAGGGTTGCAGTGACGTGAATAGCGGGTTGAAATTAGCATATCTTATCGTATCTCATAATAACAATATATATATATATATATATATATATATATATATATATATATATATATATATATATATATATATATATATATATATATATATATATATATATACACACACACACACACATATATATATATATATATATGTGTGTGTGTGTGTGTGTGTGTGTGTGTTTTAAGTGTGTGTGCATACCTTTCAAGTATAATACAACTCACTTTTGTCCTTTAAGGAAAGCCCATTTTATTCAAATAGAAGAGAGGAAACAGTATAAAGATCGGATTAGCAGAATAGCCAGGACTTTACAAGTAACCTGTGAAAATGATTCAAGGTATCATTTTACAAGATATGTGGTAGAGGAGTTGAAGTTAATGTAGACATTTTAAGTCAATAAACATTGGAAATCATATTATGCATACTTTTTGTCTCTAAGAGTGTTACACTTGGTCAAATAGACTCACACTCTCATTGCTGCACAATTAAATAACCATTATATCAGAATCATTTTGAACAAATATGCAAATTACCAAACAAATAGAATGGCGCTTGGATTGGTGGCGCATTGAGTTCTGCAAATATTGTAGTACACCCAAAAAATATTTTAAAAACTCATTTATGACTTTTGCAGAGACATCTGACGAAAATAGGTTAGATCGGACAGGAGCACGCACACACCATCCTAAAACATATGGTATGATCAAATGTTAACCTTTACACTTAAAAGTGCCATATAGACAAACCGCATGATAAAATACGAACTCTAAATATAACCTTCTCGTCTCACAGACATCTCTATCTAAAACCCATTGTATGGACTATTCATACTTTCATTGATGCATACCGTAAGACCTGTATGGGATAGTCATCTGTATGGTAACAAAAAACGATAATTTCACAGCGATGTTCAACCAAAGAGGTTCTTTCTTGTGCTTTCAAATTGAAAATATTAATTTCATTGCGTTGCGCAGATCTTTTACTTTACAACTGTTATCATCGTGTGAACACCATCGCATTGATTTCCAAATATATGTAATGTAATGTTTATTGACCATAATTAAGCTGAGTTATGAAATTACAAATACATAACTAGAATATAAACGAGAGAGTGGTATCAACCTAACATAAGCAACAAAATAACTAGTAGATATTAACATAGGAAAAACTAGCGAAACTGAATACAAACTGGTAACAAAAAAAACACAAACAGCTATCATTATATACAATAGCGACTCGTTTTAGGATGTTTGCTGTGAGTCTATATAAGCACCCATTTTGCCAACAGAGAAGGGTGCTGGCTTGCGCCTAGGAGGTAGGCTAGCCTATACCCATTCTGGACTTTACCATATTGGATTTGTGTACATGAAATTAATGGACCTTCCGGTGACTATCCAAAAATCTACCATTTCTTCAAAAGAGAGTTCATCGATGTGAATGTGAGGTTTTCATTAGAAAAGACAGGCTAACGAATACTAGATATTCATGCATAGTATCAAGTAAACCACCTTATAGTGGTGAGCAAATATTCAGTACAAGAAAGCAGATAGACGGATAGACATGTATACTGTATACCTTACTGAAGTAGGTTACACAAGAAAAATATAGAAGATAGAATACCAGATAAAAGTGAAGAATAAAGATCAGTATAGTATATACGAGATAAATCGATTAGTACCTATTACTTTAAAATATATTTTTTTCACAACGACTGGCTAGTACAATGTTGGCATACATTTACATTTACACAAACCATTGTGTTTGACACACTCTTTTTCCACATGAAAAACTGTTAACATGTTTTAGGACGAAAGTTAACACAATTGCTACGTCTTTTGAATCAATGCATGACTAACCATCCGTCGCCAATATCAACATAATAGTGAAGTACCAAGATGACGGAACCCATGGAGAGACTTGGAAATTACTCTCCCGCGAGACTACCATGCTATATAACTGTCCATAGTATTTTTTTATCATATTTTTTCCATTTACTTTGGTTCTTGGGTCTAGACGACAGAAACGGATGAATACCAATATGTTTACTTCAATGTATTGAGTATAGGCGATTGCATAGGATATTCGCTTACAAAGAGGTGCGATGGAAATCTCACAGAGTAAAGGCATAGATGATTGACGATAATTGATTACATAGGTTTTGCCGGGTATCAATCTGCGCTGAAGACGTGAAAACATTACCTTATAAAACCTTATAAATGGAAAGGCTCTTCACAAATGATCAGAGAATAGGATTTGAGATGAAGTCTTGTTTTATGGTGAAGGTGATATCACAGTTATATATCAAAGAGTTTAATGTAGGAATAAGTTGTTTATGATAAAGGTGCTTCTATAGTAATTATGAAGTGTGATAGAATTTGGACACCTTGTCTAACTTGGGTGTAAAGTCGTGAGAGAATATGCATCAAGCGTCAATTCTTAGGACTTGACTTCTTTTATGATTAAACTTGCTAATATATTGAAATTAAGAACCTGCATGTAGTGAGACTACCGGTATTCAAAGAAATCAATTACACTTTGTTTAGGTCTGAGTCTTACCATTTTACAAGGTTATATGAGGTAAGGTTTTCAAGTTCAGGTTCACATTCCCCAGCAAACCTTGGCAATGTCTCCGCTCCGTGTATCAACAGTTCATATCATAGAATACATTAAACATCAATTACAAATTCCTTAGCAGATATACACACTGAGATCGATCGAATCATAGAATATATCCACTCAAGACTAGAATGGTTGCCAAATTTGTAAGTGGCAAATTACCTTCAGAATTTGTCTATGAAGCGGAATGTCTAATCTTTGATAACAGGTTGTTAATGGGATAAGCATATCCTCATTTAATATTTCGAATGTAGATTGTATTGATCTAAGAATAAGCAGGTAATCATATTTGACAGGCGATTCTATAGTATATAGTATATACTGTAAATCACTTAATTATAGCGGGAGCAATAAGATAGCGATAATAGCGCTCTGCCAATATGCGCTATTGTAAAATCCCCGTCTTTATTAAATTCTTAATTGGACTTCCTGCTGCTGTTCCCGTTCACCGCTATACTTAGATCACGCTATCCAGGGCAGTACCGTAACTGCGCTATATAATGCTCACGCCATATTTAAGTGATTTACAGTAGTATAAACTATAAAGTAGAAAATACGTTTAGATCTGGAAATTGGCTGATCTAACCTCTACTGTATCGAAGATTCGAAGGATGGCAAAATGTTATACTAAGATGGCAAATGTTTATACTCACACTATCGTAAAGAATTGTTCTAAAAAGAAGTTGACTGCACAACCACCAGGAGGGAGAAAATTTGAACAATTTGAGGACAACACATACGTATTAAATCACTTGACCACATTACCATACATGTAAATGTTAAATAATGTACTTTGAAAGATTTATGATTCATGGAAAGAACATGTATAGGCTATATTTACCCGTACACTCTATAGATACGACTAAAGTATAAATTCGTATGTTAGAATGACATTTGACAAATGTATTAAAAATGACAGGCCACGTGTTCTGGTTATATGTACATTTATAGAAAGGCTTAATTTACAAGAGCTACATGTTTGCCAAGCTAAGCGGCTCTAGATTAGTTTAGGTATAGCAATGCTAAAAGGCACACTAGTACATTTTGAAAATGTAGACTAAGTTTTACAGTATTTCAATTGGTGAACATGGTCCACTAGTTTAGTCTGCCAAAATCAAACCTTTGTAAATAGGTTTGCAATATCACATTTTGCAACGGAAATGTCCTCGGAGGTGCATAGATGCAGAGTAATTTCTTCACTTCATATTCCAATAATAATAGTAAACAATTAGTGCCTGTCTTGTCGGTGGATAGTGCAGATTATCCCCCTCGAAGGGAATTATTTCCCCTGTGCGTTGCCCTTGGGAAATAATTCGTTCTCGGGGTGATAATCTGCACTATCCACCAACAAGCCAGGCAATAACTGTTTATTATCTCACTTCCTGGTGATACACTATTTTACCTAATTCTCTCCATGTTACCAAATATTGATAAAAGTATCACTGGATTCGGCATAATCACTAGTTTTGTTTAAGAGATTTGACAAAGAGTAAATACGCACACAATAGACACATTTACTCTATAGCATATATTATGGGATATCAACTTTTTGTTATCTTGATAGTATTTTCATATGTAGTAACGGTATTATTCTGTACTACCATCTTGAAATTGGTGTATACAGTTAATACATACATAGGCTCATGGCATGGACATTGAACATCTCTTAAACATGCATAATGCGCAATATTTAATATTTCAGAAGAATTCCACCTCGGACAATAACTTGTTTATTACCCTTTGCACTGTACAGGAGCAGAATTTCGGTGCAGTTCAGACATCAACAATTGCAGCAGTAGTGTCAGAAATCACAACCTGAAAAACATATAATGAATTAAATATATGGTTAATTATTGCGTTTGTGTAAATGTATTCAGTTAAGTATGGTTGGTTTTTAGTATTGGACAGGAGTTGATCTTTGGTGCAGTTTAGGCCCCAAAGGTCACACTATCAGTAGCATTGTATATTGTATGTTTATTTTTATTGTAAAACAATTTACAAAATTATACGAATACATATATGACTTTTTTCATTTACACAACAAAAAATTATGGGAACGATACATAAATAAATGGAATTGTTAATATGAACAAATGAATTGCAACAACATTATATAAACTTGACGGTGACAGCAAAGAAAAGTAAATCATTTACAAGCGAGATAGACTTCAGGCTTTAAAGTTAAGTTATCAAAAACTGAGATACATATCATATATAAAATAGATATACTTAATAACAAAACAGAGAGAACAAGAAGCCTTTTTTGTACGCAAGATATCTGTATCAATCTTATTTGTAAATTCTAGTGGGCAGTGACCTTTAACCAATTTACACCTAAAGTATACACATAGTATAATACAAGTATGACATGAATCAAATTACAAAGCAATTTGGTATACTGACAGCATCAGACAGAAAGCTTATACAGTTATTCCTGCAGGGGGTTGATACAATGTAAATGCGTTTTAAAAACCAGATTATTTATCCGAGTTTGCAGTCTCTCCATATGGAAAGGAATTGATGTACCCCTACCGGTGGGCCATTGAATGGGGACTTGATGTATATCTATGATGAGACATCCACTAGAAGAATGGGAATTGACTTACCTGCGGTGTGTTATCCATGTTAACGACAACGCCTTCTTTTACAGGTGCCAAGGAAGAAGCATTAGAACGAATACTTCCTTGCCTTGAGTTTGGATTAGACCTGCTGTGCATTTTTGGAGAGAGGGTGCCCTCGTGGCTTGGGCGAGGGGAGTGGGGGGAACGATGTGAGTGGGGAGAACGAGGCGAGCGTGGAGATCTCCCACCCTTCTTGCTACTGCACGTACTCCCCTTCCTGCTGGGGGGTTGTGGAGAAGGCTCCGTTGATGTTGGGAAGATGTCCTTTACATTGACTGCTAGAATGTGTCGTTTTCCTCGGATCATGGACAAGAGGGATCTTCTGTTGTTTGTAGACAGGTTCTGTGTGTCACTACCATCTGTTTTAGAGAAGAAATACATATAAATCAATTTATTTTAAGTTGCCCTTCTTGAAAAATAAGAGTTGAAAATATTTAAATAAAGTAAAATCTGTAGCGATCCTGCCTTGACTCATCAGACTGGAAGAAGAGGAGGGGTAGGTCAGAATGGATGGGGGGGGGGGGGGGGGGTGGTGGGTCAGGTTTCTAAGTGGTGATTTGTTTGTCCGCCAGGGGGATCAATGGAGGACAAGTAGGTGTGGTAATTTGATTCAAGGGCCTAGACTTCTAACGTCTCCATGGACACTCTGGTGATGGAGAAGTGTGTGTGGAGAGGGGGGAGGGGGGGCAGTAGGCTTCTCAGGGTAGGGGGAATTCATGGAGGTCTCTGACAGACTCATGTGACAGCCCAGCTCTGACGAAGTCCTTAACTTCTGATATTCCACACTGTTTTATCTGCTTGCTCTCATAGACAACTAAACTCCAGGCTCCCAACTTTCACACTGGGATCCTCAACCACTAGCCTCAGAATGACTTCCGTCTTCGCTGGTCTTCGTTGCTATATAGCCACTGTGAGACTGAGTCCTTTGTCACCAAGATGGGAGAGCTGGAAGAGAAACATTTCAATGGGGAGGGAATAGTGGTTGGGACAAAGGGACTCGTTGGCCTGAAATGTAATGCAATGTCAATGATATATCAGCATAATGCCAAACAAGATGTAAAATCAACATGTTTGGTCCTGGCTATGACAACACTCTTTTCTGTGCTGGTGAGGGAGACACTAACTGGGCACAACCGTCTGTTATAGTTAGCTCTCTCCCAACTGCGGATCTGACATGATAATCAGCGTTCATCCCTGGGATATTGCTGACGAAAGTCGCCTTGGTCGAATCACTCTTGGTCCTTCCACCTTTCCCATGCTTGACGGTCTTATGTTAATCACTTATTAGCAATGATTACCACTCGATGGCCCAAGCTTAACTGACTGTTTTGCCCGCCAAGACAAGTCAGTTGCTACTCACAATCTGACCTGTGATTGGCCAAAGGAGCCCCAAATACTCATATATTACTGGTCTTGAATACCCCTCAAATTTTCTTTTTGGCAGATTCCTGAGCCGCTCACTGATATATATATATATATATATATATATATATATATATATATATATATATATATATATATATATATATATATATATATATATATATATATATATATATATATATATATATATACGTTTATTTGCTGTAATACAGGATATTACAAAATCGCATAAATACAAATATCATGTTTCACAAATTCAACAGACTAAATATGGGAACCAACATAGGTATCCAACGTAAATAATTATACATATTTGAGAGTACACCCTTTAAACGAGTATTAAGGAACATTGTAAGCAAAAATTGGGTGTTTAGAAATGTCAAATAAAAGAACATAGCATTGGAGACAAGCACCGTGACTTTACGTCCTACTCTCCGTCGCATCATACATTCATATAACTGATATTACCAATTCCTGCCTTGGAATGTCAAGTTCTCAACTGCAATAAAACATGTGATTACTGCTATCTGGCTAATGCCCAGCCATCCTGCAATGGCCGAACCATACCATTTTTGTAACAATACTTCACAAAGATACATACATACATACATACATACATACATACATACATACGTACATACGTACTTACATACATACATACATACATACATACATACACACACACATACATACATACATACATACATACATACATACATGCATGCATACATACATACATACATACATACTTACATACATACATACATACACACATACATACATATCTACATACATACACACTTACCGACATACATACATACATACATACATACATACATACATACATACATATATAAATACATACAACCTGACACATACACAAACACGTGATAGGCTTTGCTTACCATCGCTCTCATTCCTCTCTTGTTGCCTTTTGCGACAGACACACATCCCGCAGATGATGATGAGTACAGATATTATGCCTGCTGCTATCCCGACAGCCGCGCCATAGTCCTCCATACTGGCTGGTTCTGGAACAGAGGGCATATCTTAGTCAGGTACCATACACAGTTATTTCAACTCGGTCACCGATGTACGCTGAGCCAGAAAAGTTTGAGCGCAGAGTATAGTGGGGTTCTATTATTTTCCTCTATATGCAATTTTGATACATCAACGCCAATGTCAAAAAGGGCAAAACGAAAACCGGTAAAAGCACCATGTATTGCTTAAAACATTTCGAATGGCTACAGCTCTGACAAAAGTCTGTCTAGATCCCGTAAAATAAGTACGGTAGATTTTTTATTTTTTTATAACTGCAAGGTTACCCAAGGTTTGGCCTTTTTTTCAGAACGAAACATCTTAGGAAATAAGTATTTGAAGGGTTAGCATTTATCTGGAGGCAATCAATATCTCATCTAAAATCATATACTGAAACCTCTCACAGTGAGCACTCCGAGATGTGAACAATTATAGTGAACACTTTCCCCCAGGTCCCATATTTTCCGATACATTTACGTTCTTTAAGATGTGAACAACTCCTCATCTGAACAATGAACACATTTTAGGCCAAATGATCTTGGAAACCTCCTATAGTGAACATCTACTGCATAAGTTAGTCAAGGTTTGCTTAAGAATTTCTATTGTCTACAATGAATATACTTTAATTCTCAAAGCCATAGCCAGGTGCTATGTGTCAAGATTTTGGCTCCAGAATGATTTTCGTGCCAAACCTGATTTTATTGGCTTATTGTGTCAATTACAGGGTGTTATTTTTCAAAAAGCTGGGTAGCCATTTCAAATTTCGAAATGTGTCTTTAATACTTTATCGATATACAGACAGGTACAAAGAAAAAGCAGTACCGGTATTTGGAAAAAGGCAAATCAAATTTTTAGGCGTCATTTTAATACCATCTGGTCATTTTAGTTCAAGTATCGTATTACAGAGATGTGACCTAGTCTGCGATTTTCATCAGTTCGAGAATTTTAATGTTAATAAACTTCAAAAACATATTTTGAAAGTGGTCATGTACTTTCATGTCAGATAAAATGGAAGCATGAAACAAATATCACTTATTTATCATGATTAACTCATAACATATTTAGACAGCATAATGCAGTACAATATACAATTCTACCAAATATTAGTAAAAATATATGTATTTTATTTGCTTACTTCATAAATTTGATAAGGGACGCTGATTTCTATAAATAGAATATATTGATTGTCATTCACGTTGCACTTTATTACAATCCAAGTTAAATGACAGCTATTTATGGCATCTCAATCTTTTCAACTTTTTAAACTTACGTTTCTAAGCGAATATAGTTGTTGGATGTTTATCTTTCTCTTCAGTTGTGGCTGAATCTACCCCGGTCAAGTATCTAGTAACTACAACTGAAAATTAAACATGAAAAACAATATGATACAATGCAATACAGTACAATACAATATAATACAATATAATATTTCATAATACAAACCAATACTATGCAATGGACGCAGTAGACATAAAAAATGTCATAAAAATGGCTACATCATGTAACCCTTTAAAAAATGCGTAAACATAATGAAGTTGTCTGATGTTTAATTCATTTTCAATACAATAATTACGAATATTAACACAAAAATATTTTGAAAAACATTTGACTGATAGTTGGTGTTTATGTTGGAGTTAGCCGTCTTTGTTTTCAATCGTCACTTTATTCGAGATGTTATATTCAAATTTAACAGTTTATTTGACTATATATATATACCGTTGACATATGTCCACTGATTATTTTACAAGCCGCTTTTGAACTATATAGGTGGGAAGGGCCCTATTTCAATTATCAATTATTATTATTCTCCTTCTTTTTCTTCTTCTTCTTACTTTTATTATTACTATTATAAATACTACTATTATTATTATTATTATTATTATCATTATTATTATTTTTATTATTATTATTATTATTATTATTATTATTATTATTATTATTATTATTATTATTATCATTATTATTATTATTTTTAGTATTATTATTAGTATTATCATTAATGAAAATAATCTTATGATTATCATTATTATCACTATCATTATTATTATCATCATTATTATTATTATTATTATTATCATTATTATTATTATTATTATTATTATTAGTATTATTATTATTATTATTATTATTATTATCATTATTATCATCATCATCATCATCATCATCAGCATCATCATCATAGCGACGGAAAGATTAACAATAGCGTTTTTGATGTCTGATAATCAGACAGTGTCATAGCCGTCCCCGTCATAACAGTACAGCATGTATTCTCACAGTCCCGAGTTGCACAACATGGCAGAGAGAATCAGCAGCAGCAATACATCCTGCACAACCATCAAGTGTTAGGTATGCAGGCATGTGAATAATTCATCTAGGTAATCCAGGTCGTCCTGAGGGGACTGCATGTGGACTCTACAAACACATCAACTGCATGCAATGCGGCAGTGCCGGCTCAGCCCTATCACCACACAGATCTACAGAGAAAACAGCTGCATACAGACACTACGTACTGTCTGGATGTGGAAACATGTTAACCTTTTCGTGCATTCATCCTAGGGCTTCTAACGCAATAATAGTATGTATGAAATGCTGTGAATATATGTATGTGTGCATGTATGTATGCGTGTGTGTATAAATAAATAATGTATGTATGTATGTTATATGTATGTATGTATTAATGTATGTATGTATGCATATATTTATGTATGTGTGTATGTTATGTGTACGGTGTATGTATGTATGTGTGTGTATACATACGTATGTATGGATGTATGCGTGTATTTATGAATGTATAAGTTTGTATGCATGTATGTCTATGCATGCATGTATGTATGCATGTATGAATGTATGTATGTCTGCGTGTGTGTATTTATGAATGTTTGTATGTATACTCTATTGTGTGCACGTGTTTGTGCGTGTATGTGCGCGAGTATGTCCTTAGATACGGAATACCAGATTCTGAGCGTTGGATATTATTACCAAGTGTCTCCCAATACAGGTCGCCTATGATGAAACTTGTCATCTAGACAAACGAGTAATCTATAAAGTACACACATCGCAGTGTTTTAGCCATAATTGCTTTCAGCTTTAATGGACATTTCAAAGTAGGCAAATACCGAAACCAGCTCCCTCGACAGCAATGCAGCAACACACAGTTGCAATAAACTACACGTCCGAGATGCAATAAAATACGCCTTTCCCTAGGATGAATATCAATATACGTCAACGGGCCCAATTCATATGCCATATTCGATATGCTTATCTCAAGGCCAAGATGCAAGTGAATGCTCTTTCTCTGAATAAAGGCAGATATGCACAAGCACAATAAGATACGTGCACGAAATGAATGAATAGGGTACATACGCAATGAAGTACAGTGTCCTCGCCGCAGCTGTGCTCTGGTATATCATGTTTGCTAGCACGCTAATAACGCAATAGGACATGTACACTAAACCAAAAAATAAACCTAGAAATTAAAGCGGTCATTAACACTTAGAATGAATACAATATCAACGTATGTATGTATATTCATTGAATATGGCTCTCCCCATATCACCTTGCTCGGCATAAAGGCAGGAGTAGATACGATTTCAGACGCAATATGCATAAATGCGTCAACCATATATACTTTACTAGCAAGAAACGTATGCTAATATGTTGAGGACATCCATCATGAGGAGAAGAGGGACAGATGATTCCCCTGGTAACACATTAAATCAGTCGTAGTGTCTGATGATTCATTGGCATTTAAGTATTCCCATGAATAAACACATTTGCAGACTTCTTGTTTCGCTGCATATCCTCCCAGTTACTACGACACACTTTGTAGTGGAACAGATGGATAGAAATTTCCTAGCCCACCCATTACACACATTATTGAAAGCACGTGTTTATGAGACAGTTGCCACTTCCAGATGAGAGGCTATACCATATATATATATATATATATATATATATATATATATATATATATATATATATATATATATATATATATATATATATATATATATATATATATATATATATATATATATATATATATATATATATATATATATATATACATATATATATATATATATATATTTATATATATATATATATATATATATATATATATATATATATATATATATATATATATATATATACCACATAAATATATGTATATATGTATGTGCTTGCTTGTGTGTATGTATGTATGTATGAATATGTGTATGTACGTACGTACATAAGTATGTATGTATGTTTGTGTTTGTGTGTGTGTAAGGTTACCATATCATCGATTTTTACAAACCGAGAGGTTAACACACCCCGCTCATTCTGTTCAGGATTCTGTGTTTCTTCAAAGCATCTTCTTCCCTTTACTCATTTCCGCTTCCCTACGTAATAAAACAATAAATTGTGCTTCAAACAGTTGACTTCTTACCCATTCCTCATGGCATAATGCAGGTGACTAGCTCCAGGAACCGAAGAGACCGCTTGGATTGCATTCCACTATGTCCTGCTATCAACTTGTGTATTCGCTGTACTGCATTTTTCTCATGACATAATTAAGTCACATAATGTGCCCGTTCAGTAACGCAGCAAATATTGCATGGAGTCAAAAATGAACAATGTTTGCTTCCAATAAATCCGCAACTAGGGCACTACCTGTATACACCAACCACGTTGGTATCCATATAAATAATTCACTGGTTGGTCGATGTTCAATTGCTATGCGCTAGCCAGGATTCGCTTCAATTTTCGCAGTGCTCCTAGCGTATTAGCTCTATGAATGTGAACGCATCCCAGGCATATGTACTAACAATATTGAGAGTGGCAGTCGGGTGTAGCAGACAGCGGCCAGCGCGAGAACACGGAGACCAACAGTGTGGTATAAAGAAGCCCCCGAATGCTGCCGCTGCTGCATACTAGGTCTGGTATTGATTGTGATATTAGACACGGTGGCCTAGCAGTAACAGCCATCAGGATGATCTAACAGTATACGACACATCTCTTTTGCGGTCTAGCCGGATGGTATGCATGTAGCGATTAGAACGGGAAGTCGATATGATTTCTCCATTTGTCAACGTTTATACTGATGAGCGTATTTAGTTTTTAATTATTTTTACAATGGCTTTTTGCAATGGCTCCTTTAAAAGGAGTTTATTTTGATTAGTTTTTAAGGATTTGTACTGGATACAGATTTATTGATTTGTATTTTAATGGCTTAATAAAATTTGTTTGACTTTCCAACGTTTGTTTTTACTTTCCTTCACAACTAGTGGTACTACAAACGCTTCCATACTGAAGCATTTCATGTGAATAAAAAAAGATGTTCACATTCGATCGGTCACGTGTCAATTGATTTGTTTGCCTTCATAGTGTTTCTTCATATGTGTAATTGCATGTGTTTGTTTGATGTTCATCTAGTGTAGATGGTAACTGGATTTAGGTCTTATGAAAAAGTACCTAACAAATACTAGAACCCTTTGCCCCCCCCCCCCCCCCCAACCCCTCACAAATGTATTGGTCTTCCGATCAATACAATAGCCCTTTCGAGATTTTCACTGACCTCCACCTTTCCTATAATATAAACAACCAGGCTATTTTTAGACGCTTTATACTATGGACTCTCTTAGACATATGCCTAGATATGTGTATGCTTCTCCAACAGGAGTTTTATATGTACTGGATACAGATTTCTTGATATGGTATGTAGATAGGTACTTACTATTTCAGATTATGTATCTATAAATGAGTTCTGCTTCCTTTCCCATTTCCCTTTCGGTTCTACGGATGGGAATTTAAGGTTTGAGTAAAGTATTTTCATATGGATCTAAAGCAAGTATGGACTGGGTCCCAATTTATGTCTTATTCAAAAAAAAAGAAAACTGTCCCCATTCGTTTAGTTGTTACCTTTACTGAGCCATGAACGGGTCCTACTTTAAGCTAGTACATGTATATTCGTTTGAATGCAAGTTCTATTACTGCTGGCTTCAAGATTACTAGGGAGATATTGTCGTCAAACATATCCCTAACCAAATAATTGCCATTTTCGACAATTTTAATATCGAGATTGTACAAAATAGAAATGGAAACCATTTCTCCTAATCCATTAGTGTTCACAGCAGCCAAAATCTGCCTGACAACTTTGATGAAAACTAGCTATGTGTGAAAAATATCTGAAGGTGAAATGCAATACAGTGCATTACCAATAACTCTATCAAATAGTTTGTAAGATCATATTAAATTCCAAAGTTATCATTACAAACTTAAAGGTCCAGGCGAGAATTTCTACAGGAAAAGGGTTAAGGTGTTTCTCTACTTGGTACGCATGTAAATATACAGTGTACATGTATTACCATTGCTGTCATAAAATTAACAAATTCACCCTGTAGGTAAAATAACGCATGCATGCAATTGATGCCTCCATTGCTCTTCTACAATTGCCCTTGAATATTTCATGGCATTATCACAGAATTCTTCATTCAGCACTTATTTGTAGATATGATGACTTGTATGCGCGATGTTTTTCACCAGAACATCTTAGTTCTTTAATTGTTGAAAGAATTTTTATAAATATATAAAACAAACTATTGTTTATATGATATACTTTATTAGTATTATCTAAGCATAGTTCTGCACATCTATACAACGAATACAAAAAAGGATAATAAAGGTATTACACATATACATTTTCAGGTATTACTTTTGCAGGTTTTTATCTTGCAGAATTCGTCTAAGCAAGTGGCACATCTATTTAAAACGCTTTACAATCGAACACAAAGTAGTGCTAAACTCCCATATATACAATAAACGTCTACATTACTGCTTCCTCGTGTTTTGGAATACAAGTAATTCCTTATCTTAAAGCGAAAGAATTTCTATTCAAAAAGGTCATATGACTTGTAAGGTGAACTCTTTTTTCTATAACCGTCAGCCATACAACAAGCAATTCAAGCAAGGAAAAGTGACCTTTATCACTTGAATAGTAAAATGTAAAATGTAGAATGTAAAATCTTATAAAAACAATATGTTACTGTTCCTAAAGGACCAGCTGTAGAATTATGATTCATCCGGATTATGCTTTTTTCTTTGGGAGTGTGGCGCATCAATGCAATGTAAAATATTTACCCTCTATATCATTCAAATTTAAAAAGGACATTTTCCAAAACAAAGTGAGACTTGATACATAAAACAACCCATTACATGTATATACATATTAATTACAGGAATATTTTCTGCCTGGTCGCGATGCAATGCTTTACAGTTATAGAGGATTGTACACATGTACACTATAACATGATAATACACACATCATCGTGTTCAATGATTAACAGAAATGTCTTCATATTAGAATACCAGGGGAATAGGTTACCTAATCAGTCACAGGCAGACTTCATGCGATTTATAAATCTACTTAATGATCAAAAGTGTGCAGTATGAAATGTTTGGATATTTTGTTTTATTGTTACTTTGTCGTGACTATCTAGATTCAAGTGGTGGAGGAAACTGAAGTGTCCGCGAAAACCTATACCCATGTCACTGGCATTTTCCTCTCATGCCTTTCAAACCAGGAAGTGGCGAGAGGCAGCGAACTGTCAATGGCAACGCCTAATCCACTCGGCTATCAGGGCAGGCCCTCATGCAATATGGTCACAATGCGTCGGACCACTTGGCCATGTAAGCAGCGCGGATGTTATATAGAGTAATCAATATACTCATATAGGATCAATCTAATGGACCGTACCTACCCCCAGGAGACGATAACCACTACAAGTTCTCCGTGTACAACTTCTGCTGAATAGCAGGCTCCTCCATATAGAATTAATTAGTGGCTATTGTTTTACAGGATAAGTAGCTATGTACAGAACGGAATTAACATGACATTGCTCACGTCCAAAATTCAAGGCTGGGTCCCTCAGTCTTCTGTTGCAAGAACAGTTCCTTTATATTCATATAGTTCCAATCAATGAAACAGTGTAGTGACTGTAATAATAATAATGATAATAAATAATAATAATAATAATAATAATAATGATAATAATAATAATAATAATAATAATAATAATAATAAGATTTAATAATAATAATAATGATAATAATAATAATAACTCCAACATCAACAACAACAAAAATAACAATAATAATAATTATAATAATAATAATAATAATAATAATAATAATAATAATAATAATAATAATAATAATAACAATGATAATAATAATAATGATGATGATAATGATAATAATAATAGCAATAATAGCAATACTGATAATAATAATAATAATAATGATAATAATAATAAGAAGAATAAGAATAAGAATAATAAGAATAAGAATAAGAATAATAGTAATAATAATAGTAATAAGCGTTAGTTTCTTACCACCTTTGTTTCATTCCCTTTACTGCCCCGTGTAAAACTTCCTCAGCGTAACACGCATTTAGCAAACACCAACAAGCAATACATGCAATGTTGAAACGCGAATAACATTAAAGCTTTAACAATAAAAAGCAATCTTTTATCCAGTATTATGCAGCACACATTCTGTTGTGTCAGCCATAGGTTACACAGTATCTATGTATTATGTATTAATTGAGGTGGATTTAGGTTAATTGGGAGGAATGGAAATATCGCAAATACAACCATAGTTCCAATTCCGTATGTGTAGCCAAATGCATGCACATTTCCTGTAGGCTAAAGAATTAACGTTGAATTTCCCGATTTACCATATTGAATTATACACATATAGTATTGGCATAACTTATAAGAATCGCATTTTCCTTTTCGATAGTGAATCATAGTGCCAGAAGCGATTGCGCAAAATGGCCTTTACCGAATGTTCAGTTTTATTTAATTAGACTATATAAAAATGTATGCATAGGTATGCATAGTAACTGTTAGATTGCAATATTCATACACTAGCTATAGGCTTGTAATAAGTTCCTATCGATTAGTGATCGTCAGTGAATTTCTATATCAACCACATTAAATTATACACATGCTTATAGTACTATCATAGCTTATAAAAACCGTGGTCCTCATGAATATTAAATGCTTGTGTGAGAAATGATAGCCTTCCATAGTCCTTAACCGATTTTTATGATTAACCATATTACACCACATGGTGTCCACACCAAAAATGCTTTGGAGGGAAATGATAGGGGGTCACACTTTGCCTCACAGCTTTGTCATTGGTGCTTGAAACTGCAACAGGTTATCTCTAAGATATCCTTCTCTTCAACCATCGGGTTTTAGATATTACTTAAGTTGTTTTGAAAAAATATTGGGAAAAACGTGCATTTTTGGAGGGGACACTTATCACAACTTATTTGACGCGCAGTGTCCTTATCAACATTTTTGAGGCGAAACCTTGATTTTTTTGACTGAGTTCCTCCAGCATGGACATGTCTCTGCAAATGCATTACGAAGCTTCTTGTTAAAGACCCAAACTGGGACGAAACTCAGCCAACAGTTGACGTAGGAGAGGACTGCAGCGAGACGTCTTGCGACAGGGAACTGGGCATACAGAGTGGGTGACCAGAACAGGACGATGGTCACTGCATGCGCGGCCATCTTAGTAATCAAGAAGAGGAGAGTGAGAGTGAAGAGCATCAAGATGACTTTCTTTTTCAGGCTTTTTTTGTCTTTCCAAGTATCTATTGCCTTCATCCTGCGAATGAAATGTAGGTAGGCGGATAGGAGCGCTATCCCGGGTATCAGGTAGAGGAAGAAGGCATCCACCACCACGAATATCTTCTCAATCCCAAAGTGAACTGGGACACCACAGATCACATGGGATACGGTTGCTTGGCCATCGTGGATCACCATATTGGTTAGATCGTACAAAAACGGAGCCCTGATCGCGTACACTAGAGCGACCAACCAGCCAACGCAGATGTTCCTACGGGCCTCGCTGACCGTCACGATATCATCCTTTGGCGCAATCCTGTGCGCGTTCAACTTATCTGCCGCTTCCAGAAGCTCCAGCATGCAGATTATCCACGCACACTCCGAGGCAAGCTCGAAGTACCGGTACACCTTACACATTATCGAACCCACTTCCGGAGAAACGAAATACGTCAAAATCCAATATGGCAACACCAAAGTTGCAACACACAGGTTTGCGCATGCAAAGGAAATGATGAATATATACACAGACCTCGTGCGGAGCTTTTTGCTGCGAAATATGGTCACAATTAGACTGAGATTCAATGCTAAAATGGCCAAAATAAAAAGTACATAAATTGAGATGAAAAGATCACGTTCCCAAGTTGTCTCTGTTTGCAAGGACGACAAATTGCCATTCGCTACGGGTATCGCAACGGTTGTCAGTGTCTGCGTTTGGTTTGTGATCAGGCTGTTTTGATTGGTGAGTGCTTCATGTAAGGTCGTAGGATTGTTAGTCAGAGATTGGTAGGTAGATACAGCGTTGGTCAGTGCAGCTTGACCATAGGCAGACGTAGTTGCTGAACCCAAACCGGCCGGAATAGCAGTCGTCTCAGATATAGACCTGATTGTCGTAGCAGCAGTGGTTAAGTTTCCAATGGACTCTGAGACGTTGGTTCCTGTCACGACGTCTGACGTGACTAAGACCGATTGTGACGTTGAATCTTGCTGTCCGCCAAGGGTTGGAAAGGGTTGAAGCGAGGGTAGAGGCTCGAGCGTTGGGAGGGGTTCTAGCGAGGGTAGAGGGTCGAATGTGGGCATTGGGGGTAATGTCCACGAAGGGTCCCACGTACCGAAGTCGAGTTCTGTAGTTGTTTCACCCATGATAGGTCTAAAGTTGCTACTCGCTTGATCGTTGTGTCGTGCTGCCTGCCTAAGACTTCAGAGAACCTCTGGAAATAGAATGAAACATGATAAAAAGACACCCTTCTTTGATTATAGAAGTCGGAAAACCCTTCATCAATGACACGTACATGATTATAAGTACGATGCTGTAGATGTATGTCTTCTATGTGCCTATGATCAAAACTTATACTAAAATGAGACTGATGTATTGCATAAAAAGCATCATTACTGTTGAATGTGTGACTACAACTTTAGAATTTGGAACTTCGTTTTTTGTCACTTTTCTGCCATATTGAGGCTACATGTAGGTCAAGGCAAGCCAGTTATAATTGTTTCACAATTGGTTTAAATAATTGCACATTAAAGTATCATGATATATATATATATATATATATATATATATATATATATATATATATATATATATATATATATATATATATATATATATATATATATATATATATATATATTTCTATATGTGTGTGTGCGTGTGTATATATATATATATATATATATATATATATATATATATATATATATATATATATATATATACATATATATATATATATATATGTATATATATATATATATAATATATATATATATATATATATATATATATATATATATATAATATATATATATATATATATATATATATATATATATATTTTTATATATATATATATATATATATATATATATATATATATATATATATATATATATATATATATATATATATATATATATATATATATATATATATATATATATATATATATATATATATATATATATGTATATATATGTCTGTGTGTGTGTGTGTGTGTCCATCATTTTTTAGCAAATTGAGATTCATGTATTGATGTACACTACTAAAATATTCGTCTGGTAATTCTTAAGATTGACATTACATTCCTGTGTGACTGTGTGTGTACATTGTCCACAGATTGTAGGTTCAATGCCTCTCTTGGACAGATATTAACCATACTTAATACGACTAAAAGTAAGACCCCTGCTGGGCTGTACTTGATAATGATTCATCTAACCCTTACCTCAGCTGTTATGTGTAAAATCATTCTGATGGTGCATTTTCCCTTTAAGCATGATTGTCCTAAAGGAAATGGTGAGAATGCACACACTTTTTTAACAATTGTATTGCGCACTGTAATCTATGTTATTGGCAAGAGGATAAGAGATTACAAGCCTTTCCTCTATTTCCGCATTAAAATGCCCTTACTTGGAACAGCTCCCCAACAAGTTAAAGACTAACTGAGGAATTAACCAAGGAATTCATTGACTACTTTGATAAGAATATCACCCCAAAATGGGAAAGGGACCATCGATTGACAAGCGGAATGGAAAAGGCTGATGAGTCTGTCAATACATTGTCTGTCAATGAAAACTTAATATTCAGGACTACTACTAGTATTTAAATCACCAGAAGAAGTAATGTCACATTTTGCAAGAGGCCTGCCACCTGATACCAAATCATTTGTTCTATCTGCTGATCCAGTTGTCATAGAGGAAGTAAGGTCAAAAGCCGGGCTTCGTTTGCGTTGTATTTAGATAAGAACTTGTCGATTACATTAGGGAGTTCTGTGACTTGATTTAAAGATGTATTTTTAGGTATGCTATACCCTGGGCGATTTAGATAAACTATAATGCGATACTGCTTATTACTGCTCTTCTATAACTTCTAACACCTTTCTTAATCGCACAATGTAGTGGAGCTTACGATCCATGACGTGTGGATTCAGCCTAATGCCAAAATCCATATTCGAGATCCATATGTGTTGTGGTTTTGACAAGGGTAACATAAACATGTTCGATACAGTTATTCTCAGAATGATATAAATGTGTGAACAGATAAATCTATAGAGTCACCTATAAAATAGACAAGTGTATCCATTATTTTAATAGTGTTTAACTGTCTATGTATTTGTGACATCTGTTACTAAGACTGCAAATCTGAAGAATAAAAGATCAATCTGATTGTGTTCAATGTGGTGTAAAAGTGCATTGTTATAAATATATTGTATGGTATTCATACTGGATCAGGAAAGTTGCGATATCCCAAAAGGTCCGTATGGTGGACAATTATATTGTATACAATTGTATATAGCATATTGTAGTATATTGTAGTATATCATATACAATTGTAAATGACAATGATGTTGTATATAACAAAGATAATTCGTTGTACCTTTCGTTTCTGAAAACTTTGTTTTAGCTCTAATTTGTGCAGATGCACAGCAAGATTTTAATTGCTTTCTAGGTGAACAGAAAAATGTTCAAAAGTAAATATGTAAAATGGTGTTTCTATATACTC
>OZ012692.1:38511881-38543111 GCA_963942565.1 Maea johnstoni | reverse complement strand
TGCATTAATAATGGAACACCCTATAGGTGACACCCATGCATTTTCTTGGCTTCGGGTTATATCCGGATTAACACAAACTTTCTGTTTCACTCTCAAATAATGTCAAATATAGTATCGGACTATCGGTATATGCAAGGTGTAGGTGAGTAGATGCTGTGAGCATCTGTAGTTGAGCATCTTTACAAGATGCACTAAGTGTTCCATTATTAGAAAGTATACAGAAACCTCAACGTATCGTATAGTCAAAAATGTAAATTATCAGGTATCCTAGAGGGCATGATTTCTGATGTGATACCTCAATGATTGGTAAGATCTAAATATGTCGCATTGTATATTATACTGTATTAATTATTTACTGCTATAAATTTGGGAGAGAAATCTATATTGGTACATGACCCGGGTACTACCCGGTTGATAAGAGAACAATTTTCTTCTTGTAAACTGTGAATATAATATAGAAATGTGGATAAAAAACCGTTCACTTATGAACTAATTGCAAAAGAAGTGTATCATTATCAATATCACACATTTCCGGTCTCTTTTTAAGTATTGTATGGGATGTAAATATATGTTGCTAGTAAGTCTGCACATACCAGATTCTTTGTGATCTTATGAGTATGCTTATATCTTTTCTCACCCATTTTTCAACATCACTCCATAATTGAATGCTTGAGGGACAATAAAGTAATGCATGTACTTGTGTACTTCTCTCTTTACAGTATAGACAGGACTCAGATTCTGATTTGCCCATTTTCTTTATTAAGGTATGAGTCACTAATCTATTGTATAGAATCTTGAACTGTATATACCTCAAATAAATACACTCTGTTCACTTATTACATAGTCTAAAGCTTGTTTTAATGTGATCGAAATTGACTGTATCATTTAGATTTTAAGAAAGATTTGAGATTTGCATTAGAAGTGGCAATCATGGTTGTTCAAACATTGTACCATCTATATGATCTCTCATAAAATTGTGAAATCTAAATCTCAATTGTTCATATTCTAAAAAGACAATGACCACATCGATATATATACATATAAATACATATATATATATATATATATATATATATATATATATATATATATATATATATATATATATATATATATATATATATATATATATATATATATATATACATATATATACATATATATATATATATATATATATATATATATATATATATATATATATATATATATATAAATATATATATATATATATATATATATATATATATATGTATATATATATGTATATATATATATATATATATATATATATATATATATATATATATATATATATATATATATATATATATATATATATATATATATATATATATATATATATATATATATATATATATATATATATATATACTCTTAAGTGCTCACAATGACCACATCGATACTGTGCAAAAATGATTTCCGAACTATTTATCCAAATACCTTTCCTCCATGATCTATATGAGTTGGAATATTCTCATTTATCACATATACTTCATGCAGGCAGGATAGAAATAATCTATTCGAATGTTTCCTGCAATAAGGCAATGAAAAGCGTTCCCATTGTTTGGGAAGTTGCGTTTTCCACTTTCGTTAAAGGTGTTCAAGTAAATGATATTCGCTATAGATAGTTTTGTAAAGTTATGTCTGTGTAGCTGTGTGTTTATATAGTAAGTGTTATTCTAGATGTACATACCTTCTCCCTTTCCTATAGTAAGTAAGTAAATGCAATGAAAAACGCTCTCACTGTTTGAAAAGTTGCCTTTTTGCATTTTCGTAAAAGGTTTTCAAGTAACTAAGATTCACAATACATAGTTTTGTAAAGTTATGTCTGAGTAGCTGTGTGTTTGTATAGTAAGCGTAATTCTAGATGTACATACCTCCTCCCTTTCCTATAGTAAGTAAGTAAATGCAATGAAAAACGCTCTCATTGTTTGGAAAGTTGCGTTTTTTCACTTTCTTTAAAGGTGTTCAAGTAAATAAGATTCACTATACATAGTTTTGTAAATTTATGCCTGAGTAGCTGTGTGTTTATATACTAAGCGTTATTCTAGATGTACATACCTTCTCCCTTTCCTTTTAAGTAAGCAAATGCAATGTTTGGAAAGTTGCGTTTTTCACTTTCGTTAAAGGTGTTCAAGTAACTAAGATTCACTATACATAGTTTAGTAGAGCTATGCCTGTGTGGCTGTGTGTTTATATAGTAAGCGTAATTCTAGATGTACCTACCTTCTCTCTTTCCTTGTTGTAAGTAAATACCGCTAGAGATTATGCAATCCCTATATACTGCAAGAATACAATGGCCTGGTATGTCACCATATTCCAGAGACTAATCGAGCGTGAAGCCATCCAGACACTTATGCTGTCATTTAATCCTACTTCTTGTTGCTGAGGTAAACAAAGCTGCATATCTATTGGCAACAGAAATTCGTTCTGATAGATAGAACTTTGTGAATGCATTTCCAAGTTTGTTGTCAGCTGTATATGATTATGTAAGAATTTGTATGGTTATTCAATGTTTATTTGTTGACATTGAATTTGATCTCTTGAATCATAAATAATCGTTCCATCTATCAGTTTCCTATTTTATACTTGATAAATCAAATTACTTAATCTATAAAACACCTCCGTTGTTTAGTATAGAGGCAAAGTAATTGGATACTAGTATTTCTGAGTGAAATAAAATGCAATAATTTTCTTTCACTCGTAAGCCGACCGTATTAGTTTTACAAACATGACAGACATTTTCACATTAGTTTGGACTTATTTCAATTGATAGAATGAGCTTGATCTAATTATTCCATAAATTCCAAAACGCAATTTATCTTTACAACGTTTCTAGTGTCAATTAGTTTCACATTATAGTATATACAGTAGAATCAAAGATTTTCCTGATAACAAGAGTTACTTCTCAAGTTAACGTGGAAATCACGAAATATATAATGCCTATGCAACATCAACATCTCATTGTTAAGGTGGCTTATGGAGTTAATTTATGAATATAGGGTCCTTTTCAGGCGTCACAAATGTAAAGGTTTACACCCTTTTCCTCATAGTCAGTTACATCCTTTTCCTCATAGTCAGACCTATAGCAGCTGTGTAGGCCATTGAGTAGACGATCAGTTAGATATCATTGTATAGTAACGTAATATGACACTGTCTTGGACATATCCATTCTATGTCATAATATTTAGCTAATAAGAGGCCCTTAATATGTAATTGTCTTGTAGAAATGCAGACCTGGTGTGCAGTATATGGAAGAAATGTAGCGAATGCCACACCAATTATGTAACGACACTTCAGATTTAAGACAATGTTTACAAATCGATTTTGATCTAATCCCTCTCAGAATAGATTGTGGAAGTATGTAGAAGTAGTAGTGATAATCCTCTTTTAGAACTAAATTATCGACCACGTTTAATTGCAGGTATCTTGAATTTCGGGTTACGTTAGTGCTTAGACCGAAATATCAGACTCTACATTGCCTAGATGTTGATTTTCTATGTTAATGAGTCATTTTGGTAACCACACAATTTTAGTGTTATAATCAATTCATTCGGTAGTCAGCTAACGCTAAGAATATCATTTCTCACTTATGTGCTGCTTTGACATCTTAATTCCATCCGCATGCAGAAATGATGAACGAATCTACTACCTATACAACGCTGGTTGCAATGTGTTAACATCAGCTAAAAACTTCCATGCGCATATAGTTTTACCATGTCAGGAATTTTAGTTTAGGTACTCCCTACTTCCTATGGGTGTCTTCATACAACCTGTCAAAAGTGTCTGCTTTAAGGAAACCTTGAATTTGGAAATTTTGTTTATCGCCACCTTTTCTGCTATGATTAGTCTTAATCGTGACTAGGCAGTTGTTACTCTGGGCAAACCATAAGACACAGGCTTAGATCACTGGTAAGTCTATAAAGAAAGTAAAGGGTGCAAGGCTACATTGCACCATTTTGTGAGCACGATGTTGAGCCAAGGGTTGGTGTGACCTCACTCACTAACTGCACCTTTCTGTTACATTCCCTTAACCTTGCTTAACACTTATGCTACTGGTGGCTAATGTGGCCAATACAAAATAGTGTGAAAAAAGCTGAGAAAATGCTGAAACTATCGCAAACAGGTACCCATCTCATAGGACCCAGCAAGAGCTTTCCAATATATACCAACATGGCAGGGTTTAAAAGGTTTCCAACAATTTCTGCGTTCTTATGCCTTTGATGAAAGTAGCCTGAGCATTGAAAGGGTTAAAATTACTCATAATAGCACACCACTATAATAGTTGCATCATATGAAGCCTATTAGAAGTAACTAGGAGGTCAGAGGTTACAGTGACCTGGTCACTTCCTGGTTATTCATAGAACTGTCTATGGGTTAGATGAAGCATTATCAAGTACACCCCAGCAGGGTTTCCACTTTTAACCCCTCTTGAGCAGCTGAAAATCCATAGTCTCATTGATATCCGTCCAACAGCTTCAATGAACCTGCCATCTGAGGACAGTTTACACCACAGCCATGGAAACCCAGGAATGTTATGTGGGCCTAAGAATTAGTAATGGCATAGTTTAGTAGTGCACACCAATATATGAATGGGTGTGTGTATATATGTATGTATATACGGTGTGTATACATATATATTATATATTGGTGTGTGTATATGAATGCGTGTAAGAATTAAGAGAACGGGCGCCCAATCATATTTCACATATACTTTATTTGCACACATAGATTCCCCTACTCAGAGCTCGCGCTCGGGATACAACAATTACCAACACCTGTTCAGATCTTATATACCCATGTACTGACGTATATATCATTTCTACCTGTGTCTTAGATGAGCAATTCATGAAATAACAGCTATGGTTGATATTTCTAAACATTTTAAGTCAACCAATCAGATCTTAAACCAATACAATATCATGCCTCTCAGATCCATTCATCATTTAAGTCTTAAACCCACTCATTGTTAATGCCTCTAGCCGAGTGTTGTGATACTTGAAATAAGTACTGAAAATGACTAACCAAGTGTTACATCGAATAAAATATGAAGTAGGCCTCTAGATTGTGTTCCAAATATTGCATACATACATTGCATTTCGTTTCAAAATATCCATCAAAGGTTGTGGTAAGTGGAAAGGATTTACCAAAATATGCAGACTGATATAAACCTAATAGTTTAATCTTTTTGGAAATATTGGGCTGATTTGACAACATTTGGTACAACAAAAGAATCAAATATATATATGAATATAAGATGCCCCATTAAGACAACTTTTACCAAACATCCATCAGAATATGCTTTCATTCAGAAACAGTGTTCAGTCATGATTCATTATAAATCAACAAGGAGTAAAACATCAAGCAAAAATCAAATGACAATATCTACTTTTAAAAGGACATTAGGGCTAAAAAATGTTAATGTGAAATAGAACCTTTGATACGTAAGACGCCTATAACAAACAGTTAAACAAACAACAATTTCTTTGACTACTCCAAAATTTTCTAATAAATAATGCACAGGCTGCACAAACTAAGACTAGAGGACTTGATAGATTAAAAACCAAACCATCTTTTTTTAAGTAAGGACTAACATACCAAATGGTTTGAAGATAGATAGACTTCAACCTGCATCACCAGTCTGCTTCAAAACAATAGTTCCATTCTTATTGCTTATAAATTCACAGTGCCCCAAGGCTGTCAACATAGTATGTGTGTCTATTGAACTTCACAAAGCACAGCATACTGTACCCAATAAGATACCAAACTTAGACCAACAGGGTGACTGGGAACCATGTAGACAACCAAACCCTTGAAAACCGAAGGATATAAAACCTGAATGCTTTAGTCAAGAATATATTAATGTCTTTTTAAAACAAATAAATGAAATTTCTCACCCTGAAAAAATGCTTGACGAAGATAGGATGCACTATTGAAATATATGAATAAATGCTTGTGGTTGTCCTCTGAATATATTGTGATTTCTTTGGAAAACAGAAACTTTGCACAGTTTCAAGTTTTCAACATATAACTTCAAATTCCTGTCTGCGACCATTATGTAACATAGCTTAGCTGCTTGGGCTGAGGCCAGAGGGAAATGGAAATCAATGGGAATTATTACGTCCAACTGAGTGGAAATTGATCATCACCTTGGAGTCGTATAAGTGGTGCACATAACATACCAAAACTATGCACACCCATAGTAAGTGCCAAAACTGTCTGAGGCAATTACATTTGCTTGATAGTTGGGAGTTTTAATTTGATATCAACAAAGCACAAATCAATTGTAGAGTTTACTTTAAGAAAAAAGTTGTATAAATCATAAATCTTTAAAACGAATTTTGACATTTACTTCAAATACATTATAAGATCACCTATCAGACCACACTGGCACATATAATCAAATCAATTTTCAAATATTAATTGACGATAACAGAAACCTAGAAATACAGACCTTGTAGGCATTTAAATTTCAGTCTATTCATCAATGCATATGCATATGTAGATAGAAAGATAGATAGATAGATAGAGATAGATACATACATAGGCAGAACCTTACTCAGTGCACTTCGACACCACTGGAGCAGTCATTTACAATATATGGGGAAAAGCGAAATTCTCAAGTAAAGGTTTGGTAATTGATGAAAAAAATATATTGAGAAGAAATACATTGATCTACTGATACATGTGTAGTGTACATATATATAATCAAGCTTTCTTGGTAAACTGCAAGGGTACTGATGGCTAGAATAAATATGGATCCTCTTCTAAGTTGTTATTTCTCAACATCATCATCAGGGGGCAGGCATGGCACGTAGTGAATGTTGTTCCTGGCCGGCCGCGCTTCCTCGTCAGGTGACCAGTCGAAATCAAACTCCATGCCTTCAATGGGAGAGAGGGGCTCCACCTGCAAACACAAAACAAACATGTCAGGGCCAATAAAGTAAAAAAAAGTTTAAAAAATGTAAAGTAATCTTTATTTTAAGCCGGTATATCAATTACAAGAAACACAAGCTAACAGGGCTCTTGACCGACTGGACCTACGGCCTAAAGTGCCATCCGAAGCACTGGAAAGCAGCAAGAAAATTAAAATTTACTTTTTCCGAGCCCCCACCTGGGAATCGAACCAAGATCGTCTGCGCTGCAGGCAAGTGTGCTAACCACTTGACCAACATGCTGCAATAAACTGATAAATATTGGGGTAGGACTTTTCAGGTGGATAGACGCGGACAAGATGCACAATGGAGACAATCTTGCATTTCAGAGATTAACCCATCCATGCCGGAAAATTTCCTTTAAAAGTGTCACCTATGCTACTTGACAAATTAGCAAAGTATTTGAAGGGGATTTGTTTATTAGTTTCTCATCAATATTTCTCATTCTATCATTTTTCTGGGATTTTATTTTATTAGAGAGATGTCATTAAAATAGTCAGCCAGTTTTGGGAACTCCAGGCATGCATGGGTTAAATAATCAATACAATGATCTCAGTCCACTTGCAAATTTGCATTCATTTTGAAAATAGCTATTTTTGTTCATATTTACTATGGAGTGACAATTCTAATGATCTGAAGTACCCATACCATATGTACTGCTTGAAGATGTCGATACAACAAGGGGCACTAGCTCTTTTTTTGTCAGATTGCCAAAGGTCAGTCATAAGACATGAACACAGCTAGTTACCGGATATTAATCCCTTCATGCCTAGAGACCCCCTCCCCTGCTATAGTGGTATTAGGATCAATGATAACTTCGAGAAATAGGAATTAATTCACAAATTATTGGGGGGGGGGGGGGGGGGAGAGAGACTAGTTGATTGTGTTATCAGCACATTTTCCTTACAATCATTTTCCAAAAAATGTTCGTAAAAAAATTTTTTTTTTAATAATACATATGTTTTTTGGCACTACCGGCAGTTTTCTAGTTACTATGATATTAATATAACTACCTGTGTAGTTACCCAAATGCTTGCAGGATATTTGAAGGAGTTCTTGACTAGGTTCTGATAAACATTTTGACTTTCAAATCATTTGAATGATGCTTTTATAAGTAACATTGTCACAAGAAACACTTGTATCAACCCAATTATGCCTACAGTGGACAAAATTTATGGTATCATTTTTGTGATATCTTTTGACGTACCCTTGAAAAACTAACTGAACAAGTAGGGTAAATGGAATTCTAATCAAATATCTCTAAGAATTTGGCCAGTATCTCCAAGCAAAAGCATTGAAGCATTTTGACCATTCTAGCCACTCTAATCAGGCTCTCTAATTATATGCCTTAACTGGTCAGTTGATTTGATTACAATTTAATTATTAAGCTTAACTCCGAGTTTGAATTGTGCAACACTTAAAACTAGTAAACATAATCAAGAACTATCAGACACTGTATGTGTATTTCATGCTTTAGAATTGGGAAGGGAGAAGTCTCAAACCAGTGTTCATTCTTTTTATGTCCTACTTATAACCGGTTCGTGCCTGTGGCAGCCACAAATGACCTACCAATATTGATAACTTTTGAAATCAAATATTTAGATTTTAGTGTTTGAAGAACTTTTAATCAGATCTTAACAAACATCTCTTCTTTAAATAATTTCAACATCAATGCTTTAATACCAAGTTATTTTTAAGAATAGCATAGGCCAAAAGTCTTTTGTCAATAGACTAAACTAAAGGACTTAACCCAACAATACAATAAAACCAAGATTGTCTAGAGTGGTTCTATGTATGGAGGCTTTTCAGTTTAATTGAATATGTGGAATCAAATTCTAACACAAACAGATGTAGATGTGAAAAGTGGTGTTTATTTTCAACCTCATTGAGTTGATACACTACAGGTAAGCTGTCAGAAGATAGCAATAGAAGAATACAAAAGAATATAAGCAAGAAGAATACAAAAGAGAACCAGTAATTTCTTCACATATCAAAGTACAAAAGTTTCAGATATCAACACTGATCAATTAATTAGAATAGATTTTACCTCCAATGAAAATAGTCAACCATTTTCTTTTGTTGACTTCTGCTGTAGCTGCATGCATTAAATACAAATAGATTTTCGAACCAAATCACCTAAGATATCTTACAATTACATTCTCAAATGTTAGTGTTGAACTTGACAATATGCGTAGAGTTTTACACAAAGCAGCCTAACACAATCTAAATTTTCAGTGTATATACTCTCTATACATGACGTTTCATCTTAAGACGCATGAACAGCTTCAAACAAAAAGATTGTTGAAATTATAATTGAATATGAAATTTGGTATCAAAACCACACATTTATTGGCTTGACTTGGCATATTATCCTAAAGAATATTCAAATAATTGGACATAGATATTAGTTCAGGTGATACAAGATATGTACACCAAAGAACATATTAAAGTATCCCCACAATTAGAAATTTATAGAGACTTGGCTTCAGACAAGAATTTACAACCAATGACAAGAGATATAGTAAGCATTCAGTGACCTTAAGAAATATTTACAGTTCACACTTGACCTAAATTTGTGTTTGAGTACAGTCTGAATTTTCTGACACAAGAAAAACCTGTATTATACATCTACAACCCTGTTCAATATAATCTTCCAATGAAATGCTTCAATGATACTCTCATGACTCAGGATTTGACATATAGGGAATATGACTGCTTCAATAAAATAATCCAGGGTGCAACATAGGTTCCAAAACAATTGCTGTTTTTTGCCAAATTCACTTGCAACAGGACAAGTGGTTATGTTGCATGCTGTAATCATACCTTAACTAAACATATACTGGCAAGGAAAAGCATGGTATAAAGCTGTAAATATTCTAGGGAACTCAGGTGAGCCTTAGATGACTGAATTTTAGAAGAAAGACCATTAAAGGCAATTCTGTTCCAATAATGTTTCCTTTTGTAGATTAATCTAAGGTGGGTGAGGCTTAGATGATTGTAATTTAGAAAGAAAAAAGTTGTCCTGTAAACTGTAGTTCTTAATTATTACAACAGATGGCACTTGATCATACAGCTCAATCCCTAGTACTTTACTTTGTTAGTTTGCAGAAATCAGGTTCTGTAGAAAGGTTAATATGAAGTGCTTTACTCTGATGTGAGCTAAATTATCTTGTCTTAAGCTGAGCACAGGCATGTATAGATAAATGATACGGGATCATTTTAATTTCATGGGGCTCGAAGCCGGAAGTGCCCAGCTGGCATTTGGTCTCAGTTGAACATCATTTTCAACCACATGATTATCATCCTCCTCCTCCATCTTTCTCTCCTCCTCCTCCTCCTCCTCTATCGACTCATCCATTTCCTCCTCCTCTTCTGAAGATTCAGCATTCATCTGATCCGCTGATAATGTTCCTTCCGCGTCTATTTTCTCCCTAGGCGTGACTTCGAAAACCTCTTCCTCCATACTGTTCTCCCCCGCTTTACCCTAGAGCGAAAAACATAGTCCTGTTTTGACAATGCTGGTTCTGAATTCTTCCTCTTGCCTTAGGAGAAAGGGCAAAGAAAGGGTGAGAGGGGGTTGCCACTAGGACTATCAAAACTAAGGGAAGAAAAGACTACTTGGGGCAAGGTTCAAATCTAATAAGAAATTCCTACTAAAAGATGTGGGTGTTATGATACTATACTTGCTTTCTATGGATTGGGCGCCAAGATGACCTACTGACTAAGGACACATGTCCATCTTTCTTTCTTTGAATTATACCCTCCCAATACAATCATATGGACTTAACAGTTCTAAAAAGAAGTGCTTCCCCTGTTTTATTTAAACTTATCGATAAGGTTTAGAAATAAAAACCTCTAATATCATAAACTGACTTGTTTTGCATTTTATGTCCATTTCAATAAATGTAGCAGAACCACTGATAAAAATCTTAAAACTCAAATGAAATTGCACAGGTGAGTTGGAATCAATAATAAATGTTTGATTTGAGATAAACTATAAATAATAGCTTAGGTCCAATCATTCTAGAGAGAAGATAATTGATTTTTTCAGTATCATTTAGATTTTCTATCTTTTAATGTTTAATCCCTATGCATTAAGATAGCAGGATTGATGGATTTTTATCACTGTCTTGAGAAAACTTAGGTCTAGGCGTAAAGTTCATTGGGAGGAGAATTCAAACCTCAGGTCCTTTTTGATAACTTTGAAAACAGATGCCTTCTATCATAGAGTGACAACCCCATAAAAATGAAAGTCCTGACAAAAATAGAAGAATGAAAGTGAAGAAAAATGAACCAAAGTTGGTATACAAGAGGAATAGTAGAGAAAATTGTTGCTATAGATTTCAAACGGAAATGAAAAATAATTTACAAGAAGCTTGATCCCAGTTAACATATGTGTCTGTCATAGAGTTTCCCAAGGTAAAGCACTATGTGCTAAGAAAATTTTGGGAAACGCAACATTTGGAATTGGAATTTTTTTTATGAAAAATTGCTTCTAGATATTTATCAGTGTATACCTGAAGGCTGCCTTAACATAGAACTTTTGATAATATTGACAGAAAGCACTTAAAATTTAGGGTTTTAAAAACATTATACATGGATGATGCAACAACATGATTATTTCTATAATTCTTCTCTTGGTCAATGGAATACTGGAAAAATTTAAAAATCAAATAAGATGAAATAAAATCAAAATAAATCGTAAGTGCAGAAAGAAATGTTAGTGTGAATATAAATTTAGCCTAGAATTAGGTGGTAGAGAAATAAAGAGGAGATGTTTAGGTATGTTAGATCTCTCCTATCCAACGCGATCCCTCCTAAGCTTGTTCATATTCCAATATGGATGAGGTCCACCTTTTTTTGGAATGACTTTAATCTGGCGGATGATTTTTCTTGTGAATTGACGATACACTTACGCTCAGTCCATCGGAAGGGCGACCAGCTCTTGTGGTAGTGACGAAGGCTATGAGGTTTATTCCGCGTTTTGCCAGATTCACAGTCCACGCTGGAAACTGAAGGCAGCAATAATCTGTCAGCTCAACTCTCCAATCTTCTCATCCAGAGTTACCAGATTATTTGTATTGAAGATTATATCTATGCAGTTTCAGCATCGGAGCCAATTCTTAATGTCCAGCAGAAGCAGAGAAGCACATGAAGACTTGCCAGTCCCGCACACAAATGCAGAAATAAAGATAATACCAGATTTCCTTGAGAACATCTTAGAAATAACCCGGAATAGCCTGGAGTATGTCAGCCACTAGAGTAGTGACAGTGTGATACTGATGCTTATTTCATTGAAATACCATCCCCTGAGTTCAAAAGCTGTTGTAGCTACTGTTGTTTCATGAGGAAGGGAGCTGAATTCTCATCCAGAAATTCAGAAAATTGTTGAAGGAATGTTGAAACTATTTCTTAAAGAATCCTTTAATCCCTGCAATCTTTTTTATTCTAGATTGTCATCAGAGGCAGAATATCTCAAAAATCACAAGATTGGCCCATGCCTATACTTGGAAGCAAAGAATGAAAACATCACAGCTATCAAAGCAAAGCGAACCTCGTCTTGCTGAATCATATTTCACCGCAAAAAGCTTCAATTCATACTCATTCACAAGACATTGGCCTCAACAGAATAGCCATTAAAACACTCTCCGGTAGGGAATGATACCGTCACTCAATACAGCACTTAGGAAAATGTATCTAGGAACTTTAATATTTGGTGTCATGTTGGTCCTACACTCAAGCAAGCATCCAAGCTTTTCAAGCAACTGATGGAGCAAAGCTAAAGCTATAGCAATGATTCTGTTACGTCAAGTCTTTAGATGTTGACCCAACAAATTTGAACCAAACAACATTTTTTTGAAAAAGACAAGACTCTATAGCAAGATTAATTCTGTGGCAACAAAGGACAATGGATAAATCTTCCACTCTAACCTTTTTATGAAGTGAGCAAGTTTCACCAGGGAGATGGATATCAACTGAGAGAAAAAGCTGACTAAGCTCTCTCGCCATACGCTAGTGACACTAATCGCCCTCTATTGACAGACTCGAAAGTTAATTCCTTTGATCTTCCCGCCCCGCCGCCAGGTGGCTACGCGTTTTGGCACCAAACCTTCCTCTAGTGTCAAAGTCAGCGCTCAATCTAACATAAAGACTAACTAAGACCAGAGGGGCAGGAGGGTGGGATAATAACAGGTAAGTACTTCTCAGTAATAGAAAAATTACTTCTAATTGTCTGATTACTATCGAAGTACATTACCCGTTATTATTTATATTGGCAAGATCAGGGGATGGCTATTTTGGTAGCAGAATAAAATAATAACCTCCCCATTGCTCCCATCTATTCTCTCTGTGATAAACAAGATCTTCCAATCCCACGGACAGAAAAAGAAAATTGAGCAAATATCTACCTCAAGATAGCACACAAGTTTCTACAATCCTTATAATTTAACACATCACAACACATGTAATATGTTTTAATATGCCAAAAACTGACTTTAAAGCAAACACTTGGTATGAATGATAATAAATGGTACCTGGCTGTTGTGTCAAACAAGCAAGTGGGCGGTGGGCTTAAAAATTGGCCAAGACTTATATCCAGCACATCTTCCTTTGTGCAGATGCAGTTCAGTGCTGCCCTCTTTTGGTTAATGAATGCAACCAATCCAGGACAAAATACTAGTTGTAGGAAATGCATTCACTTTTTATTTCACTAATATACCTTGATAGCTGTAAATCACGGAGGTATAAAACCGCTTTTGCCCCCCCCCCCCCCCCCCCCCAAGATACTAGGGTTCTAAAACTGCCTTAGCTACCCCCCCCCCCCCCCCCCCCCCCAAGATATAATATTACGGTTCTGAACTTGCCTAAGTAACCTCCAGGTTACTAGAGTTGTTGGATTTCTGGTGCTGCCATCCTATGATTCATGGCAGTTTTTTTAGTACATTACATAGCTATATAACTTAACTAAGTAAACTAATTAGCCCATTCATGTCTGTAAGTCTCCAAAACAAATAGTGCCTGGACCACTGATGCTTGGGAGATGTAAAATTGGACGTTAATACATATTCCTCTTCCATTTATTTCCTGAAAATGTTCTGGTAACATAGATATTACCTAGATAGTCCAGCTATTTTTGGTCACTACAGACATGAATGGGTTAATGACATAATGGTAGTAAGGTGGGATTGTTTTATGCATGGTCATTTGCTATAGAGGCAAAGGTTAAAAGCAGGTTGGTATGTGTCAAAATGTCACATGAGCAATAATTAAGACAATCACATTATTTTAGATAAAATATGATCATGAATTGCATTTAGCAATTTAGAACAATAAAAAGACAATTCAAATTTTAGAATAAAACAATGGTTTGTTTGTGTACAGGGGCTTCTGACTAAGAGAATTGGGCAACAAGTTGTAGATATCTTGTTAGTGTGTTTTCTTATGTCAAATTGTGCGGTGTTAGTCTTACTGATGAGTGTGAAGTGAGTGTTATTCATAATACTAGATAATAATATAATATCATGTGCACTTATATTAAAACTAAGAAGATATGTGCAACTCAAAAATATACCTATATGAACAGTGTCTCAATGAGAAAGGGTCCAGTGATAAATTGGCAGCAAACCTACATTAGCCAGTATTTTTTAACTCGATTGTCCAATGGGGCAACTATAAAACTTTTGAGTCAATGATAAATGATTTATTAACCAGCATTACCATTTCAGAAAATGCTTGGTATCTTTAAACTTTTCCTGACACAGATAACACACCTAAACCAGCATTTATGTACTTAAAGAATTCTCTTACAACTTCTACTGAGGAAGTATTTCAATTGTTTGCTTACAAACTGTGAGATAAATTACCTTCTTGAATGCCCTCAAGTGTGCAAGGAAGCTTGCAAATAAAGACTCTTTTTAACATATTGGTGCATAAACAATATAACTGAACCCTCGTTTAAATATGAGACACTATTCCTTTAAGACAAATTCCTCACTAAGAATGAGATGATAGGACTACTGTGGTATTATACTAAAAGCTTTTTGACAAAGTCATTTTTTTCTTTCTATCTTGTCAAGTGTGATTGTGTCTTATTAATTAAAACTTTCTGTAGCATTAGAAATGCCTGCAATCAGCTCTTTATCATTTAAAACACTGAAGCACATTCTATGCTTACAGATTGAATGCTAAAAAGATGAAAACATCAAATGGTAAAATGTAAAAGAAAAAGTAACCACAGAAATATGAAATATGATCAGAATTCTTTCCAACATCAAGGAACTGAAGAAGAGTTGAAATATCCCATTCATATTTTTAAAACCCAAAAAGTGGCCTGATCATTTTGCTGATATATTTGTGGCTGGAGCATTTTTCGTAATATATTTGAAAGATAAATGCTGGTTAGAACTGAACCGGTGAACCCACAATTCTCCTTCAAATAGTTTATGAATATAAGCTTGATTCCCAAGTTATTATCCGTTCATACGACACTCGCCAAGGAGATCTCTAGGCATGAAGGGATTATTCAGCCTTTTTGACAGATCTGCTGGACCAGAGTTGGAGCTGGGACTCGTTACTGGAGTCCTCGGTGTATCCCATGTGCAGCGCCAGTCCCCCCAGGAGTCCTAGCTGAACATGGAGACTTCCGAACGTCAGCATCAAACCCGCTTCGTAATTCTTCTCGATACTCAGCGGTCCCGTCCAGCCTCGGAACCGCTGCGGTACCCACGACCAAAGAGGACACCTTTTCCTCTCATCCTGGTGTGTGTTAAGACTACCCTGCTGGTGCGGCTGTGGCAGCACACAGGAGAGCTGGTTAGTAGTGACACAAGCGTTAGTGGTACTGTTAGTAGTAGTAGTAGTAGTAGAATTAGGCTTAGCCATGAGTTTACTCACCACCCAGCCCACAGCTCTGCTGGACAAGGCCTGGTCACTGATCTGTGAAAGGAGTCCGCCGATGAAGGCGAGTTTGTCACGGGTTTGGTCAAGCATCAGGCGGGGGAGTTCATCGAATTTGGAGACCTGGAAAAGACGGAAGGATGACTAAGAGATCACACACTCTAATTGAATAACAAAGTCCAACAATTAAATTTCAGTCAAACAGGCTCAAGACACCATTTGTCCATTACGACCAGTCACAAACTATGATTTAATTCTTATCTGTAAATGAGGATCAAATGTCTCGTCTCTTCGCAATTGTGACAATCTTTACTCAGTTACACAATAAAATGTTAAATAATTATAGTTTAGTTACTGTAATACATTATTGACTCATCAGCAAATTGTAGAACTGAATTCATTAGGTATTTTCAGTATCGTGTATTATGAATCATGATACACGAATCATGAGTATCATGAATCCAAATAACACTTTCCAAAAGATATCTTCTGGACATAAAATGGTAGGATTCTTAAGAAGATTTAATTTACGACATGTTAGGCCTTGAAGTGTTTGTTTCCTGTAAGAGTTCCCTCACCCCAAAAAGAGGGATGGTTGGTAAGTTGTTTTTTCACCTTGATTTTAATTTTTTTTGTATACAGTAAGTTGAACTGATTAAGTGCTTGAATAAAGCACTTCAAAAACATGTTATGTATATTAACTTACTGATACTTTATTTTTCCTTGATTTACAGGGGGAGTCAACTGACAAACCATGAAAACATCAAAATAGAGTCAATCCACAATTGTATAGGCCTTATCCCTTCCAATGCTGTGGCTAGTTTCGTTCAAATACGCAAGCATTCAAAGACTATCGAAAATCACCTAAACCCTGTCATGTTAGTATTCATTGGTTAGTTCTCATTGAGTACCCCTCAGATGCGCCAAGGTTTCAGTTATTTTTCAGGTTTTTGCGTCATTTTGTATTGGTCAAATTAGCCACCAGCAGCATAAGGGTTAAGGGTTAAGAGATGGAATACTGACGGATGTGAAGGAATGGTAGAGGTCCTCAGAGAAGCTGCGGGCCTTGGCAACGCTATCCTGAACACCACTGGGGAGAGAGCTTGCTGTGGACGAGATGGATCGCAGGTTTCTCTTCAGCTGATTGGTCAAACGCCTTGCGACACCTATGGCACGTGCCTCGTAACCCTGAAATAATAAATAAACACAAAAATAAAGAAATAGGTCAGAGAAGCCATTTCATATCATTTTTATAAACTTATCATATACTGATATATACATATACATGTATATCATATTAATATTATACATTCATACATTACATATTTATAAATTATACATCATTATTTTCCACATATATAATATTTATATATTATGAATTATTTATATATTACATTATATATACTTATTTATTTTTATATATATTTTTATAAAAGCAAATCATTTTTATATATTAAAAATGTTAATAACGTAACTCAGACTTCAGTTATCTTGGACACTTTGTCTTTTCCCTATCTGTCAGAGGTAAGCGAGGTCACCTGTACGTGTCAAAATTATTCTGTAAATAATTGTCTTACGTTTTCTTTGTTTTCTTCCTTAGCTTCCTCCTCTTCTTTGTTGATTTCCGTCCAGACCTCGCCCACCTTGCTTGTGGCTGTAGACAGTCTTTCATTGACACGCTCCTTCACGCCATCTATATTCTCTTTGGCGTACTGAATCTGAGTTGATGAAAAAGGACATTGAGTCATGACATCAGTTTATGCAAAAATTCAGTTGTACATACAAGATGAAGATTTTTGAAATGTGAACTTTCTAATTTGGTGGAAATAACCAGATAGGAAAGTGGATGTAGCTAAAGGTTATTAATCAAACAAACACTGCTGCAATGTAAATAAGTCAGTGTAAGGAATTTAGATGTTTAAAGAATAAATAACGGCATGAGCCGTAGGTTTGTCAAAAATAACATTATGATGTAGTTACTTACAAGGTCAACAGTGAAGTTGAGTTTATCGACAGTTTCGAGACTTCTCTTCTTCACATGCTGCAGATCCTTGACAGCGCGGGAGTACATCCTGCGGCGCACCTTGCTGGTCAAGTTGGCAGCCTTGGTCATGGTGGACGCGGCATTGACCGCACCGCCCTCCTTGACATCAACCATGGCACCTGCGAGAGCGAGAAAATGGATGATAAGGAATGAGCGTTGTTACACGAAAAACTGGCAACGGTGAGAGGTGTACTGCAGTGATAAAAACGTCATCAGAGAGCTTGGTGAGTATCATAGTCTTAGCTGACAGGGTGTTATTTGGGCACCCAAACCCTCAAAAATGACCACCCCAAAAAAATAAATTGTAAGAAATCTCTCAAAAAAAAATTCAAGCATACAACTTTACCATAATATAATTCTCGTGATATTGTATAAGGGTATAATGGTTTATTTCAATAGTTAAATATATGTGTTTATGGTTACAATACGAGTATATTGTGGTCTCCCTTAAAAAATAGGACACCAACAAATTCAACAATTGCCAATTTTGGCCACCCAGTTTAATAGTCAGTTAAATCACTCGTTGGAAGAAAGCTGTTTCAAAATCAGAAAATAGTTCCAAGAAGATGGAAATGAAATTCGTCTCGGTAATTTTTGTCTTAGACATTTGTTATAATTCTAAACTTATTATGATAAACCTACCACCATCAGCCATGTCTTCCTCTGGTTCCACAAGGAAGCGGTCCACATACTGGTCTCCCAGGTTCAGGACTTGGTCAACAGAGGTCAGCACCTTCTGTCCGTAGCTGGTTTCCAGGGCGGCGTTCACCGAGCTCACACCATAGTCCTTGACACCAGTCGCGGTGCTGACAGCACGATCCTTAACACCAACAACGGTGTTCACGGTGTAATCTTTAACACCGGTTACAGTGTTGACGGTGTAGTCCTTCACACCGGTTACGGTGTTGACGGTGTAATCTTTAACACCGGTGACGGTGTTGACAGTGTAGTCCTTCACACCAGTTGCGGTGTTGGCGACTGCGGTTGTGGCTCCCACTACTCTGTCCACAGTAGGCTTCAGGGTGCGGTCATACACCACCTTGGACTCAGCCAGAACCTGCAAATACAAACACCATATGATGTCATAGACGGCTACAGACAATTAAGGGGAAGTCTTTGTGCAATACTACACCTTGTATAATTAACAGGCACCAACATAAGTTTAGAACTAACTTACCATGCCGGGCAAGCAGTTAATGATTTTTACTTGCCCGACAAAATTTTTGGCTTGCCCAAAATAAGTTATAATGTATGCTAGAATGGCATGCATCTTTTATAATGGATATAATCATTTGAAAACCTATTTCTTTTTAATTTTGTTGCAATGCAAGCACATTTTTGTGTATATGTGCCATTTTCTATGTAAAGAAAAAATGTGTGGTGACCAAATTATTATCGACTTGAAATAAAGATTATCTATCTATATATCTCTAATTAAGGCTATGGCATCATTAACTCCCATGTTATGATTGTTATCAGTGGTGCACAAGTCGGTCAAGTGGTCAGCCACTAGTCAAGTGGTCAGCCACTGGTCAAGTTGTCAGGCAAAGGGTCAAGTTGTCAGGCACACTTATGTGAGACAGTCATGTGAATACCAACTGATTACCTGGTTAATCTTTAATAACCATACACACCTGGAGTGTTTACACAATATGACACAGATGGAAATGTCTAACAACACAATGGCTCCAAAGATCTTTCTGTGGCCTCTCTAAGGAATTTGGACCATTTATCTGATTTGGGACACTTATCAATGGTGTATTTCTTTTGCTCCTCATAAGGTTCAGTGGGGTTACCCTTTTGGTCTCATTTGTCAATACTGTTGTGAATATATAACACAGATGACAGATCAATGATGTTTATCTGAAGGTCATTACCTAGATTAAAGACACATATCTGTCATAGCAAGTATGCGAAGGTGAGATTAGATTTAAACTTCAAAAACAACCCTCTTACAATGGTCAAGTGGCCAAGAGATGGTCATCTTGACCTGACTTATTAGCATGGAGCCACAGATGTGCCCTGCTCCTTATCCAATCCATTGCTAACAGGGGTCAGGCTTCGGTTAAAAACGGTTAAAAAGACAGCAGGAATTTAGGTTCTGAGATCCAAATTGCCATAGTCCTACCCAAGATCTCATAGCCCTAGCTTTGCTCAATTCTGAGGTCCCACTGTTGCCCTTTCCCCAAAAAAACTGATCACATACTTGATATTTCTCTGAACATGATAGTTCTTCATTTGTATAGCCAGTTGGTTTACAAAGGCAAATATCATTACAGCCCCACACACTTCTCTGTAGCCTCGGACTGTGTAGCCTAGCTACTAGGCGTTACTGTGTTTTATTTATTACATATAATTTTTTACCTTTATCTATACTACATTTATGGCTCGTGGCCTATGTAGGCCATTTAGTTCACACAAATGCCACACAAGGGGGTTTTACCAGTTGGCAGTAAAATATTTCCAACTACCCTCCCAGCTTACCACAGAAACATCTAACCACAAAGGATGACATTATGGCCTAGGAGGCAGGCCATGGGGCTAGTGCTTAGCTGGATTTCCAGTCAAAAACTGGAGCGTGGCTTGCATCAGCAGTGAATGAGTCACTTACATGCCAGACCTATCCTCTTATGTAGGTTGATGAATGACTGTGTACTTACTACTTAGGTACATAGCACTTCCCTGATCAGAGTCCACCATTCCCAATACATGACTAACGTCATGTGACATAGTTTGGGATCAGCATCAGTAGATACCATGGGATATGAACTGAAACCTGTGCCTGATAAGTCCAACAATATTTGGTTCAGGATTCTTGAGGACAAGTGTACTTTGTCAGACAAGTGTTGGCTGAAAGGAGGCCAGGCTTACTCAATGCATATAGAGAGAGGAACTATGCTGATCTCCACACACGCATACAAAATCATGAATGCATACTTGTATGTTTATATGTGAAGCCAAGCTAACTATTATATTTCAACTGGAATGGGCTCTACAAAATCCATCTTCTATCAAACATATATCCTACCCCAATCTACATTCAGATATATTTTGGAACCAGATGGCTACCTATACGACATGTTCCTGACATTTATCAATAATTTTGCTGATGTAGTTGCAATTGCAATTTTCTTATTTTTTATGTAATACTGTAAATACAAGTTGTTCACGATCTGACCCCAAACACACAAAATTACAGGTGACCCCTGGTGGTGCCCCTTCAAACAATTATATAAGGAAATGGGAATTTACCTCTTCAGTTGGCTTTGTGATGATTGGGAAGGATTTCTCAATGCGGTCAAGCTGGGCACAGGCAACCATGTTGGCCATGTGGACTGCAAGAAAAATAACAATAATAATAGTAATAATGAGGATTTCACACATGGATGTCCTTAACAATGATACCAATCTGGACCAAAATAATTTGTAATGAAGCATAAATTAGCAAAATATTTGAAGGTGAGTTTTATATAGTTATGATGATCAATTCTCCTTCTAATATGTTCTAGATATTGCTTTTGTTAGAGAGATATCACCAAAGTCAAGTGGTTCCTGCTGCCACAGGCATGAAGAGCTGTTTATGCTTCAGTTATGACATATAAGATGGTTTGTTGAAAAGATTTGGGCATTCCATCTAAAAAATCATAATTGATATTTCTTCATGGATTTTTTCCACAGTAAAACAGGCTGGAATGGTATTGCTGTGTTCAGGGCAGGGACATAGCCAGGATGCATACAGCTTGTCTTTTGGACAGGTAGTTTCCTGGAAACCTCTTTTTTGGATGCACAATTTCTATTAAGAATTTTCAACATTGGCTTTAAGGGGGTACCAGTAAATTGCAGTAATAACCAAATATTTCCCTAACAAACCATCTTCTAACTTCTAAGACATGACTAAAGTACCTTATTCATCACATAAGGTTATTAAATCTAGTTGCTATATGGATTGGGAGTAGCTGAGAAGCTAAATCTGGACAGGCAAACATTTTGAAATTGTTTTTTTTTTTGGACCTAGGCATTTTAAAAATCCTGGCTAAGACCCTGGCCACAGGCATGAAGAGCTGATTTTTTCAGTAAAACCAGTTGGAAGGGAATTGCTAAGGCTATGGTTGTAAAGATCTCCCCACCTGATCCTTGCAGCTTTGACGACACCACTGGCAGCGCCTTTCCCGAGACGGAGCACACGGCGCCCTCTCCTGCCTCCAGAGTGTACTTGAGCAGCCCGTTCCTCTCCTTTGTCCATGTGTACATGTCCTTTACCTGACCCAGGGCCGAGGTGACCACCGGCAGCTCACCCACGCGCGTCAGGAACATCTCCTCAGCAATGGCCTCTTCTTTCTCCATCATGTGTTTGCGGTACATCTGAAAAATTAAATTAGTTTTTATTGAGATATTTGCAATTTTGCATCTGGAGTATACACAAAATGATGTAGCCTGACACAGTTTTCATGTAAAGCTCTTTAAATAGGCTAGGACTCAACCCTTATGTTGCAGGTGACTAATTTGGCCAACAAAATATGATGCAAAAAACCTTAAAAAAAAGAGGCTGAAACCCTGACACATGGGTACTCATCCGAAAGTACTCAGCGAGAGCTACCCAATAAATATCAACAGGACAGGGTTTAGATGGTTTTCAAAAATCTTTGGACAAAACTAGCCTCAGCATTGGAAGGGTTAATTTAGAAAAGCCTTGTAACAAATCACTTGTTGTTCATCTCACATGTATTTTCAATACCAATACATGATGTATACATACAAACTATTTAAGTTGCTTTTCATTGAAATATTTTAAACCAGGAGTGCACACATAGTACATGACAACTTCAATATTTTTCATTGTTAAGATTTTCATCACCTTCGAAAGTCTGTTGCAAAAAAAATACTCCAGCACTCCCCACTGAAGGGCAACCCTTATCTTTAACAAGCGGTACCCTCCAGACCCGCATGTCACTCTGACATGGCAGGTGCTCAGGTCACCTTTAGATTCTCATTTTCAGGGACTAAGCCACCTGACTTTGATCCAGGTGCACAAAAATGCCAAAATTGTAACATTTTGGGGTGTCAGGACTATTTTTCTGGGGACACCTCAACAATATACTTAGATTACAACCATCCATTTGTATTTACTTATTTAAATAACAAATCATTTCCTTATAAAATATCATGGCATTAATATTTGGGTTCAAAGAATGCCACTCATTGTATGTTTGAAAATGCCCATTTAAGAAAGTATACATAAAAAAGATTTGCGTTACCTGAGGGGTGTTTTTTTAGGGGTCTGAGTGTCCAAGTGACACCCAGACACCCTGCTGGCTAATACTATGCTTGTGTTCCCAAGTTTATATTTTGCTTTAAAAAAGGATCTGAATCAGCTTTTAAATCTAGACCAACTTGCTGACCCCAATGTTTTGCTTTTTTACCCTTAAAACTCTGTTTGAACCAGACTTGAAATATTGACCAAGGTCAAAGGTGCTGATCTGTTCTAATTCATTATGTTGATTCCCATATTGATTCAGATATACCAAAAATCAACTTAGGTTCCTTACAGCGTTTTACAACATATTCCATCAATCTTTTGTGCTACGTTAATTTCCAACCTTGTCATGGTCAAATATCCCTATCATCCTTTCTAACATTGATGGTTATCAGTATATCCCAGTCAGGTAAAATCTTAAGACAGGTATACTGATTTCAAAACAGAGATTTCAATAACCAGTGTTTAGCATATGTTTGCTCCCTTTGTTTTATAGAAACTTTAAAGAAAGGACGCTGTGGCCATCGCATAGGCTTTGTTAGTGTTAGGTCTTGCAGCTGAATAATTAGCTTCAATGATGTAACTTAGTGTAACTGTGACAGGCAACTAACTAGGTCATGTCCTCAGCCTTGTCAGCACTCAGTTCGCCATTGCATTGGCTGATTAGTGAAAACTGGTTCGGATATTTCACCAAAAATAACTGTCAAATCAAAACCAATTACAAATATTGAATCACACAATGTGTCTTGGATACCCAAGGAAATAAAAGAGTAGTGAAAGAAAGTATGAAAAGTGTCATCTTACCGAAATATATGCTCTCAGATAACAGCTGATGAAATTCGTAGCTCTGCCTATTTAAGCCTTACACGAATGAACTTTGACCCGTGACGAACAGCCAATGAGAGCGCTTGAGTCACTCCCTCTTGAACAGGGTCGAAGTGCAGTGGGGTGATTTCATGACGTAATGGAATTCCCATTTGCGTCACATGTTCCCAGAACTTGTACATTGTATAGATAGATATAGATAGATAATCTTTATTCTAAGTCGGTAATAGCCTTACATAGTAAACACGAGCTGCCAGGGCTCTTTGCATACTACAAAATAGCAATTGAAATATAACATACAGGGTGTAACAGCAATATAAATGATAAGTAGAGCTGCAGCAAGAGCAGTGGCATTTTGAAGTGGACTCAATCTGTATTATCTATATGTCAACAATTTCTCTGGGGAAATAAGTTGGCAGATATTAATTGACAATGAGAAATATTTTCTGTCTTTCAGAACATATGTTTATGATTTTGGAGAAAAGATGCAAATACTCCTGCTCGTTAACTGGTATGACTCATAGCAACATTGTAAACTTTCTTTTTTTTTCAATTTCTTATATATCTATTTCAAATTTTAATGACATTACACTTGCCTCCTATAGTCAGAAAACGGGACAAATTTGAAGGTCTTACACATATAAATACATTGTAAACTTTGATATATTTTGACAAGGATTACATGAATATTTCTACTTAAAAACAACAAGCAATTAGGTGGTAATTACGTTTATTGGTTCTGAAAACAAGTCAACCACAGTTAGCTCTGATGATTATCATTTGATACCATTTTATGCATCGTCTCACTGATCCAACAACTAATATTTTGGCATGTTTTAAAGATACAGTTGCCATATTGTATACTTAAATGTTTTCGTCGTCAGTTATTCTGAGGTTGATATTGCAGGGATGATTCCATCAGTTGTATCATTATGTAAAATTTCTCAGTTGAATGAGCAAATGAAATAGGTCAAATTCCTGAATCGCTCTCGAAATCAATTGACATTGTCAACAGCGAGCGAAATTGATCTTTTCTGATTTTTTGAAAAGCTGATACTTCTTTACTACTTCAGTTAGACACCTTTCGGGGAGGTTAAAAATCCAAAAGTCTGTATTGTTAAGATATTTGCTCTAGATGTGAAAGGCTCGGGGGTCATCTTAACCAGGTAATAAGGTCGTTTTCACGTGTTTGTCCACATTAGGACTGACCACTTGACCAATGGCTGACCACTTGACCGAATTGTTGACCACTGATAACATGGGAATCAATGACGCCAAAGCCTTTTCCAGCAGCTTGTTATTTAGATATTCAAATAGTGTAACGTACAAACCATGACATCCACTGGAATAGGTCAGTTGAATTGGAAATGTTGTTTATCGTAACTTTTTCTGCATTTCAACGTCGTCATGATTAGTCAGTTGTAAGTGGGTGGGGAAATAGTACCTGGCAGAAACCACTGCCTCTCTCACATGCCTCAACTGGGATTCGAACCCAGACAGAGAGTATCGATAGAACACTCAGCAGGCTTCTTTCTACATGTATTTGGAATAAAGTGGTATAGATTGGTCATGTTGATACAAGACAGATGGAATGATCTGCCACGGTCTGGTGGTAAGATGTCTGTGTACCGATCAAGCTGTCTTGGTATAGAATACTGCTGGTTATTGTGGTACCTATTAAGATGTGTGGCGATATGAAAAGTTAGCTATGGTGCCTTTGCAACTGGAGGGCCGTTGGTGTATTTGTAAAAAGTATGGAATTTCTTTCTAATTCTCGGTTTCTATCTGATCCCTATATGACATAAGCTGTTTAAAGTGATGTAGATCCTAACAAACGAAAGTAAAACCCATACCAGACAAAGATAATCATTACATGCAATATGCAAAATAAAGTAAGGGCAGTCAAAAGAGTTTATTGTGTATAGAATACATCGTATAATTCGTTCATTCAGAAATGCTGTTCAACTTAGATTACTATGGTCAAATATTCGATGTAAGATATGAAATTAGGCCATTTATAATTGCTTATTGAAGGCAAAATGACTCAAGATGTCTTCATTATTCATAGATACACTATGATGATACAATTTTTTAAATCGTGCCTGTCGAGTTTATAAGGGTTGGTATAACTAACATGGCCCCTTTCAACCTAGTAGCTGTTTACATTTGTCTATACCTTCCTCACCTCTAAGTGAAACTAATACCTCGAGATTAAAAAAAAAATTATCATTTGGTTACTAGTATTCTAATTTGCTGAATCACTTTATTACTGAAGCAAGTACCCCGCATATTAGCTCATTGACTAGTTGAAATATTGGATTTTTAAGTAGTCATACAGTGATATTCTGGGATGAAATGCGGCTCTTTTCCATCCCTATCTTCTGGCTCATGGGTTTCCCTCAATCATTAAATGGTGGCACACATCTGGTTTGCAGCATTTGTCTATGTATGTATGTATGTGTGTAGGTAGGTTTGTTTATTGACCATGGCATATGCATAAAAAATACAGTACATAAATTAGTTCAAAAGAAAGTAACATAGAACAAATGCGTCAGATTAGGTCTCACATTTACAAGTAACTCCAAACATCATCATAGGCAAGATGACATATCATTACCCGTCTAGTAAACTTGTAAGCATGTTAATCACTAAATCATACATCTTCAAGTAACGTGGCGTTCTGGTAGCATGTTCGACCTTTGACCCAATGGATGTAGATTCGATTCTGGCCGTAGCGGCGAAAGTACTTTCGTACTGTAAGTTCTTTATGCCTAGGTGACTGGTCGCACCGTACGACTCTGAATTTTGCAGAAATCTCAGAGTCGTGCACTAATTGTATGGTAGTTGCAAGCGATTATGCAACTAAAAAGTCGATCACTTGCTTATTTTCAGTCGCAGCCAATTTACGAATTGATTCGCAAATTGGCTTCAATTCTGCAGAATCTCCGAATTAGGTGCTATAATTGCACAGCAGTCGTGCAATTACCTCTGGGGTTTGCAACAGTCGTGCAACTGAAATCAATGAAAAGGTTGGTGGAATCCCCTTATAAATATACTTGCTTGCAGAGTTGCACGATAGTTGCATCACAATTGCACAACAGTGCATTTGTCGTGCAACAGTTGCACCACAATCGCTTTCGGTGAGATAACTACTGTATCTCATCTTAGATGACCAAACACAAGTGGATTCGAAACCAGCCGGTCAACCTGAACATGCTAGCCTCAACCAGTGTCAACTAATAGCCGCTAATAGGCCGCTCTGGGCACCCCCAGCTGGTGGTGGAGATAAGGTTTCTCAGTAATGTAATCGATGCGAGAGCCCTGATTGGTCCTTGTTCCCACGTGACCTCGTGCTGCTGCCTTATCTGGTAGTTCTGGCATGAGTCCAGCATGTTACTATAGGGCATATAGTAATTGGACTCTCGCTACATATCCATTCTTTTCTTAATCCAAGATCTCATGCAAGCAGTTGTACAACTGTTTGGTGTGACCACTGTATGCAGTTTATAATAAATCGCATGCAACTCCTTGCAACTCTATTCTGGGGAAAATCTCATGCGATTTCTGAGTCGTACAATTATCTCCCCACAATGTGACCTAGGCATATACAACTACTTCTAATCAGAGGCGGGAGTTCCTAAAATATAGCAAGCTCTAGTCCTAGTAAGCGACGGTAGTAAATGATGAATCAATGAATTTCAATTATAATATTCTTTGATAACTTTATGAAATTCAAAGTTCCGATCGAGTGATGAAATTATTCAACAGTCAGTCTGTTATAGGCTCTATCACTTTTATAGCTTGGAATTTTAGATGTTTACCTTTTTAAAAGACATTAAATTTTCTTATGAATGAGAAACAGACAGCCTCCTTGATGTCTCGTGTGCATTGGAAAAGACGCTTTTCTTGTAAAAACGCCAGAAAACAATATCTACCATTTCTAAAAACATACGAATTATAAATTAAACCCATAAACAGATACTTTTTCTTTATAGACCCTCAGGTTGTGACTCTGTTGCCTTGACGACGGTTCGTATAAGAAAATCTTATACAAAATCATCTGTGCAAAGCTTTGCTGAAAAATAATTATGCCTTGTTACTATGGTGACATGCTATAATACGCCACCTTTATGTGAGATGCATAATGTTTTGACTACCTGTAAGCAACTGCTTCATCAGGGCCTGCCCCCATAGTCGAGTTGTGTAAGGCATTAGTACTGATTGCTCGCCGTCTCTTATCTGAATCCTGTTTGAGGCACATGTGAAAGTGACTTTGTGTTAGACAATGTTTTCCACTAGGCACTGAGGCATTCTGTACGATTAACTACGATGGACCAAGTGTGGAAGAACAAACATTTTTTTTTCTTTTCTCTACCGTTATTTGGGGAGAGAATATAGAACTTTATTTTCCAGCAGCTTGGACTGTGGCATCCTCTATTAGTGAAAGCTGCCTGAGTACGATTCTGCCACAAAGTGCCCCCTGCAGGTGTGGAGAACCGGCAGGAACAATGCTCTGTCAACCAAACAGGCCATAGTCAAGGCATGCCTCCTCACGTGAACCTACAGGCTCCAGGGCAACAGGAGCGTCTTCAATCAATATGCCAACACTTTGTTGTCCAATGTCAAGCCCTACATACTATTCAAACTCCATATTTGGAGGAACTACTACGTCATCTGGGTGCCAGCATCACTACCGACGAGCTTCTAGTAAGCATCATACTCGATCTGAGCAGCCCCGTCCACAGACTACCTGCAACGATTCAAGATACTGATGTGTAGTATTTGGAGACAATGACTCAAAGGTTGACATACAAGTTGCATTGCAGGAGACAGCTATTTTATTTGAACTTTTAATTCTTGTACTTTTGAGGCCCTAAGAAACAGGGTGGGAGCATTCTCTGAACAAATGAACAAACGTGGCAGAAAAGGAGATACAATTCCAAACCCAAATCCAGCTCACACTTGTGAGGGGACCATGAATGTCGAAAGGAAGGAAAGAGTTGACGCAATGTCCTCAGCCTATAGCAAATGATAGCTTAAACAACTTTCCTGGTCAGTGAGCTCCAAATGGTTCCCGGAAGGCCTATAATAGACATCTTTAACCTCTCATGTCAGATTATTGTCCCAGTCCATCACATTTTGGTATGCGGTCAGACTATAGAAGATATTATAGATTCCGTTCTAAGCACGACCATGCATCATGATGCATGTTTACTTTCTGATATGTAAACTAGTCCACCCGATAAGGAAATCTAAGTCAATATTTAAGATACGCTAGCCAAGTTCCGAAAGGCTCAGACCGCCCCAGGTTGCACATGTCTGTCACATGAATTATCTAAGCCTTCATATATTTTTTCTATCATTCGTTTGCCTGAGAGTTTCACTGAAACTGTTAGGTTACTTCTCACCGCTTTGAGCATTATGACTCTCTCTCTCTCTCTTAGACACACACACACACGCTAATAGTTCACATCCAAGCAATAGATGGGTTTAAGTGCCCACCCCTCCTTCTTTTGCATCAATGAAATTGAAGATTGCAATGGGTTGGAAAATGGGCCCCAAATAAGCTTAAAAGACAATTACAACATAAATGAAATTCAGCCAAAATGGCGTCTTGACTGATTGATTGTTTGATTGATTTTATTTAGGTATAATACAATACAAGGTAAAACAATAGAAATAAGAAATAGTTACAGTGTCAGAGGTTATACGTGGCATAAATTATACCTCGGATAGCACTTAAAGTGTCCTGCACTTATTTCCAAAGCGGCCCAGGCATGATATATCACAGGCAAGATTGACACATATCACAGCAATGTCTATTTTAACACACTCCCTAAGATATTTCTTTACTTAAATCTTAAAATTATGTTTTGATATGCATCGTTTGATATGACCAGGAAGGTTATTCCAGTTTCTGGCACCGACAAATGAGAATGAATACCTCCCAGCCGAGTTTAACCCAGGGACAATAAAATTGTGGCTGCTCCCTCTTGTTTGATAGCGATGTTGATTTTGTACACGTTAAAACTGTTCAGAAGGATATGATAGAGCAGTGTTATTAAAAACTTTGAACATGTGGTTCACATTTAGTTGCTGGACCCTTTTCTCTACTGGTAGCCAATTGACTGCCTTGAATTCATCGTAACCAATATGAGATCTCGGATGAAGACCCAAAACATATCTTATCATTTTGTTTTGACAGATCTGTAATTGTTTCTTCAATTTTAACTTGAGACCACTATACCAGGTACTGCAAGCATAGTCAAAATGACATTGAATTAGAGCCATGGCAAGGTTGCATATGGTAGTGAAGTCAAGATAGTTAGCCTTACATTATAGAGAAATTCTAATCTAGAGTTACGTTTGCTTATACCTGAATTTGCAGCGGTTTCACCTGACAGGGTCTGGTCTAGTTGTGTGTCTAGGTGATTAACACTGGGTTTGCTATCAATTTTGACTTCATTACATTTAGTTCTATCTTCGTCTTTAACCTATTTTGTGAGCCAAAAATGATAGATTCAGTTTTCCCGAGGTGTAAAGATGATTCTTTATCTCCAAGCCAATCGCTAACATTTTGTAATTCATGCAAAAGTGTATTTTCAATATCCTGAACATTTTATCCAGAAACTAAAGGACAAGAATCATCCGCATATAAAATAAGTTTGCAATTGACAGCATTTTGCATGCCATTGACATAGATTAAGAAGAGGAGCTTCAACCAGATGGCTATGTTGAGTTAGATATCATTTGAACCAATTGACCAAAGATAAGTTAAGACCTAAAGCTGAGAGTTTTGACAGGAGAACACTAGTATTGTGATCGACCACGTTGAATGCATTTTGCAGGTCCAGTAAAACTAATCCAGTGAGCTCACCTTTGTCAATTTTACATCTGATATAATCCGTAAGAAATCTAAGCATGGTATCAGTGGAGAAAATAGGCGGGAAGCCTGATTGTCATGCATAAAGTAAGTTATTTTCATTTGAAAATAATTTAATTTGGTTGTACACCGGCCTCTCTAGAACCTTTGAGATGCAACTTAGTATAGTTACCAGTGTCGGTCTTACTGTTCTTTTTGTGAAGTGGTACCGTAGCTGACTTTTATGTCCTCAGGTACGGGACCTGTGGAGATTGATAGATTTGTAATGTGAGTCAGCGGATTGGCAATGATGTGTGCCCCCAGGTGTGGTCTTAGGGTGAGAGATCTCATGAGGAGTCGAGACTTACCTGCTCATGCCCTTGTACTATAC
>OZ012692.1:38339381-38506881 GCA_963942565.1 Maea johnstoni | reverse complement strand
CGTCAGCCTCTTTCTCTAAAGTTAAATCATCTATTTTTATTTTCCTGCAAAACAAAGAAAAATAATGATTAGTATAAAGTTCATTATCTTGCATATTTCAGAAAGCCTTTTCTTGAATGTGAAATCTCTTTTGACGTAAAATTCACAAAAAAATACTTAATAAGTCTTTTATAAATGAGTGTCTTACGTGTGAATACATCTTAAGCAACCAGTTTAATACAACAAACAAATAAAGGGTTAATCGTATGATTGACCACCAATGCACTTATCTTTATACATCCGTCATATTTAGTTACAGCACTGTGCCTAGTACCGCTGTAACTATTCTATTTAAACTATATTAATTAGAACCTGAACTAGTAGTAATAACTAAACTCCACTATTACTACAACTACGTCGTCGTCGTCGTCGTACTTACCTAACATAAATTTCTAGTATACACTTTCTCCCTTCGATGATATTCATAAGTGTTGGTTCCGCACCAGAAGCGCTAAACGCAGGTGTGAAATCCAATATGTCATGGTCTACGATATAAACAAATGAATAAACAATTAACTTACAGCAAAATCAGTTATCAATACAAAGCGTAATAATGGTGGACCACAAAGCCTTAACAAGTTGAAAAGCGTTTATTTAGCCAAACGAAATGAGCATTGATCTCCTCTAGCAAATGAAATAGACTTTTTTAGGAAATGGGAGAGGATTGCAAATGATTTATGAAAGTCTATTTAATTTGACACATTCACATATTTCTATTTTACATAATTATTCATGGTAAAGAAAAACACATGTTTTACGGAAAATTTAAAAAAAAACTTACAAAAATCGCGAGCTTTTCGTAACATTAAATGTTCGGCAATGGCGTAACAGGTAAATAAACCCTAGAACTAATACTAGTATATATCTGTTGCGGATGCGATATGTGGATTTGGATGTATTACCTAAAAACTTACCACCCAATTATATGCATATCGCTCACAGTGCCTGTACTACATAATACGTGCAGTTCATACACATATGTACCACTACTCACATTTGCCTTTCAGCCCCATGAGTGCGGTGGCGAACCCTTTTGTTCGTGGCAACAGATGATGCTTGAGTTCAGGTATTCCCTTTTTCCTGGCGACCTCATTGCTTGCGTCTCGCTTGGCATCAGAATATCTCGTGCCTTCACACAACAGTACTAACCACTGGAAGTTATCAAAAATGAAAGATTAACAATTATACTAATAAATAAATAAATATATTGAATATATATATATATATATATATATATATATATATATATATATATATATATATATATATATATATATATATATATATATATATATATATATATATATATATATATATATATATATATATATATATATATACCGGTATACTAGTATATATATATATATATGTACACATAGTTACATACATACATACATACATACATACATACATACACACACACACACACACATATATATATATATATATATATATATATATATATATATATATATATATATATATATATATATATATATATATATATATATATATGTGTGTGTGTGTGTGTGTGTGTGTGTGTGTGTGTGTGTGTGTGTTTGCGTGTGTGAATTTATTTTTCCTTCTTTTGTAGTATTGTTTGAAGAAAAGTTTGTTTTATCAAATCATACCTGCTAACTTTTGCTATAAACTGACTAACTGACATCATTCAATACCTTGTCATATCATGTAGCAAAAATTGGTATCAAATTAAGGGGTATAACTCACCACTGGCCATGGATACTCGCTTAGTTCACGGATGTGATTTTGGATCATCTTCTTATCCTTTTCCATATTTCTCTTCAGAAAGATGCATTCCCCAAAGTAAGAGCTCCATCCCATGATAGGCATGAATTTTAAAATGTATTTAGCAAAATTTCGCTGGCCCTGAAGTGAAGAGAAACAACAAAATATTGCTATTTATTTATGAATAATTCATTAGGAACAGACTCTTTGATTTTATCAAAGCTGCAGTTTTATTAAACTATCGGTGGTTATAGCGAGCAGAAAGTCCGGAAAGTTTGACAAGTTTTTTACAAAAGCATTTTTTGGAAATTATCAAAAAGAAAACAATATCGATGAGCACCCAACCAACATCTCTCCTTCACTTTTATGAAATTTTGCTTAATCCAAGAGTTGTTTACAAATGTATCATAGATCAGGACGACACATGCCCAGATATAAATGGATTGATATGAAGATTTCTACCTGCCCCGGACATAAATATATTGATATCATGATTTTACTTACCTCAGACATAAATGGATTGATATGAAACATTTTACTTGCCCCAGACATAAATGGATTGATATGAAGATTTTACATGCCCCAGACATGAATAGATGATATGAAACATTTTACTTGCCCCAGACATAAATGGATTGATATGAAGGTTTTTACCTGCCCCATACATAAATGGTTTGACATGAATACTTGTACCAGACATAAATGGATTGATATGAAGATTAAACTTGCCCCAAACATGGATATATGATATGAAGATTTTTACTTGCCCCAGAAACAAATTGATTAATATGAAGATTTTTACTTGCCCAGACATAAATGGTTATGAACATTTTCACCTGCCCCAGACATAAATGGATTGATATGAATGAAGTTTTACTCGCCAAAAAAATATTTATTTGCCCCAGAAATAATTGGATGATTTGAAGGTTTGTACTTACCCCAAGGACTCCGCAGTGTTCACCCACCAGCAACGTGATAAGCCAGTCTAAGCCTGATTTATGGTTCATGGTCAGCAGACAGTGTTTGCCGAGGAAATCCAGGTTCTTTTCTTCGGTGACGACCACCAACTCCAAGCCAGCCCACCATCTCACAGTGGCTGTGATTGCTAAAAATCACAGAATGCATAGAGTAGTTAAAAGATGTTTACATATATACACATATATATATATATATATATATATATATATATATATATATATATATATATATATATATATATATATATATATATATATATATATATATATATATATATATATATATATATATATATATATATATATATATATATATATATATATATATATATATATATATATATATATATATATATATATATATATATATATACTGTATATATATATACATATATATATATATATATATATATATATATATATATATATATATATATATATATATATATATATATATATATATATATATATATATATATATATATATATATATATATATATATATATATATATATATATATATATATACATATATATATATATATATATATATATATATATATATATATATATATATATATATATATATATATATATATATATATATATATATATATATATATATATATATATATATATATATATATATATATATATATATATATATTGTAGAAAATAGTATGGCCGTGCTGAAAATGAACTCGACTACACAGAAAAAGATTTGTTCAAAAAATTATGATGGGGAAAACTCAGCTTCTAATACACACGTTAAAGCATTTTAAATTTTAAAAAATCTCTTCGTTTTCATATCTGTGACATTAACCCATTCATATCAGGAGCCGCAGTAAAGACCTGACATCCGTGGTGATTTCTAACAGGTGCAATTTTGAAGTATTTATCATAGTTTGGAGTATATTTAATGCGCTTTTCGTTCATTTTGATGTATGCACGTACCATTGTCCATGTGTTCACATGCTCTGAAAAGAGCAAATATCTCTTTACAGTGATGTCAGGTTTTTGGCAGGAAGTTTAACTTGAAATGGGGGGTTACCTTGGTAAGCTGTATGGAACATAATTTATTCTTCCCGTAATGCAATGCGCGGCAACCATTTTGAAATATGTACCAAAGAAAAAGGTGGAAAAGCATACTTACTGTACCATTGGTATTCAATGGTAAGGAAGATGATTTTGCGGTAGAGGCTCTTGTCGAAGGGCCAGATTATACAGGTGATCAGCTGAAGCAGATTTGCTATCAAACCGCTGATGATGAAGACGTAACCCAGTAGAAATAGGGCCGGTGGCGACCTCTGGACGGTAGTCCACAATCCCATCCTCCTACGATGTCTGTAAAGGGAAATTAAAACATACATGTAGATAAATTGACTTGCCTTCTTTTAGGCTGGGTTGCTTTTTGTACGTCATTCCAAATTATAACTTGTCTTTTAAGACAAAGGTGGTAAAAGAATATTAGTTTAGAATATCATTGTCGGTATACCGAATAACATATCCTCGTGTAAGTTTCTTATTCTGCTTCATAATTTCAACGTATTTTCTATTTTCCCATAAAGTTTCTATTAACATGTATCTTATTTCCTAGAACCTTTTGTTTTTTGACATTTCATTTGTTTACCGGAACAGTGGGGATGTAAACAAAAATCATTTGATATCAGAGAAAAGTCGTAAAATATGAAGAATTGATGCAGAAAATCCATGGAAGAAAGAAATATCCAGTAATGTATTATTTATATATGCAACTTTGAACTGTAATACACTTTCGCACCTGCAACACTTTGATCATTCACCATGGTCCTTTCTCATCAACCTTTGCTATCTACATGTTTACTTCTTTCAGAGTAGTAACACTTAATTAGCCCAGTAATGCCAAAGTAGTCTGGTTTGATTAACTCTTTGAGGCGAAAGCACAGTTAGAAATATGTTTGAAAGAGAAATGCCATTCAGATCATTACCAGCAACGCTTCTTCAAATATTTTGTATAATGATTTTTAATCCCTTAGTTACTATGAAAAGTGCCATAGATTCAGACGACAATTTCTATAGAGTAACTCATATGTGTAAAGGAGTGAATCACACGACCTTATAGTAACAGTACATATGATTTATGAACTTTGTCTCACCCATGTGTTCCCCATTATCAACCTTTAATATTCATAACAAATTGTAGACTGATAAATTTGACATTTGTAAGGAAAATGTACTATTTGATTTATGACTCGTCATTTAGTGTTTTGATTTAATGAGTCAAGGTTCTGGACTCTGGCATTTGATATTACCGCACTTGCAAAGTGCTTTTCTCCCACACTATACTGGGTGGCTTATGAACTTTTAGTACTGTTAACCCGTTCTTGCCTGTCATAAGGCCTGTGCTAGAAAACCAAAAGCCAAAGGAAACATTTTTGGTTTTACCATTCTAATGAAAGCATATTTGGCAAAATATTCCAAGGAGAAATATTTTTCATAACTCAATCTAAATCTCTCTCTCTCTCTCTCTCTCAATGATATCAGAGTTTATGTTTCATATCCGAGTTATTTTCGAAGGAATCTTATATGCAGACGATACTTTTCACGTGTTAAAGAGTAAAATGTTTAAAATTGGGAGTTGAAGGTCCGTTTTCCCCAAGACTGACGTCGATTGCTTTATTTGGATCGGTAACTACACAGGTAATGCTGGGTCAACTCCTTATCGCGACCATATCGAAGGCTATAGACATTATATAAGATAGGTGTTGGGTCTGCCCTGATAGCCGAGCGGTCTAAGGTGTTGCCAATGCCCAGACACGAATCCCAGTCTTGGCATATGCCAAAGCTACCGCTGCATTGGAATTATGTGATGGTTTTACGCGGATAATCCGGTTTCCCAATCTCTTACAACTGACTAGTCACGACTGTAATATGACAGAGAAGGTGACCAAAACGTAATTCCAGATATGCTTCTTTGTAAGTAAAAGGATAAGATAAGAATTTGAAAGTAAGCCCTCACCTATTAATAGTTGATAGAGACATGACACGGTAAGATATAGGGTGGTCAACTTTGACCCACGAATGACCATGCAAATATAGGATTAAGGTATATTGACATGTACACTCTGTTATGATACACCGATCCTTATATTAAGCATTTAAAAAAAAGGTTTTGCCCTTAAAAATGTAGAATCATATTTGCAGTGAAGACGACAGGTAATTTAAGTAAGTGCTAAAAAGCTGCATAACTGCTATAGCCAAGGAAAGTGTGTTCTTTGTTTTAAGATCGGGTTGGAAACAACGGTAAAGAATGTTATGCATAAGTGACATTTAAACCTATTAGGAAAATAAAGCTAGGTTAAATACTCGAATGATTGATAGTCATTTCTTGTTTTTTATAAGTTAAGCTTTTTTGATAAATGAACCATGTAACCAATAGCTTATGTCTTTAGAGTTGTATTGCGAATGTCTTGTTGGAAACCAGTCTCATTTTTTTTATATAAACCTTTATTGACCTCAATAGCAAATACAATGCTAATCTAGGAGGTACAAAAAGAAAACAATAAAAAAGACAAAATAAGACAAATCAAACATCAACATTAAAGTAACATGGAAATATTTGCAATGGTCAAAAGTGACAGTGAGTGAAATAACAGAAAAAAGGCAGTTACAGGATAAACGCCACTAAGAGAACCTGTTTGAGTCAGATATAAACAGTTGGACTTCTCTGAATACTTTGGTCTCATTTGTTGTATGTCCTCGACACTAACACAATATGGGTTGTTAATCCTGGGACAAACCCCTTCTTCATTAATATAAACCCTGTCTATTCATATCTTGAGCTGTACTAGATACTTCCTTACCTCTCCCTTTCATATGTGAAAATAAGGGGAATTAGCGATATCCAAAACAACAACATTTTAAACCACTTAAATAAATACATTTCGAGCATATATCAGTCTATAACCCTTGCATGCATGTTATCCAGCTCAAATGTTATTACATTATTTGATATCCAAAAATAAAACAATTTAAACCACTTGAATAAATGCATTTATAGCATAAACCAGTTTAATACCTTTGTAGGCATGCTGCCCACCTCAAATGTTATAACATTATTTCGATGACATCTCTCTGTGTAAAGCATGACAGCATATAACAGTGCAACAATAGCAGACAACATTTTCAAGGGAAGTCAATGATAGATGTACAACTTATCTCAGGAAGAGGGTGTAATTAATTCCACGTGCAGTCAGTGGTCAATCTGGACCAATTATGATTAAAAAGTAAACCATTTCCAAAAACCTTAATTCGTGATTTTGAGCAAATCGAAAAGGAGTTCCTTGCGATTCAATTCCTAATCACAACCCATTGAGTCTTTTGACAGAATAGATCTAGAAATAGAGCCCAGTGTCCCCTGTGGCTGGCCAACTTGGACTTATTGTTCAATTTCTAATCAATTGGGTCGGTGTTAAATTTTGTCACAACATCAAAATCTCAATCAAATTTTCTAGATCTCAATCTAGTTCTCTACAAATTTTCTGGTGGTCTTGCTACACTTGCCTTGAACCTAGACCATCACCATCACCAGGATTTCGCTCAAGAACCATGTACACATAGTGGTCATGTATTTCTTGCTGGAATGTGTGAAGTTTAAAGAATGGATAGGTGATAGTTTGGTGTGGGGACCAGAGAAGGGCAGGGGTAGGGACAGGAATCGGGAGTTACTAGAAAACATGGCCAAAGGGGGGTGGATGGCCAGGGAGGGGGTGGAAACTTGGTAGATCTCTCCGCCGGAGTTCGATCAACCAATCAGTTAATCAATCAATCCCGCGGTTGCCGATCAGTATCAGTCAACCAATCAGTGAATCAATCAATCACGCAATCGCGGGGACAGTACTTGTTCAATTGAAATGATTATCGATCACCTAGGCATACACCACCATTATCGCATTGAAAGTTATTTGCGTCTCAAGTGTGCACACATTAGTCGCTCACTATGTGGCATACCAAAATCTAAGTCCCAGCAGGGTGCGCGGTGGGGTATGTCCTAATTGACTCCAGTCAGGTATAGAAATAATTGATAATGACAAAAGAATAAATGACGAATGAATACCTAGTACGTAACGAACGTAACCCGGGGGAGTGTGCTTGTTTGTTTGCTTACGTCTAATCGTGTCAAGACAAAAACTCGGGGTTGGGCAGAAATTACTTTCTTTGTACGAACAGTCATGAGGGCTTTAGGGTTGCTATGTACCGTACACAGATATTTACCACGTCGCAGGTGTGTAGACCCACCTAACTACTCGACCAAGAGCAGTACACTGGGACAACAACTTTCAGACACATGTTTCTCAAACTACTGCCTGCTCGCTGTGTTGTCGAGATATATCCAAATGCCTGTGACCCCCATGTATGCTTCAGATAAGTGGATAAGTGTACTGATAACGCAAAACTACATACGTGTATAGCCATGTTGCGCGATGAGGGTCTTCGCAAGGAGTTTAATAATGCCTGTCCAAAACACTATTCACAAAATTTCTAACAGTCCATATTTAGCTACCCAACACCATAATAATAATTATTAATAATTAATATTAATAAAAAAGTAAAATAAAATAAAAATAATAATAGCCTGTGTCAAAAAGGGTCAGTTACACTTCTGTTAAAGACAGTTTTTGTTGAGAAAAGATATGGTTACTAGTCAAAATTAATTTTTGCCTATCTAAAAAGCAGTTTTCTATCTAAAAAGCAGTTTTCCGGAAAATGCCTGTGCAAAGGGCAGGTTTGGCTGGTCCTAGCTAAAGTGACGATCATCCTAACTCCAAATTTCAAACCAATATTCCTATCTAGTAAAAACATCTTTTGATGTGTTCAGATTGTTACATTGGCAAACGTTTCACTTCTCCAGCCGCTTACGCGCCTACGGTTGGTTATCGCGTCAAGCGGTACTACATGCATCTCGGTCAATGACTCCCTATCTATTTGCGCGACCTTCAGTCAGTATGTACTACGTAGTGATAACAACTACAAGTACAACTAAGTATTTCATGAAATAATACCCAAATTATGTACCTTCTCAGCAGCGGTTGTTTCCGTGTTAGTCAAGTATCGCCAGCCTACGATTCCAGCTTGGTTCAGCGGGCAATGAGTGGTGTTGTAATGTTTGGTAGTACGTAACGTGACGTCAAACCTTGCCAACAGTCCAGAGTTTACCGCTAGACTGGCTGAGTCGGATGACCTCAATGTACATGTAGTTGCCAAACGGGATGGGGGGGGGGGTACTCGTCTATATCATTTCACGAGGGTGGGCCGTAAGTTCTCAGAAAGTCCACCAAAGTCTTTCCCAAACGCTCTACTGTAAGCCAGGGTCTTAGCCGATATTTGGAAACTGGGTGTCCAAATAGAGGTTTCATAGACTTTTTCGTGTCCAAAGTATGGTACAAAATACATACTACTTATAAGATAGACCCTATACCTTTACAGATTTTGCTTTTTTAGGCCAGATACTGCTTTGTGTGTCTTATATAAGTGACACTACAGCTTCTACATCTTTTATCTTCTAAGAAAAGTCATCTTCAGCAAATTCTGACATAAAATTTTGGGTGTCCAAACTGTCAAAAAACAGTGTTCTGCGTGTCCAAATGACACGCTGGACGCATTGCGGCTAAGCCCCTGCTGTAAGCCTATGAAACCTATCCTCACCTATACAAAAATGGTCTCGTACAAAAGACGTTCTAACCACAAGCACAACGCAAGCACCACGTAGAGCTTTATACTTAGGGGCCCTAGTGGTTAGAACGTCCGATGTACTCCCTTTGCATTCTTAAGGTAGAACCCTACCCGATACCCGGGTCATTTTTAAAACTTAAATATCTGAAAACTGAGTTAAATGTAGACAACGACACGTATGCTATTGTATAGCTTACATCTCATAGTTACAGAATAATGATAAACTTATCAATAATTTGCTACTTTGAGTTGATATGGCACCCTTTACGCACATAAATGTCTGTGTTTCGTTTTTTGGCAAAATGTCAAGACTCACATATTACTTGAAAACCAAACTCTACCATTTGATCATTCATGTCTTTGGTAAGGTGCAAGGTCCTACCTAAACCGGGGGAATCTGCACGATGAGTATGTTAAAAACATTTTTGAATGTTCCCATAAGCCTCAAGATTACCAACAGCACGTGGTTTACGTAGTTAATGCTGATTTTCAGGTCCTGTCATAATATGAGGTACTTATGACATGACCTTGCACCTAGAGGGGATTCATATCTGCCATATTCTAAAACAATGACTTCGAAGACCGTATCGTTATTCACTTTCAGCCAAAAAATGAGATTAGAATATTGGCCAAAATGGTCTATCTCGAAGGAATCTGCATGGCCGAAGTAGACACCCATGTTGTTTGGGACCAATTTAACACGGAGGTCCCAAAGGGGCCCGCCCTTTGTTCCCGTGGTCGTACCACAATAGAAAGCTGCTAGGTCGAGATTCGTGGCGGGTGAGCACCCCTCATGTGCAATCTTTTGTTTTCATATCCATGCTTAAGGGCCAGCCAAAGACACCACCTAGTGGTGATGATCCTGCTGTACTAAACCATCACCTTAACCACAGAAACCTCGCAAGTACTACGTGTAGTTTTATACTTATGGCCTCAGGAGCGCTGAGTATAAAGCTGTGCGAAGTGCGCAAGCTGCAGTTGAGTGTCTCGACCTCGCCGCGACATTTCTTCACCTGTTCCCCTGCGTCCTGTCAGAAGAGCACTCGCACAGATGTCTCCAGATCGCTGAGCGGTTTGCCTCATCACACCCTAGCGTAGCTACAAGGCTTTACTATGTTTTACTTTATTGTTTATATATGTATGCCTGCACCTATACTACAATTACCACACGAGGGGGTTGTCATTACATGGTAGGGTCCAACTACCCTGCTAGTATACTGCAGTGCCATCTATCCAAAAGGGATGGCATTTACAGTAAATATGGCCTGGAAGTCATTACCAACTTTCTCACATGACTCGGTTGGTACAGCGCTGAGAGACAGCGAGCCAGGCGAAGGAAGCACAGTTCGTTGGATCTTAGATGAAACCCACTTGGTATCTATATCTCCGATAAGAACCTGTAGGTATTTTGTTCAGGTGCAACATCTTTTTAATCTTGCCCACATGAACCTAGCCTGGTTCTCAGGCTGAGTTAGGTTTAATGCCATGCCGCCACCACTACAGGATAGGTGCGATGTGATAACACAGACTTGGGAGGGGGGGGGGTGTACTCGTCTATATCATTTCACGAGGGTGGGCTGTAATTTCTCAGAAAGCGCACCAAAGCCTTTTCCAAACGCTCTACTGTAAGCCTATGAAACCTATCCTCACCTATACAAAAACGAACTCGTACAAAAGACTTTCTAACCACAGGCACAACGCAAGCACCACGTAGAGCTTTATGCTTAGGGGCCCTAGTGGTTAGAACGTCCGATGTACTCCCTTTGTATTCTTAAGGTAGAACCCTACCCGATACCCGGGTCATTTTTAAAACTTAAATATCTGAAAACTGAGTTAAATGTAGACAACGTATGCTATTGTATAGCTTACATCTCATAGTTACAGAATAATGATAAACTTATCAATAATTTGCTTCTTTGAGTTGATATGGCACCCTTTACGCACATATCTGTCTGTGTTTCGTTTTTTGGCAAAATGTCAAGACTCACCCATTACTTGAAAACCAAACTCTACCATTTGATCATTCATGTCTTTGGTAGGTTGCAAGGTCCTACCTAAACCGGGAATCTGCACGATGAGTATGTTAAAAACATTTTTGAATGTTCCCATATGCCTCAAGATTACCAACAGCACGTGGTTTACGTAGTTAATGCTGATTTTCGAGTCCTGTCATAATATGAGGTACTTATGAAATGACCTTGCACCTAGAGGGGATTCATATCTGCCATATTCTAAAACAATGACTCTCGAAGGAATCTGCATGGCCGAAGTAGACACCCATGTTGTTTGGGACCAATTTAACACGGAGGTCCAAAAGGGGCCCGCCCTTTGTTCCCGTGGTCGCACCACAATAGAAAGCTGCTAGGTCGAAATTCGTGGCGGGTGAGCACCCCTCATGTGCAATCTTTTGTTTTCATATCCATGCTTAAGGGCCAGCCAAAGACACCACCTAGTGGTGATGATCTTGCTGTACTAAACCATCACCTTAACCACAGAAACCTCGCAAGTACTACGTGTAGTTTTATACTTATGGCCTCAGGAGCTCTGAGTATAAAGCTGTGCGAAGTGCGCAAGCTGCAGTTGAGTGTCTCGACCTCGCCGCGACATTTCTTCACCTGATCCCCTGCGTCCTGTCAGAAGAGCACTCGCACAGATGTCTCCAGATCGCTGAGCGGTTTGCCTCATCTCACCCTAGCCTAGCTACAAGGCTTTACTATGTTTTACTTTATTGTTTATATATGTTTGCCTGCACGTATACTACAATTACCACACGAGGGGGTTGTCACTACATGGTAGGGTCCAACTACCCTGCTAGTATACCGCAGTGCCATCTATCCAAAAGGGATGGCATTTAAATATGGCCTGGAAGTCATTACCAACTTTCTCACATGACTCGGTTGGTACAGTGCTGAGAGACAGATAGCCAGGCGAAGGAAGCACAGTTCGTTGGATCTTAGATGAAACTCACTTGGTATCTTTATCTCCGATAAGATCCTGTAGGTATTTTAATCAGGTGCAACATCTTTATAATCTTGCCCACATGAACCTAGCCTGGTTCTCAGGCTGAGTTAGGTTTAATGCCATGCTGCCTACACTACAGGATAGGTGTGATGTGATAACACAGACTTGTAGCAAGTCTAATATGAACCTTGGAGATATGTGGGAAGGATTGCGTGTCTCATTAATTTCCCTTGGGTTCTATCTATATATCTCATCACTATAAATAAGTCTAAATAGTTAATGAGAACATGGCTTAATGCCATTTCGTTATCACATTCCCTTATACGGTAGTCTAAATGTAAGTTAAATCAAACTAGCTGTAGCCCTGTCCAACATGTCATATTTCGCACATTTATGACAAAAGTGTAGACTTGCGACAGGCAGTTTGCGAAAAGTTAATTTTCAAGTCTTGGCACAACTGCTGTCATGGGTCCATTGCTACAATCGGGGACATGTATATATATATATGGCCTAGTCATAGGCCAAGAAAGGTATTTCACATCTTTGATAACTTAACGTATGTCTATATACCATTCTAAAATGTCTACCCATATTTAGTTTTATATTGGCTCACCAGGCGGCCAGCATATGTGACCACCCTTGGTGCCATATATCACCAGCTGCAGGAGCTAACCCCTAGACATAAAGCAAATGATAGAGACAAGAAAAGAGATAAGCATAACTTAATAAAATCATTGTCTAGTATCTAGTCTATTTTATATACAGACCTCTATACTAAAGTTAACGAATCTAATGCTACCTAGGAATAACAGTGCGACGTGTGTTTGAAATTATGCGACAGGCACTTTGATCTTGTATAGCTATACATGTCTCGTCCTGCATAAGCTAATGGTTACTCTGATAGCATACACATGTTCCGAATGAGTAAATTGCTTGAGTTACTTAGACTTTTATAATTGTTCACACATAAAGACGACGATGACGACGACGATAACAACAACAACAACAACACGAAACACCCCAGACAAAACAAGCATGACCTCAACTACATCGGCACAGGAAACATCAACAGAAATACCATAACAACAAAACAATAACATCAGAAAAATACAACCACAACACGGCTTTATCAATAGATCCTTCATCCCTGATAAATATTTTTTAATACGCTCTATCTTAGATAAAGGAAAAACAAGTGGATATGAAACCAGCCGGTCAAACTGAACAGGCTGGCCGCGGCGAATAGCCCAAAAGTCGCGTTCTGCGCATGTTGACGCGCAAGTTTCTTAAATTTAAACGATACGAGAGCCCTCATTAGTATTTGTCTCCTAGTGACGTCACGCTTAGGCCAGATTCGAGATCCCTGGCATAGACAGGCTTTCACTGTAGCGCATTTCGTAATTCGTCTCTCGTTATATTCATTCTTTTATTCATCTAAGGTCCTGTGTATTAATGTACATGTCTTACCTGATTCAAAAGTGTTTTAAGCGATCTTCGACGTTCAAAATAATCCTGATATTTGTTGTCAAAATTCCGGTGAAAAGTCAATTATCTATTCCACTTTTGACCACGGATACTAGTACTGAGTACGTAACGATGACTCAGTTTTTCTTATGAAATACATGAGCTTATAGTATCTCTTCAATGACAGATCAACCGTGTATGCAATGCCCTTTCTCTACGGTACCATGACTTTCTAGAATACATTCATATTTTGTGGCCGTACTAGTAGAAGACAAGACGGTAGAACGAGGGCACACACACACGATGGGCCTACTGCATAACACATGTCTAGGCAACTATGCATTGTCGTTGAGAAATCCCTGTTTACACACAACTCTACTATCGTGTGATGGCTCAAGGCCTATCACATCTGTGCCAACTCAACATGTGATGTGTGACACGCGATGATCTTTCGGTGACGTCATTGCTAATGCTGTCTTAGTCAAACATGCAACAGCTAAACTGCTAGCCTACATTCTATGTTATCATACCTCACTTGAAGATCGTAAGCCGTGATTGGCTGACTTAACAGTGAACAATCATCATGTTGCCTGATGCCATCAGTGAGGGCTTCATGTTGCCCGTTGCCACTAGCGACACCTAGCGGGGAATGTGTGAATCACCAGTCATCTGTGACCTTGCTTTGTTTAAATTACAAATGGGGTTTGTTCAGTATGATAAAACAAATATGCCATGCCAGTGGGGGTAACATGATGGAATGTCTCCCCTCGGGAGGATGGTTTTCCCTCGGGCTCCGCCCTCGGGAAAACCATCCTCCCTCGGGGAAACATTCCATCATGTTACCCCCACTGGCATGGCATATTTGTATACTGTTATGGGTATAGCTATTTTGTATATATTTTACCATTACCATGCAGCAAGTACCGCTGGTGGTTAGTAGGTTAGTTCAGTGGTTTGTCACTTGATGGCGCCAAGTAGCGAGTCAAAATGTAACACTACTGTCTGGTAGGAGATCCATATGGTGCCATCTATACGCTATTTACATTACTATAAGCCATGTATACGTCGCCCGGGGGGGGGGGGGGCACTCGGGTACACAGGGGGGCCGCACCTTAGTTACGTATTTCGCGGAAGAAGGGGTCTTTTTTGAAGACCTCCGCATGTCCGCGATTTTGTAAAAGAAGGGTACTTTTTTGTACCCAGGTACGAAGTATGGGGGTCAAAATCCGCTTACAACCCACGAAACATACGCAGCTCTGAGGCCGACTGACTCCCGAAGTATCTGGGCTTCCGAATTTTCTGCCGCCACTTGCTGCCGCTAAACACGCAGAGGATTATAAAATCTGAAGTTAAAATACGTGTTTCTGTTCATCCAATGTCAGTGTTTTGATAAAAGAAGGGGTGATTATTTAGTGGAAAAAGTCAGCGTTTTTATTAAAATAAGGGTGCTTTTTTGGCCAGAAATCAGTGCTTTAGGGGTATTTTTTAATTTTGATAACGAACGTATGCGCCCCCCTAAATACCCAAGTGCCCCCCCCGGGATACGTCGCTAATTAATATTGCTCATTGACAGTGTTATGCAGGTTGGTCAAATCAGACAGGAATATAATCTTTTCTGGGACTTTTCTGAAAGTACGACCCAATACATTCTCTTGCGTTTTTTTACCTCTTTATACATTCCTGCAATACTTAGTCCAGCCGCTATCCAGATACACACCATGGTTAGTGGGGAGGCTAAGGGTGAAAATCGTTCACTTTTTTGACAAAAGCGTGAAAATTGGCACAGGTGTAGTTGAAGGATGGGGAATCTTTTAAAGCCAGGTACCCATCTCGGTTGCCATGGTAACCGGCGGCCATCTCTTTCTGGCCATATTTCTGCCTTAAAATGTAACAGAAATACAGTCTCAGTATCTAAAACCATGTTTTATGGGGTAAGGATTCTATTTCTGATATGGAAAATAGCATCAAGAAGGCGGCCATCTTGGATTTCAAGATGGCCGCCATGTGAAATCATGTTTTTCCGCATGACTTTAGTTCTAAATAACCTAGCAAAACAATGTTGGTGTCTATACGAACATTTTCAGGGACCAGGAATTCATCTATGACATCTTCAATGTCACTAGAGGTTTTATTTGACCATATTTGACCCCACAATGGCTTTTTTACACGTGGAGGCTGTTGGAGAGGCAAAGAAGCTGTTCAGCTCTAAACAACTGTATTTGGCTCCAGATGACTATAATGAAAAGAGGTGGTTAGAAACAGTAGCACTGAGCTACCTACAGTGCATACAGAAATGCAGCCTCAGTGTCTAAACCATGCTTTTTATTTCTGATATGGAAAATAGCATCCAGAAGGCGGCCATCTTGGATTTCAAAATGGCCGCCATGTGAAAATATGCTTTTCCTCATAACTTTAGTTCTAAATAACCTAGCAAAACAATGTTGGTGTCTATACCAACATTTTAAGGGACCGGGAATTCATCTATGACATTTTCAGTATCACTGGAGGTTTTATTTTACCATATTTTGACCACACAATGGCTTTTTCACACATGAAAGCTTAAAACAACTGTATTTGGCTCCAGATGACTTTAATAAAAAGAGGTGGTTAGAAGCTTTAGCAGTAGCATTGAGATACCTACAGTGCGTACTAAACAGAAAAATATTCAAATGATCATCATATGCCCTTCCGGTGACCTTGAAATAACCTTGATAGAAAAAAGTGGATAAATGCAATTTACGATTTTCTATAATTTGGTACCTGGTATGTTACAATTGGTAAAGAAATGAGTGAGTTATGTCAATTTTGCTACAACGGTTATAGTTGGAGTTGATCAGATCTTGATGATTGAATTCAAATGACATCAATACCCATAATAGACTGTCATCTTGCCCATTATAGTTCATTTCTCCTTGGGAACACTTACAACAATCTACTTGGGAGTAGCCATATTGGAATCATGGTAATTGATGTTGCTTACTTTTGAGAAATGTATTTTACCTATTTTCAAGACAGATGAAAGTGGTTGAAATGTCCTCATGTCTGTTAATCTAGGTACTCTCAGGGATGAGTAAAGACATTTCTAACAGACATTTGCATTAAGAAAACTTTTAAAGTACATGGATCTAATACACATCAAAAACTATTCTTCATCTTGTATATATATCCTCCCACATTTGTATTACTGCAGTGTGGCACCTACCTGGAAAATATTGTAATCTTTTGTTTAGATCAACATAATCGTTTTACAAGAAAATCACTTTGATTAATCCAATTCCTCCAGTGGTGAGGCTTTCTTCATTTCAGAACCCTTTCATCTATCAGGGTAATTCCATCTGGAACTCAATTTTTGGAATTCCATAAGACATTTATGGAATTCCATAGATCAATTTTGAAATTCCATAAATGATTTATGGAATTCCATAAATGTAAGCACTTATGGAATTCCATAATTGATTTCTGGAATTCCATAAATCATTTCTGGAATTCCATAAATGATTACTTTAGGGCACTTCGGCATGCCATAACTACCAGCTTCATCGTGTTGGAGCAGCTTGATTGCAGGCGAACAACAATGCATTTATTTGGGAGTTCAAGCTCCCGCACAGAATCTACTTAGCTTAGTAATAAGCCAATGGTAAGTGTAGGAACACTCCTTCCTTTTTCTGCTGTACAAATTGTCCTTTCTGTTTCTCTTTTTTGCTATTTCCTATTTAAAGAGAAAGTTGTTCATTTTTCATTTTTTTGTTTTTGTTCTAGTAAATATCGTTTGTGCTTGTTTTTTTACATTCTTTATGCATTGATTCTTTTATTCCTTAATTTATCTCTTTATTTATTTATTCATTCATTTATAATTATGTATTCATTCATTCACTTATTTATGTATGTATTTACTTCTTTATTCATTCATTTATCCTTAGAAAAATAAAAACTACTTTTCTTCATCTAAGATTTATCTATCTATTTATTTCCTTATTTCTTTATTTGTTTTTTTCATCTATTCACCTATTTAATCATTTTACTTATTATTTTTTCTTTGCTGATTTGTATTTTTCTTCTGCCGCACTTGCACCATCGTCGTCATCGTACGTCGGTTTCGTTGTGAAGCTGAAAGTCATGATCACTGCGAGACTTATTGTTGTTCATATTATGTCCACTAGATGTCCCTCCATGCCTGAAGAGACTCAATTCGTTTAAAAGTTCCGGTTGTAAATCTAGGTTTTTGTACAAAATATTGTCTTTCAAATACAGCATTTAAGTTACGATTAGGGATAAATTATAATATAATTCCTACAAATAGTCAATTTAAGTTACATGACAATGGTAAAAATACATTATAGTTTGCCTGAATCCTCCGTACCATGCAAACTATTCATGTTTCGGTGCACCTAATGTTGGTCAATCGTGCGCAACTTTGACAGACCACAACATGCCCAGTTTAGAAACAGCATGGTCTTGCCGCTATTTATGTTACTCACACTACTGAATTCATTCAAGTTAAGTCAAAGTAAATCGCTATCTATATTCTGATCACCGTTCTCTTCATCAAAAGACAGTGCTACATTCTGCAAGTGGAAACCGTAAGATTTTCTCTCTTTGTTTATGGAATAACTTATTTGACATGTAAAACCTCAAAAACAGAAATTAGCACAGGGGCTTGTATCGTTGAGTGCCACTTAAATGTAGTCACAGCCCTATTTCATAGTACCAGCCTCAGACCCACGATTGAACGCTCAACGATACAAGCCCCTGTGGAAATTAGTGGTAAGTGGAGTTCAACATGTGACATGCAAATTGCAAAACCGTGCTTGTGTCGTCAAACTGAAGTTTAGTATGTTACCCCCTCTTTTTGTGGAGTGGGGGGGGGGGGGGGGGCACTGATTACTCAAGCGATATATATATATATATATATATATATATATATATATATATATATTATATATATATATATATATATATATATATATATATATATATATATATATATATATATATATATATATATATCCTGCAAATAACCCTTTTTAAAGAAGTTGGTGGATCAGAACACCATCATGGCCCTAGGGCCTAGCCCTGAGTGCGAAGATGTCTACATCTTATGCTGTTGTTACTAATGACATCTACGCCCTGACTTCCGCGTATTGGGGTCTTGGTTGTGTATTTTACCAACCCGTAGGCGCACAGATGCGCTGTCCAAAACTTTCATGCAATGATATCTTGGCTTCTCGGACATATTTTACTACGGGCTGGTGTTAATTTTTTTTTCAAAATCAGTGGAAATTAAGTCTTTATTTCGTGAATTTTAAGTCTGAGGCGAGAGAGACCATTCGGAAAATGGTAGACATTGTAGTGATGTCATTGATCACATGATCGCAGCTAGCCAATGAGAAAAATATTCATGTACAAAATAAAACGATGTCCGTCAAAATGGCGGAGCTAGCAGACACTCCGCTTCAAATTTTTAACTAGGCACAACAAAGTGTCAAGCCTGAAATCTAAATTAATTTTACAGCCGACTGATGCAGATTGTTGGGCAGGAGCCAAGATGCAAGTAAAGTCGCAGCGCCCTCACTAGAATCGAGCGTACCCACATTTCTATTTTCTTCTACTTACGTTTATGAGGCTTAAGTTGTGGGCGGTAATTTAGCAGCTAAGAACATCCGACAATAGATTGCGCTAAATACTGACCACGTGGGCTATCATGGCCCATGATTATACTAGTAGCTTGTAGTGTTGGGAATCGTTAAAAATTTCGGGCTCGATTAATTGTCACATTCGCCGAGCGATTGATCGATTGTAATCGATTATTTGGTAGTTTACCTGACACACAATAACGACAAAAATCAATGTGCGAGGTCGCGAAATGTAAATGAATAATGAAACTGAAACTGAAAGTGCAATACCACAGATTGCTCTACGCATCAATTTCATCCTGAAATGAAGTATCAATGTAGTGCATACAATAAAACTGAATCATATAAACAATGTTACTTACCAATTCCGCTGGTTCTGCGAGATTATACACTGTAATCCACTCCAGAAGTGAGTTACAGTGTATCCTGCCGATCGAACGTATCTTTCAAGATGGCGGCCGTCTTGTCGTGTTTATTTTCATTATCGCTCGGCAAAGATCGAGCGATGGAATACAAGTTCGATTGATTGGAACTCGGCCCAAAGCGAGCCGAGCAATCGAGTTTGCGATTAATCGACCCACCACTAGTAGCTTGGATGAAGAAAATGGATATGTAGCGAGAGACCAATTACTATATGCTCTATAGTGAGGAACTGGCATCAGCGAGAGGTAACGTTGGAATCAGGGCTCTAGTATCAATTGCATTTCAGAGAAACCTGATCTCCACCATCAGTTGGGCATGCGCAGAGCACCAATTTTGGGCTATCAGTTGACACTGGTTGAGGCTAGCTTGTTCAGGTTGACCGGCTGGTTTTGAATCCACTTGTGTTTGGTCATCTAAGATTAAAGCGAGCATGCAAGTAACGCGAGTCTTTGATTTACTGTAATGAAGTTCTCTGGTGTAGGTAAAAATAAGGGGAACAAACTTAACTAGATACAATGTATATATCCAATCTATAAATGTACCAGTTAAGTTTTTATCGACCGTTGGACTGACCGGATGTCGTCCCATTGTTATAGCATTCTCATATAGCAACCGCTGTTCCATATAACCTATAATGTTGGTGGTCAAGGGTGATTACCATGCAAACGGGTGAGGCCACTCGGTTTTCTGACCTTTGACCTCAACAAGTATATGTCACAAATATATGTCATACAGGCTTTAAAATGAGGTTTAAGATATAGAGACCATGAAACAATAGGTACAGACAAGACACATGTAAAAAATTCATTTAGGGTCTTTCTTATATGGGAACCAATCTGCAATCAAACAGTTTTAAACTGAGGTGACCTTGACCTTTCATGAGATCTGCCTCTTTCTGAATTTCAAGTTTGGCGCCTGTGGTCAAACTGGGTCAAGCTCTGTTCAACATTCAAACAATCAGCAATCCCAAGACAAGTGCTCTGGTCATAATACCCTATATCTAACATATATGGAATACTAAATCATTTCATTTCAATTTCTGATCATGCTATAATAGCGATTAAGTATGTCCCGTTGGGCCTTGTGGCGAATAAAGCTTCGTCGCTGATGTCAACCCTTTCTCGGCGCTTTGAGCCTTGAACGGGTTGACATCAGCTCCTCAGCTTTATTAGCCACACGGCCCTCCGGGCCATACTTAATCCCTTATGGCGCATTATGAAGGTGCAAGTTTCAGGAAATTTTGGAAACTAGTAGCGTCATCTACCTGCAATCTGGTGAACTAGATGCAACTCGTGCAACCATGCAACATGTACAGATGCTCAAGTGCAATAAATGCACTGCAGGTTCAGAGTTACCTTACAGTCATTGTTGACTATGCCCAATATGAAGTGAATTTCAGATTCCTTAATGCTAAGGTTTTTTGCAGGCCATAACATTAAAAATCTTTCAGTTGCAAAAGTACCATAGACAGCCCTTCACAACACTGCATCGGATGCTTAATGTAGCTGCCAGGACATTTGACTAATTAGAATTCATGGGCACTGAGCTGGCTCAATATAGAAAACTGAAGTTAAGATCTAGTAGTCTTCATCACTAGAAGTGAATGGTCAGTGATTGTCCTTGTGTACTTTGAGTTTCCTGCACTATTAACAAATGCCTGGTCATGATTATATACTGTATACCGTGTTAATATTGCGGCAATTTAATTAATGCGTACTTTGTGCACCCCTTGAGTCCGCATTATTTAAACTGCGCACCACTATTTGGACATCCAGGGCTCAACATTAAGAAAAAAATTGATAAGCCCAGCAGGGCTAGTTACCGAAACTTTTACTAGCCCTGAAATATTTTTGCTAGCCCTGATATTAATGACAACTCTTTTCAAATAGTGACCTGTTGATATCATAGCCTCTGTTGATAACATGAAAAGAATACAGTGTATTGTGGTAAATTGAGTTAAATTATCATCCAGGTATGCAGAGCCAAAGGTGGGCTTCATAATTTTTTAAGCGCTGATATTCTAATTCTATCTAGCCCCTCAGGGCTACTCAAAGGTAGGATTTACCAGCCCTGACTTTCAACAACTAGCCCGGGGCTACAGGGCTAGCCTTAACGTCGAGCCCTGACATCCCATCCTAAAGCTTGTATCATTCAACACGCTGACATGATACTTGTCATTCAACTCCGAAACCCTTGATGGCTTCTAATGGATCTAAGTTTAATCGCAACTTAAGCACCTCGCACACTCGAGTGTGATCAAACATGCGGGTAACTACTAATCACAATTGCATATTGCAACCAGGATATCACAGTTTGTGACTGGTGCTGAAAAATAGAATGACATAAAGATTGCACTTGCTTTGTTAGCGGCATCTGGCATTTATATAAAGGAGCTGACCCGCTTTTGTGTAGCAGCAGCACCTTTTCAAATACTAGTCGGGTAGATCGCATACCAGTTGCCCCCTACACACGGCCTGAGCTGTTGGGAGAGAGACAGAGTTTAACAGTGCGCAATCAATAAACTGCGCATCAAAGGCAGTTGTCTGCCAGGCGCATTATTTTATATGCGCAATATAAACACGGTATACAGTATTTGAAATATATTTGCATACAATGTTTATAGATTTTGCACAGCTTATTCACTAAAAGATCATATTGATTTGAGCTCCCTTAGGTCAATATCGTTATGGCGCTTGTTTTGCTTGTTTATGGACTGTTGGGCATACAATGGAAATCATATATAATGCACAAACTATGATTAAAAAGAGAAATTGAATAAACAGAATTAGTGACATGATGTTTCATTGGGTTATTGGATTAACCAGTTGTGCAGTAAAAATCATGTATAATGCACAAATTATAATTGAAAATGGCAAGCTGTGCATACAGACAGGCTGAGGTTGCTTTTCATCCAGAAAGTGGGTAGATTCAGGTATCCAGTGAAAATCATGAATAATGCAAAAACAGTGATTACAAATGGAAAATTATGCAATGGTCCAGCGGATATGGGATACACTCATGCAATTTTTGATAAAAGCGCCAAATTTTCACTGTGGTAGTTGATAGCAAAGTAACAATTTTAAAGTTAGGAGGCACTCTGTATTCGGCCTAGGTTAGCACGTTTTGGAAATGCCTGCCGTAGGTCATTTTCTATTATATAGAGTTTTATAAATTGTTATCACCTTGTCGCCTCAAGCAAGAAGCCAATGAAAGTTATGTTCTGCCTTGGATATCAGAACCAACATGATGATATTTGAAAGAAAGTTATTCAGGTACAATGTAGCATCATTTTAGGGTAAAATAAGTCTAAATGGCCACAAAAACTGATGCATAGCTAACCTTATAACTTAGCCCATCCAGGTAGACTTTATCAGTAAAGCATTTTCACAAGTTGTTGATACGGTATTACCATACAGTACAGATCCAGTCATTACTTACCAAGTTCATGAGATTTGAGATTAATTTCATGGATGGTGAATTTCAATCTTGAATGAAAAAACAGTCAAAACTTTGTTAGAAAATATTCTTGTCCCAAGAGCATACTTAAGAAAAACTTTGCTTTATCAGGGCTCAACATTAAGAAAAAAATTCAATAGCCCAGCAGGGCTAGTTACCGAAACTTTTACTAGCCCTGAAATATTTTTGCTAGCCCTGATATTTTCAAATAGTGACCTCTGTTGATATCATAGCCTCTGTTGATAACATGAAATGAATACAGTGTATTGTGGTAAATTGAGTTAAATTATCATCCAGGTATGCAGAGCCAAAGGTGGGCTTGATAATTTTTTAAGCGCTGGTATTTTAATTCTATCTAGCCGCTCAGGGCTACTCACAGGTAGAATTTACTAGCCCTGACTTTCAATAACTAGCCCGGGGCTACAGGGCTAGCCTTAACGTCGAGCCCTGTTTATTAGCAATTGCTTACCTCTTCATGTACTGACCATGTGCTTTGCGTGGTAATAACATAAAAAAATAAAAATGAAAAAAAGCTTTTTAAAAACACTAGTAATCTCATTGAACCCTTCTATAAAACAGAAGTGTAGCTAATGTTACATTTAGGATATTAGGAAAAGAACTCCTTTTCTAATATTAGCCTACGAAACCTCATAAAAAGTATGTACCTTTTGCTATACACCAATACTGTCAAATATGTCTGGTGGGTTTGGTTAAAACTGTTTCACAAAAATTTGGTTCAAAAAATTTTAGGCTTTACTGAAATGTCTTTTACACGCATGCCAAATAAACAGTTGTGTCTAATCTAAAAACATTCTTCCCAGAAATCCCATTTCATCTCTAACTGATCATTATAAATTCCTCAGTGATTTTCCTAATAGTCCTAGCATCAGACATTAGCTCAAGCAGGAATGGGTTATGTAGGGACTGGAGACAAGCTAAAGGCAATTTCCAATAGCATGACATTACCAGAAGGTGCTGCCATCTATATGTTGAGTGAAGAACTATATGTGTTATGCTGGTTTAAACTTATTGCTTGTGCTGCCATCTGTATTCAGGAAAGCACATGAACTGCTGTGAGTGGTTCTTACATGCAGGTTGGGTAGGTGCAACAGTCAGATATGCATCAATAAATCTTAAAATGATAAGACCAATGGTGAGAAAGGTTTTATATCAAGAAGTATGAATTATCAGACTATAATTTGCTTCCTCATAATTCAAATGCTTCCATTGAGAGGTTCATAATCTCAGCCAAGTAAAACCTTTCCCCCTAAGTTGACCCACTGCTGTGTAGTGTATGTAGTCAAGATGTAGTACCAAGGTCCGTCTATAGATGGCACACGGGAGTCTGTCCTTACTCAGCTTCATACAGTGAAACCTGTTATCATGTTATAACTGGAATGTCATCCTGGTACGGTACCCTCAGTGAGAGTAACTTGTAAGAGTCTAAAATGTAATGTTCCCTTCAAATGTCTGGTGCCAAATTTTAATGGAGATTATTGGCAAAAATCCAGTACCAGGTTGTTCATGTTTGGCTATCTTATAACATTTTGGTCCAATGTAGTCATTTGACATATCAAAATTAACCTTGAATCAAGCACAACATTCTGATATCCGATAAAGCCTGATTTTCAAACTATGTACATGTAGAGGGTCTTTTAGATTGGCAAGCTGTGCTCTTCTTAAAATGAATTTGATTATCTCTTATGCATGGTTCTCTAGGTTGTGTAACCACAAATGCATTAATGCACATGTAGCATTGGGGGGGGGGGGGGTTGATGATAAATCTTATACCAATCTTCTCACTGATTAACCCCCTCCCCCCTCATATTTGGCTACCTTGATCACTGGGCATGCCTAGTCATCATCTGGTCACTTCAATCTGAAGCATGCTTTTTGCTTTGATATGCATAAACATGTATACTTACATTGACTTTTTGTCAATTCACTGATTTCAAATATAGCTATGTTGCATGAATAATTTTTATACATATATTAATAAAAGATTTTAAATACTAGCAAATACATACCTAAAAGCTAAATTAGGGCCATATAGTGCAGTATATATTATTAGGCATGTGCCATTTCCACTATTGGATTCGCAATGTGTATTCTAACCATGCAGCGGCTTTGAAAAAGATAAATGGGCTTCACATTCCCTTTGTCCACACTTTACATGCTATGAATGCTATATATGTACATTGTTGCATTAATGCAAACATTGTTGTATACATTGTAGCATCCTGACTGGTGTAGTGTGTAATTTATTGATGGGATGCTTCTATGCGGTTAGTAGGGCAATAGTATCATGGTAGGCAATAATCGCTAGTGCTGCTGCTGCCGGTGGCTGACTCATTGAGGGTGTGCATGCATTAAGCCTACTGCCGGTCTATTGTGTAAGCACACAACACTGCCTCCAGGCTCTTCACACACATCCATGAACACAGATAACACCACTCTGGTGTACATAATGAGGCGCGCCTGTCAGCCGTCTACTAGCTAATATGCATGTTGCAAATGGATTGTGACAGCTGGTGTCAAAAGGCACTAGGATAGCTACTGAAGGGAATCTGCTGACAGCTACTTCATAACCTGAATATTCCTGCAGGTCCTCTATTGAAGCTTGGCTATTGTTTCTACTTGCCCTACAGCATGCTTACTTTCCCACAACATCTTCACTTGCCCTACAAATTATTTAATTGCCCTTTAAAACGCTTACCTTCCCACAAAATGTTCACTAACTCTACCGAGCATTTACTTGCTCTTTAAAATGTTCACCAGCCAAGGCAGCCATACAAATCATTTACTTAAAAACAAAATCTTCACCAGCCATACAAGTCATTTACTTGCCCTTTAATATGCTTACTTTCTCCCCAAATCTTTACTTGCCCTACAAATCATTTACTTGCCCTTTAAAATGCTTACCTTCCCACAAATTGTTCACTTTTATCAGCTATGCGAATCACTCACTTGCCCTTCAAAATGCCTACTTTCCCATAAATCTTCATTAACCATATAAATCATTTACCTGCCCTTCAAAATGCACACAAGCCATAAAAATCATTTATTTGCCCTTTCCAAATATTCATTTTGCCCTACGAATAATTGTTTTGCGGTTCAAAATTGTCACTTGCCCTTCAAAGCATTTATCTGTCCTATGAAAATGCTTACCCTGCAAAAAGATCTCTTAAAGCATTTAAATGCCCTATATGATACCTGCTTGCCCCATAGCATTGTTATAACTGAAGTAAGTATTTACAATTCATGAATGCCTGTCTGCCTGCGAACATGAGTCACAAAGGGCAAGTTATGGCACATTTCTGCTGCCCTATAGGGTAAGTGAAGTGTACATGATGGACTGACCCTATAGTATTTATTCAAGTCTGGGCAAAACCACTGTTGCAGTTTTATTTCATTATTTCGTCACAATTGAGACTTAATCATTGCTAGGGGATACCGAAGTCTAGTGACTAGTTTTTGTTAACATTTTCTGCATTTATCCAGAGAGATACATCCCCTTGATCCGCAACCCCATAGGCATAGCATGCTAGTACCTAGATTGTGTGCGCCTCGAGTTACGCGGTGTAGACTGGGGAAGTATTGGTGACGTGATTTTTTCAGAAAGAGGCTGGCAGGATGTTGGCTGGAATCCAGGCATGCGCAACTGGTTTCGCGGCAATTTCAGTCTGACCCAGGGCCTGTAACCCGAGCGGTTCCGGAATTAGATGGGCTCAGCTGCAGGCAGCCAATCCTGGGGGTACACATGTTATCTATGACTCATAGAGAGGCAGCGATATTTGATGACGCATGCACAGCACCCACTCCCTGTCTACTACTCCCAGATTTATCACAGATACCACACCACATCTTATTTTACTAGAAGCTATGTTGATTGCCTTTTATTGTCATATCCACACCTTATATGGGTATTAACCAGAGCCAATCACATGCAACATCTAGATGTTGCCAGATCTGAGTAGAGCTGGAGGATGTCAAACAGGCTATAGTTGTTAATCACACAGCAGCATCAGCGCTGCCCTCCACATCCAATACATCTCTGTCAGCCAGACATGTTATTGGCACCGTGCCAGGTATTTATTGGCAGGCTGCCAGCTTTGTTATCTTTCGCCTTCAGAATGTCTGGCAGCCTTCCTGTGTTCCTCCCCTTGCCTGTGTGGTTTGCTATGACACACACGGAGTCTGGTGATTAGATTAGAGGAGTTGGGAGCAGAGGGTTCTGGCTGTGCCTCTACTCAAGAAATCTGAATAACTTCAGAGGTGAAAAATAGGCCCCAGTTCTTACTACCTAAATGCCATGAAATAAGAAGCCTGACAGATGAAGGCTTATAACTGTCTGATCTTAAATACCACCACTCCATTGGGAGTGTAGATTAATATACACATTCCTGGGCCAATCCTGTTCAGTCTTTTATCCCTGACATGTATACGGCATTGATTGCCATAATGATATGCTCAAGTTGGCAGCGCAGGCTTAGTTGGAGGTTGCCCCAGGATACTGCGGTTTCCTTTTGAAAGCATTTATAACTGGCTTGTTATAATGATGAAGTGGAAACAATGCAGAGAAGGTGGTGGCTATGAAGTAAATTTATACCTAAATCTAAATCTGGAAAACAAAATTGAATGGAATACAACGTCCAGTTAGCAGTTATTTTCAAAAACTTTGTGACTTTCATCTTGCCTTGAAATTTTAATCATCCCCACTTTTTCTACCTTATTGAGGCTTATTTTTTGTGAATGCCAGTTGTAGTTCAGAAACCCGAAGCGCCCGGGGTAAACCACTGCCAAATCCAAAGTCACTGATGACCTTTTCGCATGACTGGAGCGGGATTCAAAGCTGGCACTGTGGTTGGAGTGAATGGGCTGTTAGCGATAGTGCCTCAGACCACTACGCTATGTGCTCTCATAGTCAGGTCACACATGATAAACCTCATGTCCAAACATCTTGAATTGTTGACGACTAAATTTGGATTTATTACTTGCCTAAGGATTTAGCCAGTTAAAAGCTAGGTCCCTTGAGAATAAAGATATTTACACACTTAAGCTGGCACTAAGCCAGCCTTTATCTTCAATTACAGACGCATGAAGAAAAATATAGGTTTTATGGTGTGAACTTTTGACCTTTACAGCAGCGGAAATTTCCACTGCAGACATGTGGCTGCAGTTACAGGCATTCATTAACAGCGGGAGGAGACAATGTGTGGTTGCTATGGTGTGTTCTATATTTAGCACAGCCGATGTGGTGGCAGCTGCTAGTGTGTGTGTACTGGGCCTATAAATGCCATGTAGTATAATGCATACTCAGCTGCATGGCTTCATTTTCATGTATTGACCGTTGCTCTTTAAACATATAATAGGATTAGGTTTATAGCATGTGGGTGTGACTCATTTGAATATATTTGCATATTGGGTAACCATGTGACAGTGTTTTATGATATTAATAATGGATTGGCAACTTATCTTTAATATATTGATACCATGTGAGTTATTTATTTAGCGTAGACTGATATGATAGCATGTGAATAAGACCCATTTAAATACATTTGTGTGTTGGATAACCATGTGACAGTTTTCAGTGCTATTGATAATGTATTGGCAACATGTGTTTGTATACTTTCATGTGATTTCTGTTTCATGGAAAATAATTGCATGCCTTTGACTTATTTGAATACATTCACTTATTATGTAACCATGTGACAGTTTTCATTCATCATCAAACATGTATCAGGCAACACATTATTGCAACCACATGGAGCATGTGCGTATGAATCATATTAATATATTATGTTTGCCTATTGGGTAACCATATGGCAATTTTCACTACAACAACTATGTATTGGTAGCATGGACATGGATCTATTTCTTGTACTGACTGATGTGGTATGTAGACAATGAAAGTGTGAAGTTGTACTAATTTGCATATTGGATCCCCATGTTACAATTTGCAGAATCATTAAGCAATGTATTGGTAATATGAACTTGCTTTAATTACATCTTTAGGCCACTCCAATTTATTTACTTGTCTTACGTGCTCAGGATGTAGGAAATGAGCCATTTTGGAATAAAAAAAAAAGTTGAAAAATGTGACTTTTTTTATTTTTTTTAGAGTCTGACGACTAGGACTGGTAGGGATATGTTTCTACCAGCCTATTCTCAACTAAAGAAAATCAATCAATCTATTAATCCCTGTAACCTGAAGGGTGGGAGGTATACCTCCTCAAGTCTGAGGCTCTACTACAGCAATGATAGCTTCCTGTAGTTGATTGAATCACACTTACAAAGAATATTCTTAAAACTTGCACTTTTTTTTTTTTTGGAGTCTGACAGAAAATTTCAAAACCACTTTCGTCCGTAAGACACCAAAGATGACTTTTTTTTTCTTTTTTTTTGGAGTCTGACAGGATTTTTTTTCCAAAAAAAGCGCGTAAGACAAGTAATTAAATTGGAGTGGCCTTATAGGTGAATAAGAGGATGGATTGGTTGCCACAGACCAATTACCATATGCCCTATAATGAAGCCATGGACTCACCAAAAATGTACAATTAGGCATATTTATAGTATGCATTTTATAATATGTTTTCAGGGACTTCATATTTTTGTCATGATTCCAAACTATATGTTTCATGCATGATAGCACAGGGATATAACTTGTTTTTAGAATGTTATCCCTTCAGTTATTAGTTTTTCATCATCCCACCAAGGGGAGCATTCATATCTGCAGGCAAAAACTGTCATTCCAGTTTGAATTTGGAGTTGTTATATCATTTATTGTCATTTTTATGCCATTTTTAGCTATTCAAATTGGTAATTCATGAAGATGCAAATGTGCAATTTTGTGAAGGACCATCGTTGGTACCTTTGCATCTGAAAGAGCACGTGGGACCTTTAACCAAAAAGAGGGGGAATCTATGTCCAGTTCCAGTTTCCAAATCTTTGCAGTTGTCAATCAGTGAGAGTAAAAGAGCATTGTAAGTACTAACATATGAAATTCAATAATGCCAGAGTAAAATCACCGACTTGAAAGGCAAGTAGCTGGCTACATCCTCAAATGCCTCCAGCCAGATTTGAAACAGGATTTGAAAGATCCCCTATAATTGAAATACTGTAGTTAATACTAGTTATGTTGTGAGGCCCCTATGATTATTTTGAATTTTATCACTGTTCCTGCCATGTTGTTGCAAAGTTGTGCCTAGCCAATTGTAACCGGTCAAGGAATCCATAGTGCCTGGAGAAAATCACCACCAGACATAAAGTCACTGGCAACTTTCTCATGTTTGCCGGGATTTGAACCAGAGGAATGGGGAGACACAGCAAGCAGTTGCATGTGTCTTAGACCACTTTGGCTATCAGGACCAGCACCCTAAACTGATGGGTGTGGTGTAGCTTGAAGAAAATTTGCTAAGCCAAGCATCTGCATCTAAGCCAAGCACTGGAGTCTGTGACTAGTGCAGTGGCTTGATCACTATATTAACGTGCATCATTGTGAAGGGACGGAAATGGTAACCAGCAAGACTCGTTTACACTGCTTGTATGAAGGAAGGAATTTCTTTCATGTCTCTCTGGTTTCTGTCTAATTTCAACCCACCTGGATGTTGAAAGCAATACAAGTTCAAAACAAACGAAAGAAGGCTCCTGATCTGAGCTATGTCCTCCAGGTATATGTTCATTGGACTTAGCCTGCCCAGATATGCAAACATAGCATTCAGACTTTTTCATTGAGAGAGATGCCATTGATCTTCAGTGAAAGATCTGAATCCTAGGTCTTCCTCTTTATACATCGATTTGTCCGGTTATGGGAACATGTTGGCTACTGAAGCTCACTTAATGCATGATTCATTTTCTTTCAGAATGATTTTTTCACTAACCGTTATATCTTCTATTGGGCCTAAAAAGTTGTTTGCTGTATCCCTAGCCGAAACAAGTTTTATTGAAAAAAATGCCTACCCTTAATTTTTTCTGCCCTTTCAACTCCCAATCAACATGAAACATGCATGAAACACATTATCTGGAAAACAAAATTTTACCTACTCCATTTTTCCAGGATACAAATAGTTTCTTTTTTAAGGCCTAAATAAAACTATATTTTTGTGAACAATATTCTTACATGTAATGAAGCACATTTTTTCAAACCATATTTCAACTGAACTATGGTATTTTTGTGTAACATATTCTTTTGAACTGCATGTTCTTTGTTAATCACTTGTTCTTTGTGAAGCAGAGTATGTTCCAAAAACTTATTCATTGAAATCTTTGACAGTGCACGGTCATACAATCATGTGGATACCACTTGAAGTCTTCTCTGCATATTGCACACACTATTGAATGAATTGCTTTTAGTTTGGTTTGGTAGTGATTAACATTGGCTTTCAGCAGTTTAGGTCATATTGCAATGAGACATTCCTGGAACAGGGAAGGAGTTCCCGTCACAAATTGTGCATTGTTCCAAAGGCTCTGTTGGTTGCAAAGACACCATAGACAGCCCTCCACAATGCTGGAAGTGTGTAAAGCAACCAGGCCATCCCACTAAAGAAGCTATAGCACTGAAGTGAACATGTAATATGCGAACATGTAATACTATGCTTTGGATCCAGATATCTGAATTCTGGGTGACAGCTGATCCATATTTCATATAGATTGGTTGGTATGCCAAGGTGCCCTCTATACATCTGGAACAATAGTAATAACGATCCAGGAATAAAGAATCAATGGCAAAATTATATGGTATTCTAAACTCTAAAATAACAAGGAGTGAGTTAGTATGCTAGCAATTAAAGGAATTTCTACTAGCATGTTTTATGTAATTTTTCTACTAATAGGAGCAAACTGGTATGATGTGGCATGGGCCTCAGTTTGACATTAAGGGAGAGTAAAATGGATACATGACTGTTTAGAATAATTCAACATGGTCACATTTTGGCCAAGGAGGGCAAATGAACCATTAAGAATAATAATGAGGTTTGGAGGATGTGGCATTACAGTAACTTATGGTCTTAGGGCAAGGGAGGGCAAGTAAATTATGAAGAAACCAGAAGCGTGTTTAAGGTAGTGTTGCATGGTCCCATGCTCCCATGCACATGTTGCATGGTAATGTTGCATGGTCCTATGCACATCAAGGAGGGCAAGTAAGCTTCTAACTCTTGGACACTAGGTTAGAACAATATAAGGCATTCTCTTGCTTGGTTTGAAGGGGAGTTGGATTTGCCAGAAGCTTTGTGTGGGATGGTGTAGAGGCTTCATTTGTTCATAAGAGAAGTTAAGTGGATTTGCCAGAAACAGAAGCTTGTTTTGTATGATAAAGGTGGTTCTCTTGTTGACTAGGGAGAGCAAGTGGGTATGCTAGAAAAAAAAACCTTGTTTTGGATGATATAGAGGGTCCCCTTGTTGGATAGGGAGGTGCAAATGGATTTGCCATACACAAGCTTGCTTTGGATGATATAAAGGGTTCCCTTGTTGGACAAGGAGGGCAAATAGATTTGCCATAAGCAAGCTTGTTTTGGATGATATAGAGGCTTTTCTTGTTGGGTAGTGAGGGCAAGTGGATATGCCAAAAAGTAGAAGCTTGTTTATGATGATTTAGAGGGTTCTTTTGTAGGGTAGGGAGGTCAAGTGGGTTTGCCACAGGCAGAGGTTTGGTTTTGATGATATAGATTATAGAGGGTTCTCTTGTTGGTAATGGAGGGTTAGTTTTTTGCCAAAAGCAGAAGTTTGGTTTGGATGATATAGAGGCTTCTCGTCAGGTCTAGGTAAAGAGGGTAAGTTGGTTTGCCAAAAGCAGAAGTTTGGTTTGGATGATATAGAAGGTTCTTTTGTTGGGGAAGGAGGCCAATATAGCAAGCTTGTTTTGGATGATATAGAGGCTTTTCTTGTTGGGTAGCGAGGAAAAATGGATATGCCAGAAAAAGAAGCTTGTTTATGATGATTTAGAGGGTTCTTTTGTTGGGTAGGGAGAGCAAGTGGGTTTGCCACAAGCATAGGTTTGGTTTGGATGATATAGAGGGTTCTTTTGTTGGGTAGGGAGGTCAAGTGGGTTTGCCACAAGCATAGGTTTGGTTTGGATGATATAGAGGGCTCTTTTGTTGGGTAGGGAGGTCAAGTGGGTTTGCCACAAGCATAGGTTTGGTTTGGATGATATAGAGGGTTCTTTTGTTGGGTAGGGAGGTCAAGTGGGTTTGCCACAAGCATAGGTTTGGTTTGGATGATATAGAGGGTTCTTTTGTTGGGTAGGGAGGTCAAGTGGGTTTGCCACAAGCAGAGGTTTGGTTTTGATGATATAGAGGGTTCTCTTGTTGGTAATGGAGGGTTAGTTTTTTTGCCAACAGCAGAAGTTTGGTTTGGATGATATAGAGGCTTCTCGTCAGGTCTAGGTAAAGAGGGTAAGTTGGTTTGCCAAATGCAGAAGTTTGGTTTGGATGATATAGAAGGTTCTTTTGTCGGGGAAGGAGGCCAATATAGCAAGCTTGTTTTGGATGATATAGAGGCTTTTCTTGTTGGGTAGCGAGGAAAAATGGATATGCCAGAAAAAGAAGCTTGTTTATGATGATTTAGAGGGTTCTTTTGTTGGGTAGGGAGGTCAAGTGGGTTTGCCACAAGCATATAGGTTTGGTTTGGATGATATAGAGGGTTCTCTTCTTGGGTAGGGAGTGAGCTAGCATATTTGCTACATAACAAGCAGAAGCTTGTTATGTATAATTTAGAATGGACTTGGCAAGGGGGCAAGTAAATTTGTGGTAAATAAAAGCTTGTTTTAAATGATATGATATGTTTCATGTTTGGCAATATGGCAAATAAGTTTGGTACAATCATAAAGATGATGTATCATACCTTATCTAGGATGAAGGGCAAGTAGGAGGGCAAGTAAGGTGTTGCAAACAGGAGGTTGATGTAGCATGACCTTATCTTTGAAGAAAGCCAAGGAGGGCATGTCATTTTTTGCTATCATGAGGATGATGTTGCATGTCCTTATCTAGAATACAGGGCAAGTAGGAAGGCAAGTAAGTTTGTTGCAATCATAAGGATGATATTGTATGTCCTTATCTAGGACAAAGGGCAAGTAGGAGAATGAGTTGGTTGCAATCAAAAGGATGATGTAGCATGACCTTATCTACGAAGAAGGGCAAGTAGGAGGGCTAGTTAGTTTGTTGCAATCATAAGGATGACGTAGCTTGACTTTACCTTTAAAGAAGGGCAAGTAGGTGACCAAGTCAGTTTGTTGCAATGAGAAGGATGATGTTGCATGACCTTACCTGGAAGAAAGGCAAGTAGAAGGGCAAGTAAGTTTGTTGCAAGTCTCTGCTTGATCCCAACAAGTGGGTTGACCTGGTCGGTATATAAATGTGTGGCATTTTGTAGGACCATATATGGTGCTTCTGCAACTGGAACTATTTATGAAGAGAAGGGAATTTCTTCCCAGTTTTGAGGGTTTCTGTCTTGTCTTGATATGACCTAAGTTAATGAATGCTACATAAAAACCAATGCCCCCCTCCCTCTCAGATTGATATATAGCATGGTCCAATTTTAAACACACAGAACTCTGAATGAATTGATAATGAATTGACACATTTGCCTTTATTTGGTTGTCTTATCATTATTAATCTGCTCCCACTCATGGTCTGATAAGATATTAATACCAGTGTTGATTGATGTGTTGACTAGTGTACTGTCCTGATAGTTCAAGGTCCAAATATTAACATTTGATATATCCCAATCTTATCAGTTTATGGTCGAAGTCCAAATTTATTCAATTCAAGGCTGGTTACTGGTTAGTGAGTCTATTCCTTGATTAATTTCCCAATCATGACCTTCCACAGAGGTGGTAGTGGTGGTTAGGAAAATTGCTTTACTTCCTGTAGAACCGGTAATTATGCCTCAGCTTAATTTTGCCTAATTGCAAATGGCACAATCAGGGGAAACAATAGATATTAGACATGCCTGATTAAAGACCTCTGAGATCAGTAAGTGCAGCATACTCTGTGTTAGACTGTTAGTAATAGCATAAATAATTGCATCCCTATACCTATTTGCAGAACATCCTGCATCCCACACATGGACCACAAATGAGTGTTAGTTATCTGGGCTAACAGTTTTGGTCAAATATGTGGTAAATTGGTAGGTGTCCTTACCGGCATAGTGCTTACATAATTAGCAGGTCAGTAGCTGTTTTAAATTGTAAATTAATGGGGATCCAGGGTTTTAGCCAGGTTTTTAAAAAATGCCTGTTCAAAAGTGCAATTCTCAAACCTAGGCAGTGGTGAGAGACAGGGTTCGATCAGTGAAAATTGGCTAAACCACTTGGCTATCGGGGAGGCCCCTTAACATCTCAAAATAAACCACGATACTGTACTTTTCTAGAATCATATTGCCATGTAGGTCTAGAAGATGTATGTATTAATTAGTTTAAGGTCTTGCATGCTGGAACCCCATATTTTTAAGCAATTGTGTAATAACCATGACAAAAATAATTAAATGAAAGTCTTTTATCTTTCTCTTTAGATGTGTGACTAAGCACTAAGGCAAAGCACAGTTGGAATATCCAGCAAGGTAGGTACGCCAGAGTGAAACTTGTGATTTTTTACTCAAATGCCTCATTGATTCTGACATGATACCTCCCTCTTCCAGCGACTTCTTTAAAGAAAGCTGCCTCTCTCAAATCATGCATTTCTATCCCAATAAACATTTAACTACTTCAGTTATAACAGCATTTTTAAAGGTATTGTTGGAGGGCAGATATTTATGATAGTTAAAAATGAAAATGGAATGGTTGATATGCGTTCTTATCAGTTTTGAGGTTTTTTTTGGCACAGTACTCATTGGCGTCTGCATCGAAACTTGTATGCAAGATATCTAAAAAAACAAAAAAAACAATCCAATTTTCAGGGACCCTCTCTCATAGCATTCCCATGAACTGATTAAATTTTGGTTTTCTTTTATATGCATTTTAAAGGTCTAGATAAAAATCTCTATGCCTGTTGGTTATTAAAAGGTACTGCAACAATATATATATATATATATGTATATTCTTATATATATATATATATATATATATATATATATATATATATATATATATATATATATATATATATATATATATATATATATATATATATATATATATATATATATATATATATATATATATATATATATATATATATATATATATATATATATGTAATATATATTTATATATATATATATATATATATATATATATATATATATATATATATATATATATATATATATATATATATATATATTCTTTTAGATAAACCTTTTTTGCAACAGTTGTATCATTTTAGACAAATTCAGTTTTGTGCCAGGGTTTCAGTCATTTTTGCATTTTTTTGCATCATTTTGTATTGTCCAAATGAGCCACCAGCAATATAAGGGTGATATCTTTCGAGTTTGGAAAATATAGAATTGATGAAAAATATGCCCAATGTGTACAGAGAGCTGGATACCAGGGAGAAGTAACAAGTGGTAGGGCTCGATCGATCGATCGATCAAAATAAATCTTCCAATTGATCGAAAAAAATATGTGAATTGTCATGTCAATTACTGGATTGTAGAGTAAACACATTTTTTTCGGCCTTTTACACAATTTGTTTGCCCTTTTTAGCCAAGAATTTTGTTTAGAAACTCAAGTATTCGATCAAAAAATGTTGTCTTTGCATTGTGCGAACCTTAGGATCCTAGCAACAAAACTATAGTGTGGAACATGTGAAAATATCCTATTAGAGCAGTTCTTCAAAATCAAATCGAAATAATCGGAATTGAAAAAAAATGTCAATAATAGAATCGGAAAAAAAATGGATGTCATTGACAGTCCTAGCCAATAATGATAAAGTTACACAAGGCCAAGTGTGGGATCGGTGCATATGGTTGTGTTGCACTTGAGTCATAAATGGCCTGTCTCTAAAAACTACAGCTTGCCTATCGACTGAAAGCATGGCATTTCAGTTCAATTCCCCTGTGATCAACCCCAAATAACATGCAGGCACCCACATAAGCACTGTACTAGCCCGCTTGCCCCGGCAAGTGGATTTTTGAAAAAGGGCTTTTGGGCGAGTACATATTAGTTTGCCCTTGCCTGACAGGCAAGCTGATTTTCTAAACACTTACCCAGAAATGTACAAACAATGCATGTGCCAAAATAAAAGGAAATGGTTTTAAAATCATTAAATCCGTGATAAATAATAAATACCATTCTAGCATTTGCTATAACTTATTTCGGGCAAGCCAAAAATTATGTCAGGCAAATGAAACTCATTAACTACTTACCCGGCATGGTAAGTTACTTCTGAAACTTATGTTGGTGCCTGACATGCAAGATCTGCTGGCTTTGAATCCAGGTTATCTTCATCTAATATATGTAGCAGCTTCTGTACAGTTATCTTGGTCTATTGACAATGGAAGTAGCAAAGCTCTTATGGAAATATTGTTTAGATAAGGGGACAAACCATAGTCTTAGCCAGCAGGGCGTCTGGGCGCCTTTTGGACACTCAAACCCTCAAAAATCAACCCTAAGGACACCCCAAAAAATTTGAGGGGAATTTCTTAAAATGTCAATTTATAGCATACAATTGAATTTTTTTTCTCCTAAGTATAATTTCTATGGCACAGTATATAGACATTATGCCTTATTTCAATTAGTAAATACATGTTTATGGTTGTAATCTGAGTATATTGTGGGTTCCCTTGAAAATTAGTATGACCACAAATTTTACAAGTGCCAATTTGGGCACCCAGTTATAAATCCTGGCTTAGACCCTGGGACAAACCAATTGTTAATATTGGTATAAGGCCTAAAAAAAGAAATTGTTTGTTTCCTGTAACAGTCTGAAAAAAATTAGTGTAGGTAGGTCAGTAAATTTCTTTTTTTTTTGGATTATTTTTTTGGTCAAATATGTCTGTTTTATGCATGTTTTACGTTGATTGGGAGTTGGGAGGGTGGAAAAAACTTTAGGGTAGGGATTTTTTTGAAAAAAAAAATGTTAGGGTAGGGTTACAGGAAACAAACAACTTTTTTTTTGGCCTAATCATGAAAAGGGTCCCTCTTGCAGGATATTCTATATATGCACATACAGGAGAGTTACGTGTATCATGTTTACAAATCGTCCCAATCTAGATGGCTCTCCATTTCGGTGATCACTTGAATCAGGCTAGGATGCTTATTTTCTAATAAAGTATGAGTAAATATGCCCTTTAATCAATGGCCTTATATTTATCATGAAGATAGCACAGTAGCGTTGATATGATGATGATTTATGATAGCGCCATATAGCATGTGACCATGCTAATCTTATGGTCGACAGCTTTTGTGATACTCAATTTTTAGCACTTAAAAGTTAATATTTCACAGCCACAGCTGTTGCAAATACTAGCAGTTTCAACACTGCCTGCACTGGCAGTTTTACTTTTTAGTGCCTCTTGAGCAGTTTTATTTTGTGATTTATGATTTTTATGATAAGTTACTTTTAATTCGATGCCCAGATGGCCGAGTAGTTTAACTCTTATGCTGTGTGTGGCTAATCTGGCTAATACAAAATAATGCAAAAAAGCATAAATATGACAGAAACCCTGGCCTAAGGTACTCATCTGAGAGTACTTAGCAAGAGCTACCCCTTGAATATTAACATGACAGGGTTTAGATGGTTTTTAAAAATCTGTGCGTCCTTGTGCTTCCGACGAAAGTAGCCTCAGCATTGCAGGGGTTAAGGTGTTGCCACTAACAGTTTCCTGTCTCACCACACTGCAGGGGTTCAAATTCCTGATGAGGCATGTGTGAAAGTTACCAGTGACTTGGAGTTTGGTAGTGATATTGCCAGGTACTTTAATGCCCTCCATCACTTGCAACTGGCCAATGAATAAGCCTAAATATGGCAGAAATAATGACAATGATCAAAATTCGAAATTGAATTCAAACTTAATTTTAAGCTTGTATTTTGACCAAGAGATATTCACTCTTCAGAATATTTGTAGAAATATCAAATCTTTGATTAAAAATAATTCATATTAAAAAAGCAATAAATATAGGTAGATATATGATATCACATGTATTGAAATTCACATAAAAGAATAACTACACTAATGAATTTTTAACCACAGGTTTATGTTTTGTTTAGTTGTTTTTTATCAATAAAAAATAAAAAATGTGCTTGCCCTGATGGCCGTGTGGTCTAAAGCATTGACACTGACTGTAGCTGTCTCTCACCACTGTCTGGGTTTGAATCCAACCTCAGGCATTTGAGAAAGTTGCGGGTGACTTGGGGTTAGGTGGTGGTTTTCGCTGTGTACTCCGGTACTCTGGCAAACCTTTTGCTCCTAAGTTTAAATATAGATATTACAAGCACTTTTACACCACCATTTGTTGATGCAATGGGTTCACCAGTTGCCCCCACCATTAACCAGCTAGTCATGATTTAAGCAGCAATATAGCTGAAAAGTGATGCTAAACCAAAGTCCATATTCCAAATCTAATATAAAACCCAAACTCAATTTCCTCTTTTTGATCAGATTAGTCGTTGAATAATTCTCATTCAAGAGTCAGATATTGAAGTTCTGCCCCTAAATCCTGTTCTAGTCTGACCTGAGCTACCAATGCACAACCTCTGTCCATTAACATTAAGATTTACTCTAGAAATTGCCATCTAGACCTTTCATACTTTTGGCAATAATTTGGAATTGTTGGTTGATTTCACGAAATATTTGGAGGAGATATGTTTGAAGTGTTTTAATGAACATTTCTGTTTCTAAAATTCTCTATGCTTCCCTCTAAGATTTCACCAAAATTGTCAAGCTGTTATTGTCCCTACGACCATTAACCCTTGTGCTGCTGGTGGCTGATTTGGAAAAAACAAAATAATTTGAAGACAAAAGTTGAAAAAGGACTGGAATCCTGGCACATGGGTACTTGTTTGATAGCACTCTGCAGGGGTCAGGCTACGGCAAGAAACTGAGGAAGATCGCCGGGCTATAGGTTCCCAAAACTTCATAGCCCAATAGAAAATTTTGTAGTCCTATTAAAAAACAAAAACAAAAACGAGCTGCCTCGGTTATCCTAAATTACACACACACACACACACGCACATATATATATATATATATATATATATATATATATATATATATATATATATATATATATATATATATATATATATATTCCTCTGGGCATGACCTAAAAAATGTCAATCTTTTCTTATAGCCAGCCGGGCTACAAAGGCAAATATTCTTATAGCCCGAAACAATTTTCTATAGCCTCGGGCTATCGGGCCAGTGTGTAACTGGACCCCTGACTCTGTGATAGCTATCCAATTAATACCAACATGGTTTAAAGGGCTTGAAATAAAAAAAATTCCAGGTAGTCCAATTGCATCTTTAAAAGCTACCTAAAGGTGTTTTATATAGAAACCAGTACATCTTTGGGCTCTGTGCAGAAATTTGAGGGAGCTGCAGGAGAATTCAAGGGAGCCCTTAGTTCCTGGCATCCCCTAATTTCGAGCCCTGATTTATATGGCTTTCAAAGATTTTTGCATCCTTGTGCTTTGGACAAAAGTAGCCTTAGCTTTGGGAGTGTTAATGGGATGAATATTCCCACAATGCATCATGCACTATTTCTTGTGCCCAATTTAGGTGCATGCCCTTCTCGACTCTCACTCTATTAAATCATTGCACACTTATGACCTCGACCTGACCTTCAAACAAATGCCAGCCAGCCAGTCGTTGCCATGGCAATAATTGCCCCTGGAGACCGGGGAGGAGGTGGAGGTTGAATTTTACTGGAGATGGTTTTCAGGGGCATTAGCAGAGAACATGCATGATGGCTGCAGAAATATTCCCAACACTTGCTCGGCATCCTGGTAATTGACAATAAAAGTCTGGCATTCATGTATTTGAGATCATGTTTCCACTGATAATGGTTCCCGGAACATACCACTCTTAATGTGTTCAGGTTCCAGAGAGATAGCAGTCTGACAATAAACAGCCCTGAGGGATAAGTGAAGTGCCCTACAATAGAACCAATATAAAGCAAGCATTAATTCTATACATAATGTATGAAGATAATGAAAAATCAAACAGAAAGGATAAGTAGTGCCATAGTGGTCCTATAATAGAACCCAGAAGCCACAATTAAATCTATACATAATGTATGAGGATAATGAAAAATCAAACACTCAGTCGAGCAATTTATGTGCCATTAAATAGAAGAAAAATAATTCTGTTTATCATTTGAATAATTTAGTCATATTTTGTTTATTTTGAATATATAAATCTAGTATTTATTGCAGCAGGTGAGATTTTATGGCAAAACCAATCTGCATGAAAGAATTGCCCCAATATAGTCAACCATGTATAGTGATATATGATGGCTCTCTTGGTATGGATTTAATGTGCAAAAAGTCATCTGCATCAATGGCTTTTAATTTTGCAATATGCGAAAGTTGACAAAAACAATGGTGCCTATAATATTTAACCTTTTCATGCTTAAGAGTTCATTAAGAAAGGCATCTGGATCTATGATAGTTTTGATAATAACTTTGGAATATTATAATGATTTTACAAAATATCTACAGGAGAAACTGGAGAGTTGTTGATCACTTTCTTATTAAAATTCTCCCTTAAAAACATTTTCCGATATGCTTTTGCCTGCAACATTTCACCAAAATATTTAGGATGTTTTTGCTGCTGTGAGCATCAATGAGTAAATCAACAAACAGTAGCACAGTTGGACTAACTTTAAGCACTCATAAGTGCAATACGGAAGATTTAATTAGAAATTCGAAAAAAAAAATGTTAGGCCAAGAAAAAAGTATTGTTTGTTTCCTGTAAAGGTCTGAAAGAAAATAGGGTAGGTGTGTCGGTAAAAAGAATTTTTTGCATTATTTTTTTGGTCAGAAATGTGTGTTTTATGCATGTTTTACGTTGATTGGTAGCTGGGAGGGCTGAAAAAAACTTTGGGGTAGGGATTTTTTTGAATAAAAACTTGTCGGGTAGGGTTACGGGAAACAAACAACTTTTTTAGACCTTAACTAAGGAACATATAAAGGTATAGTCAGGTAGGTTATAAACATTTATGTACTAATGCCTAAAAAAATATTGTTTGTGTCCTGTAACACTCCAAGACAAATAAGGGCAGGTAGGTAGGTAGGTAGGAATATGTTTTTATTTTAAGAAATGTTTATAGTGATAAATGGTAGGCTCATAGTTGAGCTGTTCATGTTTTGTATTCAGAATACTGTGTTTTGATTCAAAACATCATGAAAAGATATAGGGTGGGGCCAAAAAAATAGGGTAGGTCCTGGTAGGGTTACAGGAAACAAAGTTTTTTTAGGCCTTAGAGCAGTGCTAGATCAATAAATGGTGGGAGAGCTTCTAGGAATAGAACATGTGATACTAGGGCTGTCATTGACATCCATTTTTTTGTTTCGATCATTGACATTTTATTTTTCGATTCCGATTATTTCGATTCAATTTTGAAGAACTGCACTAAAAGAATATTTTCACATGTTCCACACTATTTCTGTGGCTAGGATCCTTAGATTCTCACAATGCAAAGACAATGAAGGTTTTCTCAACACTTTTTGATTGAAAACTTGAGCTTCTCTTCAAAATTATTATTAGTGTTGGCTAAAAATGGTGTAAAAGGCTGAAAAAATGTGTTTCGATTCCTGTAGAACACACAATGTTAGCGTCTGTTTATATATAGCGTACATAGCGTGTGGTTCCGCTTCGCTATATATAAAAACGCTGTACTTTTTTCTTACAGTACTTGCGCTGTCAGCGGCGGCTAGGTCGTCGCTAACATAAAGATACGCTATGATGCAAAACTTCCCTAATTTGCTATATTTGGGACACGCGTCATATATGTGTTTTACAGTAATTGACATAACAATTGACATAATATTTTTTTCGATTAATTGGAATCTTTTTTTCAATCGATCAATACTTGTCATATCAATGACGATCCTATGTGATACAGTAGGATAGAGGAAGAGATTCAAACAAAAGACCGGTTGTTTTTTCATGCATTGATTCACACTTGGACAGATTCAATCAGGCATTATATCACTGTGCTTTATTGAAGCATTAGAGCATATAAAACTAGTAGGGTCTTTGCCAGGGTTTTTAAAATGCCTGTCCAAAACAGCAATTCAAAAGAATTCAGCCCCTTGATTAGCTACTCAGCTACTTCAAAACCTTAAACCAACTACATTTGATAGCCTATTGAGTCCAAATGGGCAACGTATGCTTCAGTTATGTCCTTAAAGATGTTTTTAGGAGAATATTTGGTTATAACCCAAAAAAAGACGAAATTGAAAATTCTACATAAAATTTTTTGTCTGTCCAAAAAGGAGTTTTTTTTTAGGAAACTACCTGTTGAAAAGACAGACTGGAGAGGTCCTTGCTAAGTCCCTGATAAGAACACTGAGACATATTGAATAGTATTAAGCAGTTAAACAATAATTCTTATTGAAGAATTAGCTCCGATGTTATACATTGGTACCAGTACATGGTAGACTTGCTACAAGTCCCTTAGTCTCACTGACCTACCCTGAGTTGATTTCACTACGGGTTTAGTTCAGAATTAATCCTCAAGGGGTACACACTTGAGTGGACTTCGAGTTTCAAACTGCAACTCATGAAAACTGTGCTGCCATCTCTGGTTCGAGAGAGACATCAAACCTACTTCACACCCAGTATACTGTAAATTCACAAAAGATTGTGTAGAGTAAAGTTTGCGAATTTACAGAAAATCAATTTTTGCATTTTTTAGCTTTGCGAATTGGCCGCAACATGGAGTGCCAGCTATACACTTTTAGTGGCAGCACTAAACTTTGCGAATTTTAATTTTGCTTCCAAGGCCAAACACTAAAAAATGCAAAAATTAAACTAACACATTGTTTTCCGAATTTACAGCATATAGTGGTGGGGACACTATACCTTACTCAGCATGAGAACCAGGCTAGGACCAGTGGTAGATCTGTAGAGTAGTCTTAAGCAGTAAATCGGTAGAACCTATTTAAGTAATAGCTGGCTGTGTGTTCAAAGCAGTTACTGAATGGGACCAGTAAACTCTCTTTCAGCTAGCTTGAAGCAGTTATACAATAGAGCCTATGTAGGTTAAATTTCACTGTTAGTCTTAAGCAGTTACACAATGGGACCAGAATTAACTACCGTAATTTCGCGTGTATAAGACGCACCCGTATATAAGACACACCCCTTGTCCAGGCCTTTAAAATGATGTATAGACCTTAGCTTTGTGTATAGTGAGCACCCCCTTTTGGGAATTATTGTAGGATATCAACTCCTCATGAATAACGCTAGAAACCCAGTAAAACGCATATTGAGATGAGTGAAATGTGACATCACCGTGACATCAATGCGTATCACCCTGTGTCGGCACTCACTACCCATTGTCCTAGGCATGTCACATGGATTGTAATCAGTAAATTCTAGCGGAGGGTGGTTCTGTAATTACAATTCATCAATGACGAGGCAAACATCGATGGGCATTGTCTTGGCCGCCGCATTATAATTGTAATTGGCGATCTCCGAGTGGCCTGGTAACTCGATGTAAAACACCCTAGATTTCTAGCTTTGTGTATAAGACGCACCCCTTATTTGAGTGTAAAATTTAGTGTAAAAAAGTGTGTCTTATACACGCGAAATTACGGTATGTCCAATAGTATTAAGCAGTTAGGGAATAGTAATTCTGGGTAGTTACTCTGTTGGACCAATAAGACCTTTGTAGGGTAGATTTAAGTATCAGCTCAGCCTGGTATACATTTTAAGCTGTGGGGCGCTTGCCTGAAAGTTAAATTGTTTGCATGGAGCATTTAGATGGTTATTATTAAAGAGGATAGATTCAATCATAGGTACAATATTTGTTGAGATTCTTCTTAATAGCAAGTGCAAGTTAGACATTGCAGAGCCACGTTCTGGGAGCAAACTGCACGGTAACTAATTGTGAAAGAACAGTAAGATGAATGTAAAGGCTATGGTTCTTTAGGCCTAAAAAAGAAATGGTTTGTTTCCTGTAATGGCCTGAATTAGGGTAGGTAGGTCGGTATAAAGAATTTTTTGATTATTTTTTTGGTCAAAAATGTGTGTTTTATACACGTTTTGCGTTGATTGGGAGTTGGGAGGGCGGAAAAAACTATAGGTATCTGAGGATGATGGGTAAAAAGTGACCATTTTTTCTCCATTTCTTTATTTGAGTGAAATGAATATCTTGATTTGTCAATCAAATCAATAATAACTCATGGTGCATTATATAATCTAGGGAATAAGATGATAAAATTTGGGACAACATTTTAGCTTAGAAGGGACAGCGCATGCAAATTAGCCCCATTCTGAGCACTGAATGAACTGGATTTGGAATTTTTGCTTTTCGTCACATTTATGCCAAATGTGGCTATTTCGTGACTAGCCAGTTGTATGTGGTGGAGGAAACCGGAGTACCCGGTGAAAACCACCGCCTAACCCTAAGTCACTGGCAACTTTCTCACATGCCCAGGCCAGGATTCGAACCCAGGCAGTGGTGAGAGACAGCGTGCAGCCAGTGGCGGCGCCTTAAACCATACGGCCGTCAGGGCAGGCCCCTATGAATGAACTGGAATCAATGCTTTATGACACTGGGCATCTCTCACCCTGTCTCCTGCTGGGCTGTAATACTCATATTTCATGTGTTTACCCTAGAAGGATCAGTTTGAAACTACATTCATTTACTGGAACTTGGAATTTAGATTATTGTCACTTTTTCTGCTGCATTGCAGCAGTCGTGACTAGCCAGTTGTAAGTGGTCGCAGAAACCGGAGTACCCGGCGAAAACCACCCCCAACCCCAAGTCACTGGCAACTCTCTTACTTGCCCTGTCTTTTACAGGCTAAGCCATTGTTACATTAGATTTATGACTTGTCAAGGCAGCATTTTGTTAGGGATACAACAGGGACTGACGCCTTGAGATTGACTGACAATGTTGGACAAGTAGATAGTAATTTTGACTCGCCAAATTGAACTTGCCCAGCATAACTTTAAATCTAGTGTAATGATTTAGAATTTAAACTTGCCATGTAGGCAGCTACCTAACTGCAAATGACAAGTGAGTACCAAGCAGCTACCGATAAGCTATGAATAGACTAAAATGGCCTCTGCCACTACCTGTATTTCTTGTGTGTAAGGATGTGTTTAAACAGCAGTATACTTCTTGTATGAAGGTTGGCAGTGGTTGGAACTTGGGTCTGGGTAGAGAATACTTTTTTAAGAAACTATTTGGGTCTATGTTTTATTCATGGTGTAATTGTCCTTTAAGTAATGATTTCTAGTTTAATAGTCCTCATTTACTCCACTGATGTCTACTTGTCTTGCATCTAGTTTTACTGGCCATGGCAAGGGTGCAAGCTCTGATGTTTACGTGCTACAAACTTAATCCCTGAATGGCAAGCTTGCATGGGAAATTAGCTCCATTGTTTGCTCGGTGCATAAAGGGATTATTTTTGTAAGAAGGCTTAGTATATCGATTAACCCATTTATGCTCCAAGAGTTTGCTCTTAAGAGTCCCTGGCAAAACTTGGTGCATGGATGCGGGGACCCTTGGTAGATTTATTTATGATTAAGAATTATATTCTAAAGATATGAAGGAAAGCTGAGCACTGACATTTTTTGTTCAAAATCATTTTTAGATAAGGTTTTCATCTGAAAAAAGGGTTCAAACACGGTATTTTGAAGCAATATGGTTTGCAATATGACTGTTATAAGCTGGTAATGAACAAAGATAGTATTCTAGTGCCAGCAATTTTGGAAGTTCATGTCTCCTAAAATTTTGAGCTTTCAGGAGGGGCTCTGCTCGAAATCAGACCTGACCTGAAGGCAGTGTGATTAAGGCTTTGCCACAGACTGCTAGCTGTCTCTCACCACTGCCTGGGTTTGAACCCCGGCCGTGGCATATGAGAGAGTTACCAGTGACTTGGAGTTAGGTGGTGTTTTTTGCAGGGTGCTCCAGTTTCCTCCACCATTTACAACTGGCTATCAACTAGTGTGTGCACAGTGATTGGCCAGAAGACAAAAAGTCTGGAAAAAAGGGTCATTTGAACTAAGTCAAATTAGGCCTAAAAAAAAAGATGTTTGGTTCCTATTACCCTACCCTACCTAGTTTTTGTCCCCTACCCTAAAGTTTTTTTTGCAAATCCTACTGAAAAATGTACTGTTCCTACCCAAAAATTTGCCTCGCCGTCCTAAATATCAATTCTCCAACCATTAAATTATGAACTCCTGGATGAACAGAAGCAGGGGCCTACAATTAATGCATATAAAGACAATTACAACAAGGTAAACCTTTATCGAAGCCATCCAATTCCAGGGAATCGCGCAAGTTAAAGAATAAATATAAAAAAAAAAAATTAAAAATATCCCTACCTACCCTGCCTATATTTTTTTAGGATGTAATAGGAACCAAACACTTTTTTTTTTTGCCTTATCATTGGTACTTAAATTCCAGATTGTAAATATATGTGAATTTTTAATGGGGATTATTTCACTTAATTTGTCTATCATATTTAGTTAAATATGTTAGTAGTCTTGATATAAAATTCCTTTTTAGTAGCCATTTAATTTTGGTCAGCACTACCAATTTTTACTCTGTGATGGCAGCCTCCATGGCCCAGTGATCTAATGTTTGCAAACACATGCAATCATAATTGATTGTGGCAAAAATAATCCTTGCTGAATGATATTGCTCACAATGTTCTTATTCCTGTTTACCTGGTTCATTTTCGTCATCATGATGTAGGTCATACATCCCTACATAGTATAATCAATGGAAAAAATATGAACGGTTGATTGGGTAAAGGTAAAGGTATTCGGTTTATAGTCTTGTATCCACCGAAGCGCTCACACGACCTTCCTCCCCTAGCAGGCACTGTACATACAGAAACCATTTCAATCCCCCGGGGGATATTCCAGAGCAACTGGCAGCATATAGCGCACACACTCTAAGCACTGCCTTATTTATGCTAGGTACCCATTTTGCAGCTGGGTAGACTGAAGCAATATGGAATAAACTGTTTTGCCCAAGAACGACCAAAGTGCCCGGAGTGGCCGGGAATCGAACCAGCGACCCTCTGATTACTAGTCCGACACCTAACCAACTGAGCTACTTTGTCCCCAACAATGGGTAGAAAAGGATGGACGACTATAAAGCCTATATCTAAGTAAAAATGGGTGTGGGTGCTGGAAGGGATTTTGTTTAATAATCTCTCTTTCTGCCATACCTGGCTAAGCCATGACTAGCCAATTGTAAGCGGTCCATGAAATCTTAAGTACACGGGGGAAACCATTGCCTTAACCCTAAGTCACTGGCAACATTCTTGCATGCCCTGGACCAGATGCCAACTCAGGCAGTAGTGGGAGACAGCTAGCAGTCAGCCTTAGACCACTGGAATAGGTTTGGAGTTAGCAATCTGGCATTTAAAGACTCAACCTTTCCATGATGTTTTCATTTTAGGTGAAGGCGCAAGTTCAAAACATCCAGGTGTTTGCGTCAGCTTTTAAGCTCCTTAAATTTCCAGCTTATTTCCTTTCTACAGATAGTGTAGGGCTTAAAATATGTTGTTGGATTTATATGTCTCTGAGCTAGGATTAAGGTAGCAAGATGAATGGACCAAATCTTGAGGAAACCTAGGTATAGTGGTTTCTGGTATTAGTGAGCTAAGTACTGTATTTGGAGCCTGGTTGGGTGCTGGCACATTGTTAAGGCCTAAAAGAAAAAGTTGTTTGTTTTCTGTAACCCTACCCTAACAAGTTTTTATTCCAAAAAAATCCCTACACTAAAGTTTTTTCCGCCCTTCGAATGCCCAATCAATGTAAAACGTGCAAAAAACACACATTTTTGACCAAAAATATTACTTTAAAAAACTTATTAACCTTCTTACCTACGGTACCCTATTTTTTTTTACGGTTACAGGAAACAAACAACATTTTTTCTAGGCCTAATGCACTCTACGCAGTGGAATCACAAAGCAGCTAGCAGTTACACTATACCTAGCCAATATAACAGATGCTAGCCCTTGAACAAGCAAGTGTTGAAGTGCCAATTTAGTGAATTTCTCACCATACAGGTAAGCTATTAATGTACACATGTTCATGGCTGGAAATAGTCACATAGAATATTTGAAGGTCACTAAATACAACTTTCAACCCTCAGAAGCATACTAAAACGCCTATATTAAGCTGCAAGCCGATGTATTATATACTTCCTTACATAAATATCTCACTTTTATGTAGTCATTTCCATTAAAACTGCTTTTATACTCAGTTTTCTTCTATGAAGGGAAATCTGAGAGACTGTCTCTTTTTATGGTACACCCCCTCCGAAAATTTAATTGAATTGACCCAGATAGATAAACCACCCCTAGAGCATTGAGGGGGGGGGGGGGGCTACTAAGCAGGAGCCACAGCACAGTGTAGCACTGTAGCCGCCACTCCAGATCCTGGGTCCTCCCTACAGTACTCTATGTGCACATTTCCTGTAATGTTATTTGGAAGATGATAATGTAGATATGGGGCTTGACAGATTAGTACCACTACGCAGTACAAGATCAAATACTGGAATTTGAAACTATGATAATCATCACTAGAAATCCTCTGCTATTTTACTGCTAAATTGTGTCAGTCGTAAGGGATAAAAGAAATGGTACTATGGTCTGCTGACCCAAACTAGGCTGACCGTTTTTTCCTTTTTTTTTACCAAAAGTTTGTGCTTGCCATCCTAACTTGGCAAATCTATCAGGAGCACTCACTTCTGTATGTATATACCTACTTTCAGTCTCAACTTTGTTAAATGTTGATTTTGCTCATTAGTTCTCATTGTATAATTTGCCCCTTGCAAAGAGTACATGTGAGCCATCCCGCGTGGAATTTTACAATGGGTGCCTAATGAGGAAAATCAACATTTGAAGGAGTTGAGAAAGAAAGCAGGTCTGTATGTACAAGACACAGTGATCCTATGAGGATTGCCATGTTTGGATAGGAAATACAAACTTAATGTAACAAAAAAGAGGAAAAACAGTCAGCTAGTCTGGGTCAGCTAGACTTGGTCCGACAGACAATAGACAGGTAAAAGTTAATGGGCCAGTACGGGCCTATTTTTTTCACAGGCATGCTTTGGGCCAGGTAGGGCACAGGCATGGACGTGCCTACAGGACCATAGTATGAAACCATTACATACACATGCTTTCATCTTTTAACAATGCTTTAACGGGCCCCTTACATGCCTGTGTGTTATCAGCCCGTTCCATGCCCATTAAAAGATGGGCTCTTAGTCAGGCTTGTTAATATTCACCTGTGTACTTGGCAGAAATCACTCTCTAACCCCAAGTTGCAGGCAGGCAACTTTCTCACATGTCCCTGCTTGGAATTAAGCCCAGTCTGTGGCAAGTGACAGCAAGCAGGGCTAGTGCTCGGATGATTTAAATAGCAAACCCGATTATTATTATTATTAATAATAATAATAATGATAATAATTATGATAATAGTAATAATAATGATAATAATGATAATAATAATAATAATAATAATAATAATAATGATAATAATTATTATTATTATAATGATAATAATGTTAAGAATAATAAGAAGAATAATCTTTATTTCACGTGGGTAACACAGTCAAATTCAAGATTTGATTTTTGCTGTGGCCCTCAGATTTTAAGATCATACTTTCGATGCTTAAGGCCGCTGAGTTAAAAATTGTTCTTCAAGGTATAGTTACTTAAATAATGAGAGAGATGGTGCAATTTTCATATTTAAAGATAAGGAATTCCACAATTCTTTGCCTTGGTAAGTGAATGAATGTTTAAATAGGTGGATTTTGATCGGTGGAGGAACCAAATTAAGTGATGTATTTGATCTTTGAAGGTTTTGAATAATTGCTAAAAATAGATGAAACACTCAAATATTTTGGTGTTTAATCAAGCTGAAATTTGTGAACGATTTGTAGCCGTGGTCAGTGCCATTGGCTTAGATTACTCGGCCATCAGGGCAGGCCCATACTAGTAGTCTTAACCCTTATGCTGGTGGTGGCTCATTTGGCCAGTACAAAACGATGCAAAAAACCTGAAAAATGACTCAAACCCTGGCACACAGGTACTCATCTGGGAGTAGTCAGTGAGATCTATTTAATGAATACCAACATGACAGGTTTTATTTATACTTTTATCTGGCCAGGTCTAAACAAAATAGAAAGAGACCCTACCCCAGCTTTTGACATTTTCCTTTCTTCCACCCACTCTTAGTCTTAGTTATTGAATTCCTACAATTAGGGATTGAGACGGCAAATGGAGAAGCCCTCTTATGATGCTTCTGGCGTCGCTCTTGTTAACTAAGTAAGCCAATCCCTTTCTTGCACATTGGAATTGAGATTGACTAATTGTGTTTCAGTCAAAATTCTAACCCTTCTACTTGACCAACAAAAAGTGGGTTTTGGTTTAAGTTCAGAGGTTACATAGTTCAGAGTTTGTTTGATCTTCTGTCTCCTGGTGGTAATCTGATTTCCTTAACCACTTATGATTGGCTAGTCAAAGTGGCCTCACGAAAAACAAATTTCCCAAAACCATTCTCACATACATAAAATACAATATGTTTGAACTAACTTTTATCTAAAAACAGTACAAATTGCTAATTGTATTATTTTCTTGTACATTGATGAAAGAATATGAACCTTATTTTCAAAGATACAGAAGGTTGAGCGATGACTCCCAGCTCAGGTATTGACAAGATTCGTTTAAGAGGGGTGTTCTGCGCATGTGCGTGAGCAACCGTCTCTATGACTATGAATTAAACAAATACAAGAGTCCTCATTGATCTTGTCTCCTAGTGACGTCATACTGAGACTAGATTTGGCGAGGTTAGGTGTGTCCAAGGCTTCATAATGGGTCCTATGGTAATTGGTCTTAGGGGACCAATCCATGTTCTGTTCATCTAATGTTCTACTTAAGGCTGATGCGTCCACACTGACAAGCCTCTGGCTCAGTTCACAAGCCTGAGGCATGCCTGTATCTGCCCTAAGCAAACCATTTGTGTATGGGGATTCGGGATACATGGAATAAAAGGATGCAGATCCAACAGCTATTGTAGGACTGGTACATTTTACGGGCATATCATTTTCACTGATTTCGCACTCCCCTTGATAGCGCCAAAATAACATCCTTCAAATAAATAACCTGCTTTGTATGTGCTGTATTTGAGTGCTTGAATGTGCGAAACTAAATTAGCACAAATACCCTCCAGCAGGGCTGCAACTTGAAATATTTAGCACTCCAAATTAAAGCCGTACCATGCAGTAACACCAGTAAGACATTGCATGATTAATCAGTAATCATGAGTCACGACTCATATCGCCATAGCAATTGTATAAGATGACTCATACAGTTATTTTTAGCTGACATCATTGACAAGCTGAGTCATTGGATCAGAATCCTAGTAAGGTTGCAAATATCTTTTTGACGTATGCCATTTTTGCATGAAGTATGTGAGTAGAATCTTAGATGAATTGGTTGCCAGAGACCAATTGCCATAGGACTCATTACAAAGCCCTAGGCAAACCTCGCATCTTGCCGAATCTAGAGTTTAAAGTGTGATGTCGTCTACAGTCCAATGAGGGCTCTGGTAATGATTACATTCTAGAGTAATCTGATCGCCAACATGAGCAGAACGCACCTCTTGAGCGGTTCATATCAACAACTGGGCTACTAATTGTGTCCAGGATCTTAAGTGAGACCTGCTGGTTGTGTATCTTGTGATCGGCATTCATGGTAGAATCAAAGGTCTGTCTCAGTCACTTTAGTAAATGTTTTATGTGTAATGGCAATTTTTTCTGACTTACTAAACTGTTATGTTTATACGCTAGTGGCCGGGAAAATGACCCAAATTGATTAATTTTGCAAAAAAAAATTTTTTCTGCATCCAAACTCTAGTTAGCATCTTTCCTACTAAATATGGTTAGGAAATCATGACCTTTTCCTGAAATTTTTATTTGCAGTAAAGTTCTAGCCTCTAGGTATTACCAGCTACATTCATTAAAGTGCATTGTGCTGGGATTGGCCTTAATGGTCGTCAAGGGGCATTTGCCCCTGGAACATGTAATTTGCAACCAGAAGTAAAATTAAAGGAGCCAAATTTGCGAATGGACATCAATTTTCAACTGAAGCACTTTGAGAATGTATCCTTTCTAAAATTGTTATTTCCTGCTATTTTATCGAAAAGTGTGCCTAAATGCATCTCAGAGAACATTGTTTTCAAAATTCCCCTGATGGGGGGAGGGGGCAATAATACCAGGAAATAGGCCTCATTTTACCACTGACATCATACACCCATTAGTAGGACTTCAAAGGCGGAGCAACTGATTCTTGGAAAAAGGTCTAATTCACCATGGCTAATGGGGTCTTGTGATGTAAGGTTACTGAGGCAGGCTCATGAGTCAACACTGCTTTGTGATGTTTATCTGACATCCTCCCTTTCTTGCATAACACAATGCAGCTTATTCTGCCATGGTTACATAACCAGTTTGAATTGACCCACTTACTGTACATGGGACTGATACTTTACTAGGAAATGTTACTGTACTAGGACAGGTTACTGTCCTGGGACAGGTTACATATTAGGCCCAGTTACACAAAGACAGCTGGTGGTGAGAAAATCATCCATACCTTCATACTGGGTAAACATAGTGAAGCCATTCGCTTAAGTAGTTTGGACTTCGGGTTTCAAGTGTGTGTGTGTATGTGTGTGTGTGTGCTGTGTATTTTTTGTGCACACATCATTTGTGTGTTTGGTATTTCATTTTTGTCACTTTTTCCGCAAATGTTGCGGTTAAGTCGTGAGGAGGAAACCGGAGTACCCGGCGAAAAACCACTGCCTAACCCCAAGTCACTGGCAACTTTCTCACATGCCCTTGGTGGGAATCGAACCTAGACAGTGGTGTCATTTGTGTGTATGTTTTATGTTTTTGTGTGTGTATGTGCCTGCTTGTGTGTGTTCCCGTGTTTTCCAGGGTGTTTTTGTATATGTGTGAATGTTTTTTGTTACATGTGTGAAAGAGACAGAATCTGGAAGAGAACACCAGCAGCCTTGTCCCAAAAGCGTTTTGCGACCCATATGCGCCCCACCTTAAGATATGCTAGGCATTTCTATTGCTAGGTAAACAAGGACCTGGTCATAAAAAGTGACTCATCTATCACTGACATGAGGTTTATGATCAGATTTCCGCTGTATATTAAGCAGCTAGTGGTGAATAACTATGTTTACATGCTCTATGTCAAGTTAAGTAATAAATAACCACATGCTTTAGAGGAGAAGACTTGAAGAAGTAGGACAAATCAGCCTGATATATAAAAGAAAAAATACCACATGCCTCAAGCATTGGAGGAGAACGCTTTTCATTGGTCGATGAATAACATACCAGTGTGCCTGAGTCATCCAAATCACCGATCCCTCAGGCCTGGCTGGCACTATGCCAGAATCATTAATGAAACATGCATTATTGGCTTCAATTAAGTCTGTTGCCATGGCGACCAGTTGTAATCTATATTTATTGCCTGGCAGCGACTGGTGATTAATCTTCGGAGAAGAATGAGCCTTCATTTCTCACGGGCTCTTATCTTGTGGATTTCAGTTCCTATATCTCCCCAGACACTGTATAAATAATCATTACCGGCAGGCGGCTCCAACTGAATTATGTGGTTGCCATGTGAACGGAACATTCTCCCGCTAAATCACCCAGGGTTGCCATGGCAACTAACTGGTCTGGAGAGCCGGATGAAGCCGGTTGGTTGGTTTTGGTAGTTTCCCAGTCGTGAGTGGATCTTTTATGCTTTGGGTCAGACTCGAGCAATGTGGGTATTGTGTAGAATGTCTGAGTAGCCAGTGCCCCAGGGGCTTAACAGAGTTGAGTGTACTCACTGTATTTGCATCACGGTAATCTTCCCTAATCTTCCCTGAGAAAACTCCCAGGGGGGAACGGTTGCCAAGCACCCAGTCATAAACCCATTGACAGGATGTCATCTATTTATAGCAGCCAATCAGCATTGAGACTCTTATCTGCATCTCAATTCAGATGACTGTGGACCAGTAAAGTGTAAACAGCAGCTGGGCCCATGAACATCAACAAGAGAGCGAGCATGCGGGCACCACCTCCGTCTGATGCCCTGGTACCCTGATACCCTGATGCCCGCCTGCCCGACTAGTGTGAATACAATACCCTCAGCTGCAGCACACAGGATCCTCTCCTACTACTTACCACTCATCTCAGGTAAGGCATACATATATTATTCATCCATATCATAGGGGTAGGTGTGATGGTATGTGTTATAGCAGTACTGTAGGGGGGAATGGGGGTGGGTTATGTATTGTGGCTATTGTAGGCAGAGTGGGATGGCTGACAGCTAGGGCTGCTGGTGTAAGATTACTAGATTAGATTGGGCTCCCGCTTTACTGCTGAGTCTCTCCCGCTCTCTCCCCACGCTGCCTGCCTGGAGCATGTTGCGGGAGGTCACACACAGCACAGCGCCTCCTCCTACTCCTCCTCGCAGTGTTCGAAATCGGGCAGCAATAGCGAGCAGCTGCAGGCAAAGGTAGTAGTGAGGGCAGTCAGGCGGCTGCTGCCAGCGGCGTCTGGCTGGTAGCAGCAGCAGCAGCAGCCTGAGAGGAGGATGTAAATCAATACTGACTCTGCATGCACTCTATCACAATCCCGCCTTCCTTGGCACATCGCCAATTCAATCCTATGAATAACGCGATGGTTTTACGAGCTGCATGGCATTTATATCCCCCCCCCCTCCAACTCCCATTCCGGAAATTGAAATCCGCACACTGGTGTTGACATGACTGCACATACAGGAGGATTGCCAGCCACTCACAACCCACAACCACGGGACTGTCAAGCCAGTCTAGACAGACATGCTCTGTGTGTGTGTCTGTGCACAGTGGAAGGACAATAAAAAGCAGACAGCACTCAGCCACATGGCCGGGCATACCCACCATAGGAACATAGGAATATTTACCATGCACAGAGAATGATCACAATACATGCTGGATGCATTTTATTACAAAGTGATGCGCTTATATCCCCTGGATGCTTACTGATGATGGATAATAGCATCAACTAGCCCACTTCTACACTGCAAGAGGAGAATCTCAAGCACATGAGACTGGAACTTATCTAGAGAGTTTAGAAGGTGTGTGTTTTGACAAACTTATACCTGGGTGAATAAAAACAAATTTTCACCTCCAAACCTGAACTTGGATCACTCTATGTCTCAAGGGGATGGTGTTTCACAATGCTTGAAAAAGGAGTATCATGAATCAGTAATAGATAGGGGAAGAAGGGCTGAACAGAAAAAAGTACCCCTTTAGCCCTGGACAAAACATTCTTTGGTGGAAATCTAGCCTAGGTTTAATATCTATTTCAGTAATTAGAAAGTTTTGAAGATTAATGGGGAGGTAAATTGAATTGAATTTAAATTTAGACACTTTTTTTGATATCTTAATATTAGAGGACCATTATTTTCTAAAATATTTTATTTAAGAAAGCATCCAATATATTAGCATGAATTATGCACTTTTCTGAATGATTGTCTTTTTGTTTACATGATGCTTCAAAATAATTGACTTTTCCCCAAATATCCCATTTCATGACATGTCCAGATATGAATGGGATAATATTTTTCATCCGATTAAATCACTCTTTCATTCCATTACGCTTAGTTAAACTACCCCCTATATATATATATATATATATATATATATATATATATATATATATATATACATATATATATATATATATATATATATATATATATATATATATATATATATATATATATATATATATATATATATATATATGCCTAGGGAGTAGTTTAACTATATATATACATATGTGTGTATGTCTCTCAATGCTTTCGTATTCATGAGAATGATATTTAGATGATGCAAGATTTGGAATTTTATTTATATGATGCAAGAATATGAAATTTCGTTGTTTGCAGAGTGATAAACATTTCTGACTATGATAATTTGAATTGATGCAGTTCTTTTGGGGAGAGATACCCCAAAATAACCAGGCTTGTTGTTAAATCTGGCCACCATCTGGGGATAAAAGAGTCAGAATAATAGATGGTAATGATTTTCACCAACCAAATGAATGTGTCCCCTGCTGCGCTCCTGCTGTACCATGTTGTTCTTTGTGAGACAGCCTACAGGAGGAGGCTCAGTAGGAGCAAGATGTTGTTGTATTTATATCTGTCAGCTTGTTTCAGCATACCAGCACAGTGCAAATAAGCTAGAAATTCCACACTGTAACTGATGGTGCTATGTATTCCCACAACTCAGCAGCCAGTACTCTCATGCGGTGATTTTATTTGGTGTAACTATTAAAGAGTGATCTTTGCAGGATCACAATGCTTCTGATAAGCGAATGAGTGACTGTGAATATCCAAGGTTACCTACCTTAGGTGCTGTTGGAATATTATTTGCTGCTCTGTGTGCCTTGCTAATGAATGGGGATGGAGTAGGAAGGCGGTGCGGCCTCAGCTGCGGTACCTGACAGCATCAGCATCATGGGGAAAACAGTCTATGGCAGTCACCATTACTAATGAAGCTGGGGCCTGCAATCCGCCTATCTACTAACATGCTCTTCTAGGCTGAGAGTGTTTTGTACTAGTGGAAATATCACATGTGGCAAATAACAACCAGCAGTGGCCCAGTGACCCTTGTGTACTATATGGTTTAAATGATTTATGGAATCTATATGCTTATTTACACACACTCTTATATATATATATATATATATATATATATATATATATATATATATATATATATATATATATATATATATATATATATATATATATATATAAATATATATATAAATATATATAAATATACATACTACCTGTAGCTCTGTTTTACTCTTAAGGGCAGCTGGCCATGGGGGTTGGTTAGATAACGCTGGAGTAATATTATAACTGCACTGCCATCTGAAGTAAAGTCATTGCAGTAGATTTTGTGGTTAATAAAGCCTATTTTTCATCTATCAGTTTGGAAAGTGAAAGTAATACTATATCCTGTATCATTTGCATTCATTGCCTTATAACCAGGACTATTGATCGGGAACAGGATTTACAAATCATATCAATTTGTAACAGCTTGAAACCACACAATACGTATGATAGTAGTAACTAGTATTTGGTAATCACCCATATGTCAGTTGTACAACATGTGCGAAGTACAGTTATGTAGTTTTGAATGCTCTAGGGTAGTCTGATTTTGAACAGAAAGCAGTCAGCTAAATATGGATACCCACCTTCCTTGGAACATAAAATCTGAGAGTTATATGAGAGGGAGGGCACGTAGAGATAGGCGATAGAGTGTGAGCTTGAATTATGATTATCATCACTTTTTTGCTATATTGCGGTTAAGCTGTAACTAGCCAGTAGTAAAGCTGTTGGAAACCAGAGTACCTGGCGAAGACTACCACATCCCGACACCAAGTCACTGGAAACTTTGTCACATGCCCTGTACCAGGATTTGAACCCTGGCAGCATGTGAGCTTGACTACAAATGCTCCAGTAACACACAGATACTGAGCCATCTGAGCATGCATGGTGATTATCTGGTCACTATATAGTTATGGTTTAAGCACGATGCTCCGTCACTTGTATCAATCAGGTAAAACCTTTATAAGATCAGCAAAACATGAGATGGGTTGACTTGGAGGAATGTACGTGTATTATCAAAATAGTTGGTAACTTAATGGGTATGTGTCTCTTGTCCATGTATAGAGAGTACTTTAGGCCCATTTGGGGGGTGATGATTTGTGGGGTTAGGCGGTGGTTTTCGTTGGGTACTCCGGTTTCCTCCATGAGTTACAACTGACTAGTCACGTAGCCATACTATGGCAGAAGAATGAAGAAAAACAAATTCAAAATTCCTGTCTATAAGAATTCCATTTCTGTGATAGTTTGGCAGTTTGCAGGTCTTATTTCCCATGGAGTACAGATTTCACTATAAACAGAATGTTTACATCATATTCTGCCCATGTCCAATAGCCACTGATGATGTTTTCCTGTGTTACGAGGGTGATTACCTTATCAGGGAAATAAACTGTCTGTCACAATCAGTTCACTTAATTGACATTTATTGGTTTCCTGGGTCATATTACACAATAATTGTATAGTGATTTGTAGGAAACGAAGAGAGTTGATAATTCTAACAATGGGGAAATATATTGCGTAGGAAAAAAAATAATTGATTAGTACATGTACTCAGTATCCATCCATGCGTCCTCCTTGTACTGTAATCATCTCTTTGGTAAAGTTTTTCATTTTTGCTAGGAGTATCTTTATTTGCCCCTAAAATGACCTGGCCGGGTCATGTGAGAGTGTTGCCAATGACTTGTGGTTAGACCGTGGTCTTCGACGGGTACTCTTTACTTACAACTGGTTAGTCACAACCTTTCATTAATATAACAGAAAAAGTGATGATAATTGAAATTGCAAATTCCAAAATACCCTTGATATATTGCATTGCCAAAATTATCCAGTACTTTTACCCTGTTTTTACAGAGCAATTATTGCCATACCCATTTCACTGAATGAATACAACATTCTTGGAAACAACAACTCTAAGAGTGGGATGACAATGAGTGATCACAATAGCCAATGAATGAGCTTACTGGCCAATGCTGCGAACATATACCGAGCATGCACAGTCATCATCTGGTCATGAATCTCAATTCTGGTTGAAATATCATGCGTTTAATTTTATTGAACAGTTATAAAATCAACAAAACGTGAGGAGGACTAACTGGGAGAAATTTACCATTAAAGTAGTTAGTAACTTAACCCTTCTAATGCTTTAGGCTACTTTTTTCCAAAACACAAGGACGCAAAGATTTTCTAAAACCATCTAATCCTTGTCATGTTGGTTTAAATACTGAGTACTCTCAGATGAGTACTCATATGCAAGGGTTTCAGTCATTTCTAGATTCGTTTGCATCATTAAGTATTGGCGAAATTAGCCACCAGCAGCATAAGGGTTAAAGGATATGAGTCTCATACATAAAACATTTTTGCCCATTTTTGATGTGATTATTTGCCTTTGAAGTCCAATGTTGAATAGTTATGTGTGTCAGATTTCCCAGCAGGAACAGATTTCATGGACAGGAGGATGTTTTGTGATTTTCTGCTGCACGTGGACGATTGCCACATGTCTTCCTGTTCATTGTAATTACCTTATCAAAAAAATTAAGTGCCTGTCAGCCATCAGTTTAATTGATTAATTGGTTTACTTAATTGCCCATTATTGGTTTCCTGGTTGATATTACATCATGATTGGATAGGGGTTGGGGAAATAGATAGTGTTGACAACTTATATATTAATTATTTCATAGGAAAACTTGATTGTTTCCATTGAATTTGTATTCATTGAGGAAATTACTTATTAGTTATTGTATTTCAGATGAGTATTTGTAGTTGTAATTAGAAATGGCCAGACATATACAGAAATATTTTGAATTTCAATAAGTAAGTAGTTAAAATACTATTTTGAGAAAACTCTTGAAACAGGAATTTATTGTTCCCTATTGTTAAGTTAAGGTTATGCTTTAACAGCAAGTTGTTTTTATAAGTATCATGGTAGATATGGCCACCCCTCCCCCCTTTACAAATCAAAATGTTGCCTTTTCTTGTTAAAAAAAAAGAGACATAAAACTCAGGTAAATATTTGACTAACACAAGTGCTTTAAACCAGGGACATATATACTTAGATCCTCCCTGTTAAAACCTGTAAATCAACCTTTCTGCCTAATCAGACTCCCTATTAATTAGAACCAACTCCCATCAAAGAATAGCTGGATTAACCCAGACAAATATAGAGCTTTCACTAGATCTGAAGTGATAGGTGCATCCCGTAGCTATAGAGTGTATGTATAAAGGCCCAAACTTGCTTTGAGGCCTGTCCAGCTATACTGGTTCAAGCTGGGGAGGAAGAGAGAGGGAGGGATTAGCAAGGTGGAACAACTCCACTAGGTGATAACATACAGCAACCCTGTGAGGTCCTAATTGGCTTTGTGTGACAATTCCCTTGCCAGTTATGTAATCACTCAAAGTACGCTCACAATCAGGGCTTCGTTTTGTTGAATACCAGCTTTGGGTTCGACTGGGCCTTGTTCAGGACCATCAACGTTGATCAACGTGGTGGGAAAACGGAATCTTTCAACGTTTACTTGCGATGACGATCTGAACGGGAAACGTTGATCAATTTTTATGGTGCTGAACAAGGCCCATGTCGAACCCAAAGCTGGTAAGAGGTCAACAAAACTAAGCCCTGGGTTTCCACTCTACAGTGCAGTATCAGCTTAATGTAATACCAGAGAAATACATCCCCTTGATACGCAACCCAATAGGCACAGCATGCTAGTACCTAGGGTATGTGCGCCTCGGGTTACGCGGTTTAGCCTGGGGGAGGTATTGGTCACGTGATTTGTGCAGTAAGCAAGCAGCAGAGAGACTGACTGACTGGCTGGCTGGGTATACAGACTGTCATCCTATCTAGGTCAGATAGGTTGCCGAGGCAGCGAAATTTGTTGATGCATGCACAGTGCCCACTCCCTGTCTACTACTCTCAGGTAATACACAGATCTGCACATACAGACAGAGGTTCAAGGGTATGACTGTACCCCAAATATCCAAGAGGGTGGTGATAAATAATCTGACTCTGAATGTCTGGCTTTTATGACAGAAATCTTGCTTTGATAAAAGTACATCCCCTAGAATTCTAATGACTGAAGCCCTGCTAGAGGGTAGATAACAGTCCAGTGCCAGAGGACTGCCAGTCACCCAGCTGGCAGTCTACTGGGGTGGGCCAGAAGTAGGTCAAAGGTGTGTTTCATGCCTGCACCACCAGAACCACATGGACCCCAGGGAGCACCAGAGAGGCATGTTCGGGGTACGGTACTGGCACACACAACATCAAATTCCTGGCTAGCCATGGAGCTGTCTGGTATATGGTTAGTTTACTTATGTCGGTGAATATACAGGCAGGGCAGCTGCGCATAGAGAAAGCACCTGTTTAGGTTTGAAATTGAACTACATGTAGGGAAGGATCTGTGATCCCTGACTGAAAGTCTGCCTATGAATTTTCAGGATCATTATCTAACATGTTACAAACAGGACATCATTCAGCAGTCCTAGAGAGTAAGACAAGAATGGGTTAACTTAGAGCGAATTATCGTTGGTAACGTTTTCTTAAAACAGGTCAATTTCTCATAAATTCCTTTTCCTGGCCTACAAGAAGTTGTATCCCTGAAAATTGGCATTAAGTTTGTACCTTTTATAATTGATGTAGAAAAATAGAATCCCATGTGGAAACCACGTGTACATGTCTTATTTAAGGAATTGTATACCAATGTTATTCAGAAAAACAAGAGTGAAATGATTGATCATCTGATGTCAAACAGCATAATTAATTAGACCATTTCTCTATAAAATTAATAATGATCAATGATCATAATTATTAATGGAATTATATACCAATGTTATTCAGAAAAACAAGAGTGAAATGATTGATCATCTGTTGTCAAACAGCATCATTAATTGGACCATTTCTCTATAAAACTAATTATGATCTTTGTCTTTCAGATTTCCTGCCATACAGATCGAGAATTTGCGATACAGATCGAGAATTTGCGTGGTCTCTTCAAACTTCAAAGGATTACTATTTACTGTACCAGCTGCACTGTACAAAACCATTGGCATCATGTGAAAATCAGTTTCCTCTGGTTGGGTGAATGTTGGACTATGAAAGCTGCTCACTGAGCATTGAATGGAACTTACAGTCCAATCCAAATAACAGGTAAGCTGAAAATGACTCGTGGTCACTTGCCATTCTAGTTGAAATTGCATCAATGGTCTTAGCCAGCAGGGCGTCTGGGTGGCTTTTTGGACACCGAGACCCATAAAGCACCCCTCAGGACACCCAATTTTTTTTGTGAGGAATTTCTTAAAATGTCAATCTCAAGCATATATTTGAACTTTTCTATCTCCATATAATTCCAATGACATTGTATAAGGATATCATGCCTTATTTCGATCAATTTCTACATGTTTATGGTTGAAATCTGAGTATATAGTGGTCCCCCTTAAAAATTTGGACGCCCCAAAAAATTTGGACCCTGATTGCAATGGGGTACGGACAGTTGCCCACCGGACAGTTACCCACCGGGCAGTTGCCCACCGGATAGTTGCCCACTTGGACAGTTGCCCACCAAGCAAATGAAAAGTAGGACATTTGCCCACCAAAATTGTTATAAATACATAAAGTTATAGGAATAATATATAAATAATACAAACAACTTAGTTTACATTCTTAAAAGCATAAAGTGCCTGAAACAGATTTTATTACAAACAAAGGCTTTATTACAAACAAGCAGAACTTATTGCATATAAATGCAACTTTAAAGTACTTTTAGTACAAAGGCTTGATTACAAACAAGCAGAACTATCACATTATTACAAACAAAAGCTTTATTACAAACAAGCAGAACATATAAATGCAACTTTTATCAATTACCAGTAAGTCTGATTTAGTCCACAAATGTTTTACGAGTCAAGCCTGATGGTTTCACCAACAGCTTTCAGGAAGTTTGGCAAACTCTGGTTGCCTGCGGTGAAAAATATCAAAAATATTTATTTATGAATATTTTGGTGGGCAAATGTCCTACTTTTCATTTGCTTGGTGGGCAACTGTCCAGTGGGCAACTGTCCGGTGGGTAACTGTCCGGTGGGCAACTGTCCGGTGGGCAACTGTCCTACACTCGATTGCAATTATCCGGTACTTGTGCTGAATTAAATTTAATTGTCATAACTAAGACTGGCATTGATACTTTTAATTACTCTGGTTAGTTTACTTAAATGGTAATAAATTTAAGTCAATGCTGTAATGGTGTCTAGAAATCTGCATCGACACCCAACTCTAATATCAAATAGCATCAATATATAAAATGAATATTGGAGTCGGCCCTGGCGACTCTACTCGCTGACCATGACATTCATTTCAAACACTCAATTGACAAGGGCCAAATCAAATGAAAAATCTCAATAATCTGCATGTTTCATCAATATCGTTTCTGGATAAAACACTAAAGAGACATGCAGATTAGTGCCTGCCTGCACAGTAAAATTTACACCAGAAACAAGCATGGTGTGCCTGAAGGATTTATATGTAAGTGTCAGTACGTATAGGCCCAAAACAATTCTCGGAATCAGCATAACTGTCACACATAAAATATGGTAATTGTACTCGTTGAGTATAATTATCATACTTAACTATTGAATGTGTGTAAGTGAGCAATTGATACAGAAACATTTTGTAATGGGATGTTGACTAAAACATAGGGCATTCTGATTTGATAATGACTATAACAGACAGTATTCTAGAACAAAAACACCACCAGGCTCTGTTAAAAGATCAGGGATTCATTTCGGATAAGAGCTATTAAGTGTCAACACCAAGAAATTGTATACATGAAACCTGAACACACATCACTGACACCACAAGCCTTGGTAAGTTTAGGCCATACCAACAGCAGTCACTGTTTCTAGAATATTTCAATACTAAAGAATCTCTTCATAGAGTGATAGCACTATATATATATATATATATATATATATATATATATATATATATATATATATATATATATATATATATATATATATATATATATATATATATATATATTAATATATATATATATATATATATATATATATATATATATATATATATATATATATATATATATATATATATACATATATATATACCCAGTGCTATGCAGCCATGTGTCTTAGACACAAATGGACGTGGCATTTAGAAAAGTGGCTCAGAAAGGTTGATATGTAAACTTACTTTTATTGCCTTAGCCTGCAAAGTCTATGGGCATCACTTGCACACCCAAGCCCTCAAAAATCAAACACCAAATTGACCCAAAACACTTGTTAGGAATCTCTTCTATATGATGGTGCAAATCACTTGAAAAAAAATCTTAAATCACTTGAAAAAACTTTCTTAAATCACTTGAACAAAGTGATTTAAGCGAGTTTTTTTAAAGTGATTTAAGAGTCTTTTCAAGTGATTTAAGAGTTTTTTCAAGTGATTTCAGAGTTTTTTCAAGTGATTTAAGCACGTGGAGTATGTCACACCTGCACCATGGTAGTTAACCCATTTATGCCTGGATTCCTCCCTGACAGATGTAGGCTCGACTTGTGAAATCCTAATAACAACTTATGATTTAGACATCATGAATGAGGTCCACATTTTAGAGTCATGTTAGATTCTGATCAAAGATTTTACTTCAAATATCTTCTACAATAAGGGCTCTCCTCCCGAAGATACTACCAAAATGGTCTGGTTAACCCTTTTGCTGCTGCTGGCTAATTTGACCAATAGAAAAGGATGCAAAAAATCTGAAGTTTATTGAAACCCTGGCACATGGGTGCTCATCTGAGAGTACTCAGCGAGAGCTTTCGAATGAAAACTAACATGACAGGGTTTAGTTGGTTTTCAAAAATCTTTGCATCTTTGTGCTTTGGATGAAAGTGGCCTCAGCATTGAAAAGGTTAATGAGCACTCTGCGACCTTTGTATGACTCCCCTCCATTCCCCAGTTGAGTGATATGGTACAGGTCTGACAACTGTGGTTGTATATCGGAACTGCCAGGGTAACTGCTACACATGCTAGATGAGGGGGGGGACAGATTTATGTCCCCTCATAAACATGAAGTACAGAGCCTGCCTCAGTCTGTAGTAAATATCAGGATAATAAAATCAGTGGCTGCTGCTCATTAAGTTATATGTCATGCACATGTGTTTCCAAATCGGTCAATGAATGATTGATACAGGTCTACAGGAGGTCCATCAGGTCCAACTAATGACCCTGTTGACAGGGGGTCTATAGTGTTCTTGTGATCTCTGATGGTAATTAATGGGTTAATGCATGAGCGATGGGGGGGGGGGGGGGGGAGAGAGAGAGAGAGAGAGAGAGAGAGAGAGAGAGAGAGAGAGAGAGAGAGAGAGAGAGAGAGAGAGAGAGAGAGAGAGAGAGAGAGAGAGAGAGAGAGAGGGAGGGAGGGAGGGAGGGAGGGAGGGAGGGAGGGAGGGAGAGAGAGAGAGAGAGAGAGAGAGAGAGAAACTGACAGACGTAGAAAGATAAAAGAGAAAGGTGAGAGGGTTGATCATCATTCTTTCCATCAGTTCCTCTTTTTACAGGCATGTGATAAAGTTGTCAGTGACCTGGGGTTAACCAGTGTATTTTTCATGGGCTTTATAGTTTCCTCACATCAATTCCTCACATCAGTTGTCTGTGGTCATTGTAACATTTACTAATTTGTTTTTCTTTCTAATTGAAATTGAAAATTGCAAATTTGCATCAATATCCCAACTTTCATTTTCCAAGAATTTCCAATTTTCTATTTCCAAGTTAGAAATAAGAATTTGAAAAAAGAATGCAATGTATTTTCTTTTTTCCCAATCTCGTATGGGAAATAGGAAACAGATTATGAAAGAGGGAGTGCTTACTAATTCAATTTTCTATATTGCCCGCCATGTAGCGTATGACAAATCCCCACTCTCAAAATCATGACACTTAATTTGCATACATTAATTCTGGAAACTGCATATCAGAATTTTCATTCATGGAAAATCGTGTGCATTTCCGATAATGCATCTTGTACCATTGTGACCATAATTATAAATAAACAACACTAAGAGAGATATTGACAAATTGGGTATGAATCAATATTTATCAGGGAAATGGAGTATGGTTTTCAATGATTGAGAATTTTGATATGCATTGCAGTTGACAGTATTAATATATGCAAATTAAGTGTCATGTTTTTGTGCCTGATGATTTATGTTATAAGCTACATGGTGAACGTTTGATACAAATATATCAACATATATAGTGTCAAAAACCAAAAAATACAATTCTTGAAGAACTCTGCCAAATGCTTAACTGATTATTCCTGATAAACAAAATGAGCTCCCTGACAACATCAAGGCTGCTGATAGTGTGCAAAACTTCAAGAAACAGCTGAAAACATTGCTATTTCGAAAGGAGTTTAATTGACTATATGGACCATGACAACTGTCCAATGACTCTAAAGCGCTTTTGAACATTATAGGTGGAAAGGGCGCTATATCAAATATCAATTATTATTATTATTATTATTATTTGGAATGGCTTGGCCATGATAAGTCTCCCTATCACCATGTGGTAGTGTATAGCAGCTATAACTGTTTATACCTACATGTATATTACATGTGCTAATATTTAACTATAGGCAGCTGTTTGCCTATTTGTTTACAAAGGTTCTGGTAACCAAATTACCAGGCTTTATCATGTTATGCATAAAGCTATGCGCCTACCTACATAAGGGCACGTAGCCTACTGTAGGCCATTTAGTTCATAAAATTGTCACATGATGGGGTTGTACTGACATATTTTTAACTACCCACTCTATCATACTGCAGTAGCATCTATCCACAAGACATGGCATACAAATTTGTCTGACAATTTCTCTAATACAGGCTAGTAATTAAACTATTGCTTACAGATGCTACTATTTCTAGCTCTCAATATTGTTTCTTGACTTGACTTGGTCTGATAGTTATTGTTTCCTGGCCATGTCACTGGTCGTGATACTACACAATTTGACTGCTTGTCTTGAAGTCATACCGCCAATTTCTAGGGCTGATGAATAATGTTTTGCTTACGCAGAAGTGTGGTAATTATACCACAGCTTACCAAACCCTCAAGTCAGAAAACAATAAATCTCTCTTATGAGTTGTAAGGTAAAGTATGCGTACAAGACATAGGTGGAGTCAATTTTTGAAATAACATGTCCCCAAGTCAAGAAACAATATTTATCAGTCTTAGAAATGGTTATATGCTAACTAAACAAAGAGTTAACGTATACATTTAGATAAGATTATTCAAAGGTCTGGTAAATATTGTTTCTTGATATAAGGATGTGGTACTACATGGGTTATCTCTGTCTTGTATATACATTGCTAGTTATGATAGGCTTACTTTTCTATTCACTATGTAGTATTTAATCATGTATGCTCTTCACCTGTGCATACTGTCTGGACCTCCAAGCAGGGTCTTAGCCAGGATTTCAAAAATGCCTGTCCAAAACAGCAATTTCAAAATTTCTGCCCGTCCAGATTTAGCTACTTATCTACTTCAAATCCTTATACCAGCTACAATTAATAGCCTAGTGTGTTACAAAGGGCAATTTACACTTCAGCTATGTCCTAGAAGATGGTTTGTTTGGAAAATAGTTGGTTTTTAGACCCCAAAAGTCAAAATTGAAAATTCTTCATAGAAATTTTTGCCTGTCCAAACAGGAGGTTTTTAGGAAACTACCTGTCCAAAAAACAGGCAGGACGGGTCCTGGCTAAGTCCCTGCCTCCAAGAGGCTTATAACAATACATTGTGATAGGCCTTAAGATATTTGTTTTTGGTGCAATAAGCATTTCACTATCAAATATTTTTGAAAAGATGTTGTGGTTTGGGACATGACTGTCCAAGGTCAAAGTGCCTGTCCCATAATTATAAACTCAAATTTAACTGAGAGTTGTTAGTAATATTTCTTTTAAACATTTCTGCATCAAATATATTCCTAATAATGCTTTTGCCTGCAAAATTGTCAGGTAGCTTTTTTTGCTTTTGTTTGCAATTATAGGTTAAGGTCAAAATTTCAGTAAGTCCAGACTACAACTTTAAAGGCTTGCAACTAAAAGCAAGAATCAGTTGATATAACATACAGTGAGTGTGGCGTGGCCTTTAATGCACCAGTCAATTGAATCCCTGGGAGGGGGGGGCCGGGACTTGGCCGGGGAAACACGGTGCTTCTGCTAAATACTGCTTAAAATAGCTGCCCGGTGTACCGGGATTACTGTGATTATATTGTTGCTGTCCGTCGAGGCGGTGCATGATAGGCGGGGATTTGAATAATGACGTCATACCCCGCGGGGGGCACTTGGGTATTTAGGGGGGCGCATACGCTCGTTATCAAAATTAAAAAATACCCCTAAAGCACTGATTTCTGGCCAAAAAAGCACCCTTATTTCAATAAAACGCTGATTTTTTCCACTAAATAAACACCCCTTCTTTTATCAAAACACTGACATTGGATGAACGGGAACACATATTTTAACTTCAGATTTTATAATCCTCTGCGTGTCTAGCGGCAGCAAGTGGCGGCAGCAAACTCGTTAGCCAGATACTTCGGGAGTCACTCGGCCTCAGAGTCGCGTATGTTTCCTGGATTGTAAGGGGATTTTGACCCCCATACTTCGTACCTGGGTACAAAAAAGTACCCTTCTTTTACAAAATCGCGGACATGCGGAGGTCTTAAAAAAAGACCCCTTCTTCCGCGAAATACGTAACGCGGGTGCGGCCCCCCTCTGTACCTGAGTGCCCCCCTCATTGGCCTCTCCTGCACTGGCACCCTTTATGTTGTGTTCTTGAACCCACTCATAAATCACCCAACCCTTGGCCTGGCAATTTCTCTTCACCTCTTCGTATATCTGAACTGAAACCTTTTTTTAAACTCAATGTACCCTAATTCAGTAACAATTACACATTCTCACCAGTTAGTCACATTGAGATCTTTCCAGTTCCTTTCTGATTATCATGGGAGACCACCATTGGCGCCATCTATGATTATCCAAAGAAACTAACACCTAGAATCTAAGTAAAAGATATCAACCAGCATCAAGATATTAGCCAGGATTTAAAAAATGCCTGTCCAAAACATTCCAACATTTTTGCCCATCCAAAATTAGCTACTAATCTACTTGATTTTTTTACCAACTACATTTAGTGGCCTATTGTGTCAAAAAGGGTATTAAATTTACACTCCAGCAACATTGTAGAAGATGGTTTGTTAGGGGGGAAAATAATTACTACCCATCCCCCCCCCCACCCCCCCCCCCCCAACCCAAATGTCTGTCAAAATTGAAAGATTCTTCATAAAAAAAGTTTTGCCTATCCATATAGACAGGCAGGACAGCCCTGGCTAGGTGTATCATTTAATTATACTTTGGACTGGGAGCTAGTCTAAATCATCACTCGTTGGATTAGAGTGAGATATAAGTAGCCTGTCACAGGTCTCAAAGCTCAATCATTTAGATGAGGTGATCCTTATTAACCCATTCATATTTAGGGAATTAATTAACTTAAAAAACTTAGGAAAATAATGTGAAAATGATATCTCTCTATTAAAAGCATTTTTCTTTTCAAAATAAAAGTTGAAGGAGAGTTGTTCATCATATCTCTATATAATGCCCCGTCAATTATTTTTCAACTTAATGGTTAATTCCAAAGTTATTTTCAAAAGTTTTACAGGTCTAGACAGTGTCACTTGTCAAAGAGATCTCCACATGGGACATAATACACTAAACTACGAAATACACCATAATAGGAATAATTCATAAATATAACAAGAGTTTGAGAAGAATTTAAAGGATTTTTTTTACATTTATGCCCTTATCAACATTTCTCCTTGAAATATTTTCAAAAAGATGCCTCATTGAACGAGGTATAATCAAAACATTCCACGTTTTTAACCCATTCATGCCTGCTGTTTTCAATAAATTTTGTTTTGACCTGTGATTCTTCTCACATTGAAAACTGAATACCAAATTCACAAATTATTTCAAGAGGAATTGTGAGTTGGGAACCCATCTACATTTCTCCTTCAAACACTGTGTAAAATTGCTTTTGAGACCGAGATATCAATACAGACATGAATGGGTCTAGACACTGCATGCATGAGTGGCTTGAAAAACATGTTTACCTTGCTGCGTGAGAGAGTGGTTACTGAACATCACGGTTGTCAGGCTTTGTTATACAAGAATGGGAACTACTCACCTTGAAACGGTGTCAGGGACACCGATTTCTCAGACCCTTACTCTGATAAGGCTTAAAAAAATGTTCGCTTCCTATTACCCTACTGACCCTAATTTCTTGCCCCTTAGGCCTACCCTAATCTTTTTATTGCCCAAAATATTCTTCTTTTTGTAAAAAGCAAGGTTGAAATTTGTAATTGCTTCATATTCCATGCATATTATACAAAAGAAGTTTAAAAAAAAAAAGAAGAAAACATCAAATATCAGCCTAAAATACTAGTTCAGTGGATTTAGAGAGATCTAGATACCCCACTTCTTAAGATGCTGCTATTTTGCTTTACATCTAATGTAGCATGGAAAAGAGAAAAAAATATATAAAATGAAATAAATTCCCTACCTACCCTATTTTTTTCTAGCATGTAATAGGAAACAAGTATATTTTTGTTTAGGCCTAACGCTGACCAGGAATTTTTACCTTAGTATAAATATATAAGCATATGTAGTGAAATAGGGATTCAGTGGGGAGGTCATGTTTATTTTTTTGGAAACATGGTGGATGCTCATAGGCTGTTGACTAGGTTCCTAATCCCTGAAAAATTGATCTTTCCCTCGCATTGAATTCTAAGATAAATTTCTAAGATGTCTGTTATTTGAACCATTTATTTTGAGAGGGAGGAGGGAGAGATAGAATATTACCAAATAAAATCTAACCACCAATCTCAATAAAAACACTGAACCATATTGCTGTGTATCTTTCAGGAGTCTGTGTTTTGAATGGAGAGAAAGCTAAAAGCTGCACCATATTTACCTCTGGTCGTTTAAGTTTAATAGAAATTGTAGTCATCAATCACAATGAAAACACTGACTCATGTTTCTGTGTATTTTTCAGGAGTCTCTATGTCTTGAATGGAAAGGAAGATGAAAGCTGAACCAGCTGAAGTGATCGTGGTTCCCGACGAGGGGCCTACGAGTCATCAGGAGAATGATGGGTCAGCCAGCCAGACGTCCATGCCACCAGGCACCAACGGGCAACCAGCCCGGACTGCATCTACGGGGCAACCGGCCAGGTCCCCGCATGGTGCCCAGACCGTGGTCCATGGGGCCGCCCAGCAAAGTGCTAGTACGCCCAGTGGCCAGGATCCGGAGGATGAAGTTGACGCGTCCAGTGCTAAGGGTATATTTGGTTGGACGACGATTGATGACGTGAATATCCCGTTTATGTTCCGAGAGGGAGTCAAGTATCTATCAGTGCGCATGGTGGAGCTAAAACTGTTGAATAAGTATCCCAATGTGTACCCTAAGGAGCTGGAGACACGGCCTCCTCTTGCCAGCTACTATCTCACCACCGCCGAGTGTAAACTACTCAATGAGATTAACATGGAACATTGCCAGTGTGAGTATGGAACCAAGAAATTCGTAACTTCAGATTTGATCGTCAAGTTGGTAGATTTTGAGGAATTCTATCGCATTGTGAAGGGCGCCTTCCCGCAGGATGTGTTATCAAAAATGCCCAAAGTGCGCCAGCACGCAGTGGACGGCGGCTGGCTGCAGTTGAATAATACTGTGGTACCTTATGTGCAGCAACGGGAGGCAAGAACGGGGGTTGTCGGAGACAAGTACATCCCCTTACAGGTGGTACGCTATGCCGCGGGACTCTTGGTCGACATGGACGTTCAAGGTCGGCCGCCCTCACCTGACGAAGCCACGCTACTCAACGGTGAATGCAGTTCAGCAGGCCTGAACTTCGTTTTTACCAAGGACACTGAGCTGATAAGTTTGGCGTTCGTCATACAAAACTCTCAAGTCAAAGTGACGGAGTTGCCCAAGTTTGATCCGTTCGGGCATGCCCAGTATCGGGAGGACCTAGAAGGGGTCAGTCAGGGTCTGGACAATGGGGTCAGTTCCCAAGCTGCACATGTAGCCCCCATGTCTATACCCGTGAACCGGCCGGCCATCAGGAGCACGGTCCCGCAGGTGAACGGAATGCTCCCTCCGGGCGCGTGCTTCCCACCTGTACAAAACCAAGCGACGACGCCAAACGCAGCAGCAGCAGCAGCAGCAGCGGGACAGTTTGCCATGCTGCAGCAGAATGGATACGTTCCCAATAACATGTCGGCCATGAACCGGCAACCATCTCATTCCTTCGCCGCTTCTGCTGCCAACAATAAACAGATGCAGCAGCAGCAGCAACAACAACAACAACGATTCATGCAGCAGCAAGTTGCGGTTCAACGACAAACTAACCCGCAGTACTCACATCAGCTTATGCAGCAAAGACTCATGAGGCCGCCCACAATGCAGCGGGGGGTAGTACCCAATGCCGGGCAGCCCGGGCCGGGTATCAGTAGGACTATTCCACCACCCCCGCCCCTCACGCGGGCCTCTATACCACAGAGAATGCAACAACAACAACAACAACAGGTGCCAAATCAATTACAAACCAACAACAGTAACATGTATAATAAGAATATAGGTGGCGCCACCAGTAAACAGTACCCTGCAAGCATGAGCAACAATAACATACAGAATGAAAATGCTCTGGCAAGAATGCAGCATCGCATTCAGCAGGAACAGTACTACCTGCAGCAGAAGCAGTATAAGGACTACATGAAGAAATCGGGCCAGGGTGCGCCAGAGGGAAATACAAATGCGAGGTCCCCCAGTCTGCATGCCCTCGAGCAGATGAGTCTTCCTAACGCGCAGTCCTGGGGCGGGCCAAATATGCAGGTGGCGCCACAGTCTCAGCAAGCCGGCTATGCAGGAAAAGCCTCGGGGATGCAGGGTGGTGCAACGGCCGGCATGTACCCAAACCAGGGCATGAGGGGTGTTCAGCCGCAGGCCCAGCAAAGGTTTATGCAGGGTAACCAAAAGACAATGCAGGGTATGCCTGCAAATTACTCACAGTCGCAAGGGTTTAGCAATACGGGGGTGAACCCATCAACCATGTCTGCACTTCAAAATCAGCAACGGCAGCAATTGCTGCAGCTACAGCAGCAGCAGCAGAAATTAGCGAATATAAATACAGCAGCATCATACTCAACATTGAACCAGCACCCTACTCAACGAAGTCCCTACCCCAATACCTCAGCAATGCAAAACATACAGCAGCAACAGCAACAGCAACCTCGGAGTATGCCTTCTCCTCAGCAGAATACTAATGTTATGTACCACAAAACCCTGGCAAGCACTGGAACCCTGCCAACCGGGTACGTCAAAGTAGGCAATGCCCTGCAACCTATGGCTTCTCCAACTGGAGTCTCACAAGCTGCCATGTCACAACCGAAAACTAACTTCAATCCCGCCTGTAGTCAGAGTGTGATGAACAAGCTACGGGCACTGGCCCAACCATCGGCCAGTCCCCAACAGCAGACCAACGTCGTCGTCCCAGCGGTGATTACAAACGCACCGGTCCCAACGAGTGTCACAAAAACTGCCATCTCTACCTCCCAGGCCAATATGCTTCAATGCATCAAGTCTCTCTTGGTCGGGGGAAAGAGCATCTCGTGCATAGAGACCGAGGCGCGGCCGAAACCGCACGTTCTGGTGGAAGCTGCGGGGCACGTGTTCTTCCCCAGCTGCCCCCTGCATGAGTTCCAGTACGCCCTGGAGACGGTCCTCAAGGTGCCCATGATCACCCTCAGCATCGACGAGGAGAAGGCATTCATAGAGTTCTACGGCCTCAAGGCCAAGGCACTCAAGTGCAACAAGGCCATGCAAGTGGATATCTTCGAGCAGCACATTCCGCAGATGAGCTTCATGTTTAAGGAGAAGGAGGCGAAGAAAAGTGCAGCTGCTGCAGTCGACAGCGATGTTGTGTTTGTGCCCTCTCACCTCGCCGAGGGCCAGGAAGGAGGTGCAGGAACTTCTGAAATGCCAAACGGCGTTGTGAAAAGGTCTGCTGAGACCTCAGACTCTCCGAGCAAGAGACAACGACCTTCAGACGACCCCTCGAATGTGATTTGTATAGACTGATTCTGTACTACACATTCAACTGCACATCTTGCTCTTAAAACCTTCCAATGCTAAGGCTACTCTCAACCAAGACACAAGCATATAATGATTTTTGAAAATCTCCTAAACCTAGCCTTGTTGGTATTCATTAGATAGCTCTCACTGATTACTTTCCGATGAGTACCCATATGCCTTGATTTTAGTCATTATTCCGCTTTTTTGAATTGTATTGTATTGGCAAAATTAGCCAGCAGCAGCATAAGAGTTAATGTTTAGCTCTTTTCATAGAGCATAGAAACCACACTTTTCAATCCACCCCTAAACCCTTCTGCTGATGGTGGCTAATTTGACCAATAAGAATGATGCAAAAAACCTGTAAAATGACTGAAACCCTGGCTCATGGGAACTCATCTGAGAGTACTCAGTGAGAGCTTTACAATGAATACCAACACGACAAGGTTTAAATGGTTTTCAAAAACCTTAGCGTCCTAGTGCTTTGGGTGAAAGTAGTCTCAGCATTGGAAGGGTTAATCCCGCTTTTGTGATTTGTATAGACTGATCCTTAGGGCTAGCCACACACCTTGCTATTCAATGCTCAGCCTCTTGCATAGAGCAATTGTCAATGGCAAAGCTGATTTCAGATTCATTTCCGTGGCAAAAAAAATAGTTTTTAACCCATTTTTGTCTGTAGCATCTTATAAATGCTTGAATAGTATTTGATTCCTCCACAACAAAAGAATCTTTTGAAAATACTTGAATGAGAAGTTATTCTAAAGCAACAGGTGACTCATTTTCAAATATTTGCATATTAATGTATTAATTTTTATGTATTTCTAAAGGCAAGAATGGGTTAAACACTGGCCTGGTTAGCATGAAGCAAAAACCTTTTTCTGAAAAGAAATCCATCAATGAACTCAAGCATGTCTTAAAGTTATATTTAAGTATTCTGAGTGATTAAAGTAAGAGGATGACATCCAAAGTTCTATGGCTGCCTATCTTCAGACACCCGGTTTCATAATTCAGGCTAATGTATTGAAAGAGGTGGTGACAGGATCTTAGCCAGTATTGAGAAACTGGGTCCCTTAAATTGCCAATCCTTAAGTTTTGGGGCAGCATCCTATTTTTCAAGGGAGACCACAATATACATAAATTAAAACCTTGAATATGTTGTTACGTAGTGAAATAAGGCATAATATCACAATGAAATGTCATGTCATTTGTATTTGAGTGAAATAGATTCAATTCAATTATATATTCAAAAATGACATTTTACAAAACTATCCCCCAAAATATTTGGAAGGGTGATTTTTGAGAGTTTGGATACCCAAATAGGGCCCAGATGCCCTGCTGGCTAAAGAGCATTTAGCACAAGTTAAGCATTATTGAATTAAACCATAGACTAGGATCTAGTCCAGGTATTGAGGGTTAAGCAGGCTGCAGCTCCCGACGTTTATACAAAGTAATGAATGAAATAATTCAACCCTTAGATGCCAAACCTCGCTGAATGTTAATACCAACAGTCTACCTCAAGGAGACAACAGACTGTTTGATCACTGTAAATATTTTATAAAAGTGTAGGTAGATTTTACATTTAGGAATATGACTGACTTGCGTTATATGTAGATTTTTTAATAAGTTGTGTTTACATGTACTTGTACATTTCATCTGTAGTAGTGTTGAGAATGTGTTGTACAGTTGTGTATATCACCGTTTGTGAAACTTGCCACTAGTGTTTGACATGACTACAAGGTGGCGCCACTTGCCTTGGAGTGATCTAAAGTTAGACAAGAGATCCCTTCAGAGGCATAGTTAATTCATCATGCCTGCAGAATCTAAAAAAGGAAATGCACAAGGTCACGTTGTTGGGCTTTTCCCAAAAGTGTACTCATACAGTAATGTCGACTAGTTTTCTTGGCATTAGTGGAAGAATGTTGTTTTATATGAATTGACTATGTCTCTGGGGGCAGGCGTTTCTGTAAATATCATTTCAAAACCATATAGGATACCAATGCATTTCCTGGCAAACTTGATATTGTTTACTTCAACTGCATTTTGGTTTCATAGAAAGTCATAAATACTATTTCTTTTATAAAGTAATGAAGTGTTGGTTAGTTTCCTTTTCATATTTTCATATGTTCTCATTTTGGATACTATAACTAACACTATGAAGGGAATGCAGGTGATTCTAAGATTCCAGAATTTCTGGTGTGATGGCAATTCTGATGTTCTATACTGTATACAGGGTCATAGCCAGGATTTCAAAAATGTCTGTCCAAAACACCAATTCTAACATTTCTGCCCATCCAGATTAAGTCACTAATCTATTTAAAATCCTTATACCAACTGCATTTAATAGCCTATTGTGTCAAGAAGGGCATCTTACACTTCAACTATGTCATAGAAGATGGTTTGATAGGAAACTATTTGGTTATTTCACTCCAAAAGTCAATATTGAAAATTCTTCATAGAAAAAATTGCCTGTCCAAAAAGGAGGTGTTCAGGAAACTGCCTGTCCAAAAGACAGGTAGGACGGGTCCTGGCTAAGTCCCTGACTGTATATCATGTTTTGGGTTTGACACACAAGCTAGGCTTTTCCGATATCAGTAAAATGAGGTTCATTATTGAAAATATGAATGATCAGGTACGCTCTGAAACAATATCAATGCATAAATAATATTGAATTATCAATAACCACTTCTATCAGCGTTGTATCCAAGGGACTCTGACTATCTTTAGGTATGACAGGTCAGACTCCCTCGATGCTTCTAACATCACAAATTGTGCCGCAGGTAATACAAGGAGTTTTGACACACTCTGCTATTATTGATATTTCTGTGTGAATTTCTTCCTCCTGCCAAACTGTTTCAAAGGTAAAATTTGTGGTGCTATTTATTTTACTTATATAAGAACATGAAATGTATTTGAAGTACATTTGATTACAGGGCTGCCATCATTTTGTTTTGATTGTATTATCTTTTGAAACGGTCAAAAAATCTTAAGTGAGATCTATCGAGCATTTTCTGAAGTGTTATTTGTATTGACTGTGCCAGAAAACTTATCATGATACTGAAAGTGATAGTTCATTTGCCATTTTGATATTGACCCAGACATGCTTATAGTGGCAAAAAGAAAAATCCAACCTTTTTGGTTTTGCAATTTTCTCATGGCTGTATATTTCAAAAAATTTATAAGGTGAAATGTTACGCAAAAAATATTTGAAGCAGAATTGTATCTTGTTTCTTGATTAACATATCACCTTCAAACATTTTCCAAAAGATGTTACTTTTCTTGAGAACTTTGGAGTAAAGTGAGAATTTAAGTACAAACATTTTCAAAAAGATGTTTCCCTAGTAGTTTGGAAAGATAAAACCAAAATACTGAAAATAGTCAGATTGTTTTGAGCCAATGTAGGATTGATTGGTTTAAACAATTATGTTCCAGATATTTTGAAAGGAAACTGCACTATTTGAGATATATTTTTGTATTTTAGTTAAATAAAATGTGGATGATATCAGTTAACCCTTGCCTTTTCTTTTGTATTGCATCTTTTAAGTAGAGAGGTGGGGCCATTAGTATAAAGCTCTGCGTGGTGTGTACGTTGCAGTTATGGTTATAAAGTCCATTGTTCTCCCTTTGTATTCTTGACCACAAGCACTACACAATGTCATATACCTAGGGCCCATGGAATCCAGATAGAAGGAAGCAGGTAAGCCAATTCAAAACACTTTTCTCAGAAAGGGATCAACACTGATACATCTCTGTTACATCTCTGACAGCTGACATGCATATGGCTTTGGTAGCAGTTATTCTATTCAACAGTTTTTAATTTGTTCTCACCGCTAACATGCATATTGCTTTAATAGTAGTAGTTCTGTGCAGCAGGACAAGTTCTTCTCAGGATTTTTTTTAACCCTTATGTTGTTGTTGGCTAATTTGTTCAATACAAAATGATGCAAAAGACCTGAAAATTGATTGAAATCCTGGCGCATGGGTACTCATCCGATAGTACTCGGCGAGAGTTTTCTGAATAATACAACTTGACAGGGTTTAGATGGTTTTCAAAAGTCTTTGCCCACTTGTGCTTTGGACGAAAGTAGACTCAGCATTGGAAGGGATAATAATAGCGCTAATAAAAAGTTTCTTGGCCTAGATAACTTCCTGGAATTGATAATGAAATGGCTGCATGAACCATGAAGGGTTGGCCATCAGATTCTGGCTTTGATCAGCCAATCACAAGTCCTTGTTCACAAGAAAGAAATCTCCCGAAGCTGTATAAGGGCTGTTTTATTACCCTTATGATGCCGAGGCTACTTTCGTCCAAAGCACAAAGTTGCAAAGACTTTTGAAAAACATCTATACCCTATCATGTTGGTATTCATGAAATAGCCCTCGCTGAGTACTCTCAGATGAGTACACACGTGCCAGGGGTTCTAACATTTTTCAGGGTTTTTTGCACCATTTTCTGCAGCATAGGGTTCAATGGCATTCAGACCATGAGCAAATTTTTATAAAAAAGTAAAAGAACTGACACCCTTCACCCAAATCAAAAAAGATTAAATTTACACAAAAAAAGAAAAAATCAAAAAAGAATCATAAATCGCAAAAAAAAACGAAAAAATAAAATTTTGAAAGAAACCAAGGCCGATCAACCACACACACAGATCGACACCATGGCGCCATTGGCATCTCTCTTGTTAGAATTGCTTTGATGACAAGGATATAACTAAAATAACCAGGTCAATGTTTGGGCTCACAGGCATTGATGTGGTAAAGGTTGAAAAAATGAGCCGGTTTAAAAAAGACCAGTGGCGCCACGCTGTACTGAAGTACCTTAAGGTAGTACCCTACTCTATACCCTAGTTACAGAATAATGATAAACTTAACCTGTTGCTAATTTGATGCAATATGGCACCCTTCAAGGGCAAATGCACCATCAGGATGATTTATACTAAAACTGTCATGACATGTACCCATAAAGCCCGATTTTAGGGTAAATCTATCAAGAAATGACTGAAAAAGTGGAACTTAATGGAACTGTCGCTAACAGTTTCCCTCTTGGGAATTGAGTCTAGACAGGGCCGGATTACTCTGTATAATATTTTACTTCCTGCCACCAAGATGATGATTTAGAGTCTTCAAATGCATCTTAGAAAGGTGGCCTGAACATATGACTGAAATTTACTAGTTTGTTGTTAATAAACATTGTTAAGGAGAACTGTTATGGCCGGGGAGAGCTTATACCAAACCCTTTTGAAAATGGTTTGATTTGGCTGTCATATACCCTAGGTTTGTCTACACCCCTACAATAATCCAATCCCACTATCAGGTACAAGAGTCAATTTGAGTTTTAACTGTACAAAAACATATCTATTAAGTAAATCAAATGCTCCAAAACAATGACAGGTCACTCAGTTCATAGCTGACAGTGATAGCCCCTGCAATTACTTAAAGAAGTTATTTCGATTGCAATAACAACTCTATTTGGTAGAAGATAGAGTAGTGTTTGAGTCTTGAGTACAAACAAATGACTGAGGGCATTTTTGAACATACATTGTTTGCCTGCGGCTTAAATCATTGTGTAGGTTTAATCATATATATTGAAATGACTTCTTGCTGTTCAAACAAATATAATTCTGTGTGCGTTTTTCTGCTCTTTTCGCATGGCTGTCATCCACTAAATTCTGCTTGAATGCAAAAATTGTTGGCACTGCATCTCTTTTTTAACTTTTTTTGCCTGCATATCATCCAAGAAGCAGGATGCCTCGAAGTGGTCCTCACATACTCTTTTAAATATGAAGCAACTTTGAAGTTCCTGACACTCCATCCAGTAACAATGTTGTGGAGCCAATGTGCTGCTAAATTCCTTTTTTCTGGATGTATGTTCGGATTAGGGATTGTATAAAATGTACGTTTGTCACTAAGATTCCTGTCAGTCATATTATTACATCCATATGCTGCACACAGCACCATGATTCATGAATTTCCCAACATGAGTAGGAGAACTGCACTGACTGTAGCTCTCAGGCACCAGAGCAGAGAAGTGCCTGTGGTGCTTAAACTATGACATGATAGGTGATGTGACCTACACAAAATGGACGCCCTATGGTTTTGGCCTGGAAGCCCCTGGCTTCACAGAAAATTGCAATTTCCTCTTCAACAGGTACTAGGAATGGATTTGTGAGTTGGGCAATTAACACATACCATATGGCACTACACATTTAGCACAAGTTATCCCAATGGTGCATTTGTCCTTTAAAGAACATATCTGACTGTGTTTTGTTTTTTGAAACTACTTGAAAATCAGACTACCATTTGATCATAAGGTCCAAGGTCCTACATTAACATGGGATCTGCATGATGAGTATTTCAAAAACATTTTTGAATGTTCCCATAAACCTCAAAATTCCTAACAGCATGTGGTTTATAACATTATAACATTCTATAACATTGGCTTCATAAACTATCATTATTCACTTTCAGCCAAAAGATGAGATTAAAGTTTTAGTCAAAATGATCTAGCTTGAAGTAATCTGCATGGTCAAAGCAGACAAGCAGAATTGAGTTGATCCAGAAATAGGTATTGTCAAGAGAACACCACGCCTTTTGTTTTCCAGACCACGCATCAATAGAAAGTCACTTGCTCGAGTTTCGTGGCTAGTGATCACTACTCATCATCATATCCTTACTCAGGGGCCAACCAGGGACAGCCGACAGTGCCACCACCTTGATTTCCACCTCTTAAGTCATATTGCAACGAGAAAGAACCCCTGAACCGGTAGAAGAACTTGCCTTCTCTTCACAAACAGTTCCAAGGAGTCTTTCAATTGCAGAAGCACCATAGACAACGCCCCACAACGTCATACATTTATATAGCGACCACGTCAATTTGCTCATGGGGATTCAGCGAAGACTTAAACCTGTGACCTCATGTTTGGAAGCCAGGCATCGTAACCACTAGACCATGGGGGATCCCTTTAGTCAATGCATGCATACATATGATACTGAAGTCAGTTCAATAATTGGGTGTCAATGAAAACAAACAGAAACGATCAGTTAAGGTCATCTTTATATCTGAATCCTCTCTTTATTAAACCATAGATTGTCAGAAATTGAAAGGTCCAAGTCTCATAGAAATCATACTCTTTGAACAAAGCAGGGAATGCCCTGATAGCATTGAGCATCCAGACTCAGATACTTTTCAAAATAAATTTGAAATTGATCATAAATTCACAATATATTTGAAGAATAGTTGGATATTGAAGATCCTTTTTCCTTTAAATTTTTTCGAAAATTTCCTTAGATATTTGTAACCAAAATAATCCGGCGGTTCTGGGCGCTACAGACATAAATGGGTTGATAGTTCATACCCGATTTTAAAAAGTTAACTCCTGGCTAGTCATGATTTAACCCTACAAAGGGCAGGGAAACTGGCTGGTGTTTGTGGCCAGTCGTGTGAAGAAGACCAGTGTCAGCAGTCAGCCAATCGGATCAATGTAGCCAACTAAGTTGTTCTGTGTTAGGCTCCTCCGAGAGGTGCCAAATGCATGACATGTTTGGTATGACTGCGCAGAACTTGGCTAAATATGACCGCTTCAGATCCTTCCGGTTTGGGTTCTAGATTCCGTCTTCTGTCACGACACCAATGAAGCATGTGTGTTTGCTGGTTTCAGTCTGGAGTAGTTTTCCAGTTCTTGGTTCTGGATTCCGTCTTCTGTCACGACACCAATGAAGCATGTGTATTTGCTGGTTTCAGTCTGGAGTAGTTTTCCAGTTCTTGAGGTGTGAGGGATGGACAGGTTTTCTCCCTCACTGTCCAAAAATGTTCCTGGCTCACTTCCATAGCGTCTAAACCTTCTTCAGTGAGCGCCTGCAAGGCAGCCTGTGGAAAAGAAAATGGGGTTGTGATGTAAAGTTGTATATATGATTAAATACTATGTAAGTACCTGTAGGATAAGAAAAGTTCACTAATTTATACAAGTCCCTGTCTCCACCTAGTTAGTAAACAATGCAATTTTGAGTCACAGGAAAGTAATCAACTTATCTTGCCTTATAAACCTGGTCATATATGTACTATATATATACATATATATATATATATATATATATATATATATATATATATATATATATATATATATATATATATATATATATATATATATATATATATGTATATATATATATAAATATATGTATACATATATATACATATACATATATATATATATATTTATATATATGTATATATATATATATATATATATGATATTATCACTGCTCACCTCTCTGCACATATTCTCTAGTTCTGCCCCAGTGAACCCCTCTGTTTGCTCTGCCAACTCTGCCAAGTCCACTCCAGATGCTAAGGGCATACCTCGACTATGTATCTTCAGAATCTCATCTCTTGCCTGTGTAAGAATCAGAAAACAAACAATTTGTTGTAACACCTACAAAAAAAATTATCCAACCATAACCATCTGCAGACTTTATGGCTTTTTTATGTAACAAAGTTCCCTTAAATGTGTTAAGATGGTTATCAGTGTTGTGCAAGTAGCTGGCATTGTTCATGCCACCACAATATTTCATTACTTGCAAAAGATTGTGAATTATTATTAGACGTATGGAGGGTTATGGACAACTGAGTAAATGGAAAAAGTATGAGCTAACTTGTTGGGAAATATAGCAAGAGTTTTATGTATCAGACAGATTTAGATGGCGGCCAATATTCTGAGATACCTCCATCAGTCATCGATGGCAATGGCCCAGATTTCCGGGTAATTGTTGTGCAAAATAATCATGTTGGTCAAGGTTCCTAGGGTAGTCCATATTTCTGAGATTTCACGGTACCTTAAGATCAGGTGGAGGAACGTAGATGATGCGGTCAATCCTGCCAGGCCTCAGTAGAGCATCGTCCAGCAGATCGGGGCGGTTAGTGGCCGCAACCAAGAGAACATCGCGATTATCAACAGATTCATCTTCCTGCTGCAAATACAAATAATCTTAGGATATGATCTTTACATGAATATCGGTCAGGTTTCTTTTCTTTTTTTGCTTTGGAGTTTTCATTTTTTTCTTACATTGTTTATAATAACATCACGATTATCCACAGATTCATCTTCCTGCTGCAAATACAAAATTATCTCAGGATATGACCTTTACATGAATATTGGTCAGTTTTCTTTTCTTTTCTTTTGCTTTGGAGTGGAGTTTTCATTTTTTTCTCATTTTTTATAAGAACAACAATATCTACATGAGATGAAATAAAGGTGAGTAAAATTAAAAGAACGGAGAAGAATGAAACAAATATAGACAACATTTCAGGTGAATAAAAACAAAGCATATTCCCAATTATATTTTCAATTAGATTAGTTAGCAGCTGTCAGACACATTTTTCATGTGATTCCAATAGATTTATTCTTTACTCATTAACTTATTCAAACAGACTGACACCATTCAAAAATATCTTTGTAAAATAAAACAATCTATAATATTTTCCATTTCGAAACCTTCTTGACAACAATAAATGTTGCAAATATCTATTTATCTCACCAGTGTATTGTTTCAATTCATTACAATTTAAAATGTTGGTGCTTTTATAACGTTGAAACAGAATAGTGTATTTCACTGATTTTAGTCAATGCCATCCAAATGGGGCAAAGCAAAAACTGGTTCCGGAATTTGACTGACCAGTCAGATTTCAAAACAGAAATGCTGTTTAACCAATTCATATTGGTAGCACCTAATAAAGGACAGGCTATTATGATGATATCTCCCTGACAAAATTGAATTGAAGGGATTATGTAAAAACTCAACCTTGTTGGACCCAGAACTCATGAACTAGTGTATCAAATCAGTTTCAGAAACATCATAGATCACAACTACACTTTTCAAGGTGAAGCCTAGATACAAGCAAGTTTGCACTGAAACAAAAAGGCCACTTCGCTTTGTAAACCAAAATCAAAGTAGAATTCAAATGACACTAATATTTCTTCTGATATAATTTTAAATCAATAAAATTTCAGAACAGAAACACTGTCTTATCCTGGTAACCCATTCCTGTCTACTAAAACTCAAAGGAGCCAAAAGCAGCCTGACAATTAATATGAAATCCTTCAGGCTGTGACAAAATTTGCAAAAGAATTGAAGGGGGAATGTTATTCAGAACATAACCAACAACCTTCCTTCAAATTGTGTCGGAAAAATCTGAAATGTGCAAGCTATTGTTAAAAATATCATAGATAATCATTTCTAGAGAAACTCTTTTAAGTATAAATTGGTTAAAAATGTCATGTTGACCAATGATACTTTTAGATACAATTTGCTTATAAAGCAATAACTTTGAAATCATTTGAGGTTGAGGTGAAAGGAGAGTTCCGACCATCAATATCTTATAAAAATGTATCTGATAAGAAAGTTATCACTATATTTGTCAAGACTTTTCTGACTACTACAGACATGAATGGGTTAAGCACTGAAACAAATCCAAGGCACTTTAACTTAATTACTGTATGCGAGTCTGTATTTTCCTGGGGAACACCCTCCAGTAGGGTTTTATTGGGCTGTGTCGAGTCTTCCAACTTCACGCCAATTCCGTCCATCTCATTCAGTAACGTAGATAAGAGCCTCTCCTGTACTCCACGCTGCTTGCTAGACTCGGAACGCTTCCCGATGATCGAGTCTATTTCGTCGATGAATACGATAGATGGCGCTCCCATTCTTGCTTGATGGAACAGCTACAAATGGATGAAAAATATACTAAAATTAGAATATTTCAATATATCAGACACTTAACTTTTATCTAGAAATTTAAAGCACTAAAATATTTGGAGCATTTCCAGTTGTTTTGTAGGGGTGAGCTTTGTTTTTCATATTTTTCTTTTCTGATGCTTTCTTGTGAAATATCCTCAAGTATATCTATGATAAAGAGTGAGAAGATTGTAGATAAGGAGGCAGAAAAAAATAAAAATGAATGGTACTGGTGTACAAACTTCAGCCAGTGCTTTCCCTTTCATGAATATAACCATACCGTACCTTCAATTATATCTACAATTTGAAATGGTGAAATTGAGGAATGGAAAGCAGAGAAAAAAGAGATGAATGCTACATGATATTGGTATACAAAAATCAGCCAGTGCTTTCTCTTTGATAAATATAACAATTGTACTATATTCAATTATATCTACGGAACAATAAGAAATGGGAAAAGTGAGGATAGAAAAGCAGAGAAAAAAGAAATGATTGCTACTTGATATTGGAGAACAAACCTCGGCCAGTGCATTCCTTTTCATAAATATAACCATATCTTCAATTATATCTACAATTAGAAATGACAAAATTGAGCATAGAAAAGCGGAGAAAAAATAAATGATTGCTACTTGATATTGGAGAACAAGCCTCAGTCAGTGCATTCCCTTCATAAATATAACCATATCTTTAATTAAATCTACAATTAGAAATGATGACAGAGCTTACTCTGAGTCTCCTACATATTGAGAGAAGAGCTGCATTTTATCTCTGCTTTTCTATCCTCAATTTTTTATTTATGAATGCCACTTGATATTGGTGTACAAACCTCGGCCAGTGCCTTCTCCGAGTCTCCTACATATGGCGAGAAGAGCTGCGCGCCGCTGATGGACAGGAAGGTGGCGTGACATGCGGTGGCTGCTGCTCGCACCAGCATCGTCTTACAGCAGCCAGGAGGCCCGTATAGCAACACGCCCCGCGGACGAGGCAGCCCAAGCCGTGCAAAGGAATCTGAATGACGCATCGGCCATTCAACTGCCTAGAAAGAAACAAACAGGGAAAACATCAATTTGGAATTGAACTTTTTTATTTGGAATTGAACTTTTTCTGCAATTTTAAGCTACGTGGGAGAACAAAGGAATTTGGAAGTTTGATTATCTTCACTCTTTTGCCATATTGCTACTAAGCCGTGACTAGCAGTTGTAAGTGGCAGAGGAGACCAGAGTACCCAGCGAAAACCACTGCCTAACTCCAAGTCACTGGCAACTTTCTCACATGCCCCAGATGGAATTCGAACCTGGGCAGTGGTGAGAGACAGCTAGGAGTCAATGGCAATGCCTTAGACCACATAGACATCAGGGCATGCCCGCCTAGGAGAACCAAAGATACACCCTTAGTCACTAGCAACTTTCTCACATGTGTCAAGCAGGATTTGAACTCCACTCACTGACCCTGTGCAGTGGTAGGACATAGGAGGCAGTCAGCATGAAATGTGTGAGGACGCTTAACCAAGGAGGCAGTCCAATGAAAACAATGGTGACAAAAATGAGGAATATGAAAATAACAATGCAGTCAACCTTTCTCCAGTGGCCACCAGAGCATGAATACCATTCCAAATCTTAGCAAAGTGAAAAACACATTTCAACCCTCTTCGTTAATATCACAGGTCTTTAAGAACACTTATAAATCGTACTGGAAATCATCTTTGTTACTGTCAAATATACAAAAAAAATGATATAGCAAGTGCTTTGATAAAACAGTGCATGTGTGTGTGTGTTCAGCAGTGTGTGAGTGTGTTTGTGTGTGTTTGTGTGTGTGTGTGTTCAGCAGGTGTGGGTGTGTTTGTGTGTGTTTGTGTGTGTGTGTGTTCAGCAGGTGTGGGTGTGTTTGTGTGTGTTTGTGTGTGTGTGTGTTCAGCAGGTGTGGGTGTGTTTGTGTGTGTTTGTGTGTGTGTGTGTTCAGCAGGTGTGGGTGTGTTTGTGTGTGTGTGTTCAGCAGGTGTGGGTGTGTGTGTGTGTGTGTGCGCGTGTGTGTATGTGCATGTGAATGCATCTGTGTGTGGAGTTATCTCTATGTGCTTACCTGTTTGAGTTGCTGCTTGACCTGTTCTAGTCCCCCTATGTCCTCCCAGGCCACTGGACGGTGGTCAACGTTGGCCTCGGAGCCTCTCTGTGTGGAGGGCGTGATCCTGGAGAGAGCAGCCCTGAAGTCAGCCATGCTCACACCCGGCTCACTCTGAAATATAAGAGTTTGGGTCAGGGTCTTAGCCAGGATTTAGAAACTGGGTTTCCAAATTTATAAATTGCGAAACTGTGGGGCATACTATTATTCAAGGGAGACCACAATAAACTTGGATTACAACCATAAGTATGCATTTACCTATGAAAATAAGGCATAATATCAATTAAATGCTTGAAATTGACATATTAAGAGATTCCTCACAAAAACTTTTGGGTGTCCTGTGGGGTGATTTTTGAGGGTTTGGGTGTCCAAATGACACCAATGCATTCACCAATCACCTCAGCTTAATATGGCAATACAGGTCCTTCCCTGTCAGAAGTGCTTGCCTATTTAACCCATTTACACTCAGAGCGGCCAAAAGAGGCCTGACGATTTTGGAAATATTTCCCTTACGAAAGCATTTTCTTGAAAACATGAGGAATGTTCATCAGAAGACAAGCAACAAATCTGCTTCAAAAATTTTGTGAAATTTCGCTTCATTCCCAAGTTATTTTCAAAAGTATGAAAGTAGCAGACGATATTTCGAGAGGAACTCTTGGGTGTGAATGGGTTCATAGTGTTTATGATACCCACCTTATGTGTGTTGCTGGCAGTAATCGCCAGATAGGAAGCCTCGTGGCAGAGATGCACAAGGTCTGCGCCCACATAGCCAGCAGTAAGATCTGCTAGGTCAGCGATATCCACATCCTCCACCAGGGGGAGACACTCACACTGCACCCTCAGGATCTCCACCCTCTGTCGCTGGGTGGGCACACTGATGACTATCTGAAAATAGTAAATAAGGAAAATGTTATGAAGTAAATTACTGTGTTCCTCTAAATAGGCGCATGTGCCCTTGAATGGTTATTGGTAATCTTCTGTTTTGCCACATCCCACTTGCAGTGCCGATTGTGGTGAGAATCCATGGCCACTCAGAGCTTGAATGCTCTGCACTCTTTTTTCTTTTGTTATGCCATGTCTGATTGGACACTTGAGCAATTGAATTAACATTTTGCACATAGAGCTGATAAGTCATAAAATGTATATAAAATTACTGAGCCGGTTACTTTATCCTATTATAATGATCAATTCAAGGGTTGCCCAATGTATAGATCTAGAAATGTATCTATCTTTCTATTTGTATGATTTATTCAAAAGTCACTGTCAGAAGCAAGTTACTGAACTAATAACTGTAATGTATAGATCAGATGAATGCATGTAGAATTGAAAACCAAGAGAAAAATGGAAACATTTATCTTTACTTACCATATATCATAAAAAACCTACCTCTCTATCAAACCTCCCAGGTCTTCTTAAAGCTGGGTCAATAGCATTGGCCCTATTAGTTGCCCCAATCACCACCAGGGTGCCCCTTGATTCAAGGCCATCCATCAAAGTCAACAGCTGCGCCACCAAGCGACTGTCTTGGACACTACCTGATTTCCCTCTTTTTGGGCAAAGAGTGTCGATTTCATCGATAAACAACACACATGGTCCCTCCTTGGCAAGAGATGTAGCCCTTCGAAAAATATTCCGCAAATTTTCCTCGCTTTCCCCTGGCCTTGCACCAAACAATTCAGGCCCATTTATGCTAATGAGAAATGCCTCACACTGATTGGCTACAGCTTTGACCAATGAGGTTTTACCACAGCCAGGTGGGCCTCGGAGCAGCACACCCTTAGGGCACTCGAGTCCAAGTTTCTTAAAGTCTTCTGGATACTGAAAAGGAAGACTGATGATTTCCTTTAGTTGTTTTGCAGGGACGTCTAATCCCCCAAGGAGTATTTCCGTTGACTTCATTTTCTGCTGATAACGGTCGATACTCATCACATCAGCTACTGTAACCTTTGTATTTTTGCACACAGTCCCAGCCTCCACATTACCAGTATCATTAACTACAATATATGTAAAACCATATAATCTGCCTAGAGGATGTTCTGTACAGTTCACAGTATAATTTTTCATCACAGTAAAACCTTGTAGTATGTTACATACATAGCTAGACACAATGTCTGCAGAGTCCCTTAGGGAAGCAACTTTTACATAGTCTGATACAACAAGAAGAGTTTCTACCGAGGCTAATTTTTCTGCAGTCAAGACTTTGATACAGTTGCTGTCGATCAAATCCTTATTATTGGAGGTGCCTTCCAATTGGGCAGTATGGTGAGTTGTCGTAGAAACAGTCTCTGAGAGTTGTACGTATCCCTCACATTGATCTCTGCGCGGCCATGCATGGCATATGTACACTCCCTGGGGGGCTGTGATCTTGAGAGGTGAGTCAAGTCCTGCACCTATACTATCCATTAATGATGGGCCAAGTCGACATTTCTGAGTGCCCAGGTCGCTGGCATCACAGGGCAGAATGGCCAGCCGAGAGGGCTTCTCCATCTTGGTCAGCAATTGGAAATATAGCAGTCACACTGAAATGGTTAATGATATCATTTGTAATTACGCTTCAAACAGATGGGGTGCTGGCAAGCAATATCAGTTATTTCATATTTTTATGCACTCATTGTATGCAGGGCTTAACATTCAAGGCCTGCCGCTGACAGGTAAATATAAATGTACACAGATGAAACTGACATATGCATGTCCACTTGGTAGTTAAAGGACAATTACACCATTTCTTGTGTGTCTATAAATAGCAAAATACTTCTTGAATAAAGGTTGGCAGTGGTGGAAACTTGGGTTTAAGTAGAGAGTACTCTAAGAAACTAGTTGGGCCTATGTGTTATTCATGGTGTGATTGTCCTTTAAAGATTTAGGACACACTGCAAGAGTGCACGTTAAATGATTAAAACATTCATAGCTTGTGAAGTACGCTGCTGCACAGCAGGGTTTATAGCAATGCATGATAGACACACTGATACCTTGAAAATTTTCCACTGTTTAACATCGATATCGGAAATTTGAATTTGGGAGGAGATTGGTATGTGCCCATGTGTAACTTGTTTCCTGCGAAGTACAAGGTAAGGCAACCTCTATCAGCGGAGCATGGCAAAGAATACCATCACAGATTACTAAGTGGTAACTTTTTAAAAGGGAATTGCAGAATTAATGTTAGAGTTTTGTGTACTCATATTAGCTCTCGATGCAAGCGCAGCATCATTTATGGCAAATTGGCAATGCATGAGAGACACAATGATACCTTGAAATTTGTTCCCCATTTTTGTATTTATCGGAAGTTGAATTTGGAAGAAGATTGCTATGTGCGTATGTGTAACTTAGTTCCGCTAAGTACAAGCAAAGGCATCCCCTATCGGCAGAGAATGGCAAAGAATGATGTCACAGTGAGATATAATCCTGTCCCAGATTTTAAAATCATAAATTTGTGACTGCATATATATATATATATATATATATATATATATATATATATATATATATATATATATATATATATATATATATATATATATATATATATATATATATATATATATATTAATGTATATATATATATATATATATATATATATATATATATATATATATATATATATATATATATATATATATATATATATATATATATATGTATATATATATATATATTTATACACACACATTGTGACACACACACGTATAAGTGATATATATATATATATATATATATATATATATATATATATATATATATATATATATATATATATATATATATATATATATATATATATATATATATATATTCTTAAATTTGCCATGGTTTGGGTCCTATAAAAAATCAAATTTGGCTAAGTATTCCACTTCTTGGTCATACTCTAGTTGAGTCACCTGGTAAAATAGCTTACATGTATCTTTTGATTTATAATTAGATGAAAAAATCATCTAAGATTAATACCTCCTCATGTTATCAACTTCTGGCCTAATTGGCACTCGATTGTAATTCAAAGATGGAACTTAGTAACGTACCTAATATAAATGCGGCTGTACTGGTGCTGATAAATCGGTCGTCCAAAATAAATTAAAAACGAGGCGAGGGAGCATAAAATAATTAGTGCACTGTAGCCACTTTATAATTTATACTACCAAGGGAATCGTCAGTATTTTACAGAATTATTTTTTGATGTGCTTGATTTATCGATTTAATTCGTCTTTGATACCAGCTCTGAATGCAAAGTGAAATTATATAAAAGGTGTTGAAATAATTATGACTGCTCCCTTGACCTTCATTCCAACATGGCGGCCTCCATGTTGACCAAAACGTGTGGTGTCCTGTCAAACAATTCGAGGCCTCTCTGGCGGATATTGTCTGTGGGATATGCAAAAAAGGTCGGAGGTAGGTATTCCACACGCTCATGCGCTGTAAAATGTAAAATGACCACGCACTTACTATAACAACACCGTGGCATCAGCATCCATTCAAGACATCTGAACCTGTGAGTGTGACACAGGAACTTGCTCCAGCTCAGAAAATGGGCCTACAATTTTTCCTTTTTTTTTGAATGGTCTTGAGGTTCTTTCTGGCCCAAATCAATGACGCTTGAATTGCCTGGAAAACAAAGAAAAAGAGAAAATTAGTATCAAATATATATAATAAAGTGACTGTGAACAGAGTCAGGACTCCTGACTCTTGTCAGTGAGCACTGACAAGAGTCAGGAGTCCTGACAGAACTGTCACTGTCAGGAGATATGACCAGATGACTGTTTCCTGGCCACACGAATGCTGTCGTCTAAATTCAAAATGATTAATGAAAAAATGTTATAACCTAGACAAATAAAATTCAAAATGATTAATGAAAAAATGTTATAACCTAGACAAATAAAATTCAAAATGATTAATGAAAAAATGTTATAGACTAGACATACTATTTCAACCTGATGCAAAATCGTCATTACGCAACATATTTCAACAAGAATTTTAAGTAGCAGTCATGGTTCTAACGATTCAAACTGCATTGAAATTGATCCATGGAAAGACGAGTAGGCCTAATTCATTTTCGCTGTGTCGCTCACTGCACAAACAATGGCGCTAGTGTTGACATATCACTGTAGATGGCGCCGTGATCGCTTTTCTTGTGATGTCATTGCACGTGGTGGACTTCCTTCCTACCGTGACGTCATTCTAGCGCCATATTCCGCCGATAGAGAACGCTGTTTGTTGCCTGATCTTCGGCCGTCCAAACGTTATTTAAATACAATTTAAAGGAAACAATCCATATTTATTGATTAATTAAGCAATATTTAAAACATGAAAAGATCTGGCGGCAAAATGTGCTCTTAAAGCAAAAAGTGATGTTCATTTCATGCGAGATTATCGTCAAGCGAGACAGGAAACGAAGTGTGGACACTGTTTTATAGGCCTTAGTGTGTATTCCATTGTTGACATCTTATACCGTAAGCGCACACTGCCCAAGCTATAATATAGGTTTAATGACTTAGATCCAATTATCTAACTTTAAAACTATTACTGTTGTGCATTTTTTTAAAATCTAGATCCATGGACTGATTTAGTTCAAATAAAAAAACAATTATAAATACTTTGTGTACAACTACCCAAAGGTCGAAGCATGAATATTAGTGGTGGGAGTCAGTTGAATTTTCCCAACCGATCATCAGTCAGCTAGGCCAACCGACTATCACCGATTAATCGGTTCATCGCACTTTCATGAGAATGTTTGCTTGTCAAAGCTTAAGTTTAGCATGTTAACACTTATTATAATATTGTACTATTTCAAATTATCTATTCTATCTTGGCATCAAACTTTCTCAAGTGTTTTTGATTTATGCTATGAAGGATTATACATGTAAACAGTGCAGGTTAGATATACTTGTATGTTTTCTTTCTTATTTTTATTCAGTAACTTAGAGACAAATTACCAGTATTCTAATAAATCAAAATACTTTTTACAATATGTATGAAGGCATTAAAAGATGTCTTTAGAAAAATAATGAAAGACACATCATAGAACACATTTCATCCAACTCATATATCTACATTTAGAAGGAATCTGAAATTTCTAGTTTGCTCAGTACCCCAGTTTTTATCAGAGTCAGTAGGTATACTTCTTGGTATGCTATTACTTACTACTTGCATGACCCATACAAGACCTATTACAGTGCTGGCTCTTAGAAGGTATAAACAGGCCAGTAGGTCAGTACGTGAGACAAGCAACTTTCTCTGTGGGATATCTGGCAAGAGACCCTTTGACCTTCGAGGATGTGGGCTGGCTTAATGGGCTATTATACCGACTAACAATTAGGTGTAAAGTCTCCAGCCGATTAATTGGTTACTGTTAACTTGCTGACGACTTTCGACTACAGTCGATCATCGTCCCATCACTAATGAATATATTCTTGTATAGTTCATGTCCTATTTTTGTTAGGTACATTATTACAGTGATTACTAATCTGCACACAGAATAAGACCATTGACTGAGGTACTCATGTTGCTTCTATTGTGAAATTCTTTCACTACCAAAGACTTGTCTAACTTGACTTGATGGAAAAGAAAATTATATATTGGAAAAGTTAACCAAACAGGCATCTAAACTAGGCAAGTGATAAACATAAAATGTAGATGCTACAGAATGGTATGCAGCTTTTTGGCGATCAAACAAACATTTAGAAAAACATTAATAAGTGTTTCCTGATTTATATACATGTATTTACCCACTAGCTAGCCTAGGTTGTATTACAAATGCTATCTACATGTAGAATGAAATGACATAATATAATACAATGTTCATCTTTTTTTCCAAGGAGCGAAGGGGAAAGGTGGATTTGGAGGTGGTGGTGCAGTGACCAAAAAGGAACTAGAGGTGGAAACAGACCCAGAGAAACTTACAAAATTCCTTTGTGGAGGCAACTTTTACCGGGGTGGATCAGACCCTGAACTGAAACCAGACTCAGAGTATCCTGATTGGTTGTGGGAGCTAAAATTGGACAGAACACCAATGCCGTTCGAGGAGCTAGACCCCGAATCTGACCGGTACTGGAACCATTTGCGCAAGAGGGCAAGGTGGAGACACAACAAGCTGGCCAAGACAAAAAAATTCTAGGAATAATTCATGATGCATTTGAACCTGGACACCAATGAGTGTGTTTTTGTGGATTAAGCATTTTGAGAAATGTTCGATTTCACCCGTCTAAGTGAAAACAGCCTGATGGAGACGCAAATGTACTGGAAACTATTTGCGCTCATGGGGATCTCTGTGAGAATAGGAGTGTTTGTGTGAATTAAGCACTTTGAGATGGGGTCTTAGCCAAGATTTTTAAAATGCCTGTCCAAAACAGCATTAACATAATTTCTGCCCATCCAGATATTGCTACTCAGCTCCTTCAAATCCTAATACCAACTTCATTCAAAAGCATATGACATAAGGTCAAAAAGGGTAAATTATACTTCTACCAAATCTTAGAAGATGGTTATTTAGGAAAAGATATGGTTACTAGTTTGAAAAAAGCAAGAATTGAAAATTCTTTCAGGGTTTGAAATTAAGCTTTTTTCGGGGGAGCCCAACTGCAAAAGCTACCTAAAGGTGTTCTGTATAGAATGGTGTTCAGTACATCTTTGGACTCCATACATGAATTTGAGGGAGCCGCAGGAGAATTCAAGGAAGCCCTGGCAGGGCTCGACGTTAAGGCTAGCCCTGTAGCCCCGGGCTAGTTATTGAAAGTCAGGGCTAGTAAATTCTTCCTGTGAGTAGCCCTGAGGGGCAAGATAGGATTAGAATATCAGCGCTAAAAAAGTATGAAGCCCTCCTTTGGCTCTGCATACCTGGATGATAATATAACTCAATTTAACACAATACACTGTATTCTTTTCTTGTTATGAACAGAGGCTATGTTATCAACAGGGGTCACTATTTGAAAAGATTTGTCATTAATATCAGGGCTAGCAAAAATAGTTCAGGGCTAGTAAAAGTTACGGTAACTAGCCCTGCTGGGCTTATGAAGTTTTTTCTTAATGTTGAGCCCTGCCTGGGCTCCTGTCACCCCCTTATTTTGAGCCTTGTCTTCTTAGAGATTTTTGCGTGTCCAAAAAGGTATTTTTCATGAAACTGCCTGTCAAAAAGAAGGGTTACACGGGTCCTGGCCAAGTCCCTGCTTCGAGATTAGGCTGATTTCCCCTCTCATGGCAATCTGAGCTGCTACCAAGGCACTTCTTCCACTGCATCTACACTCATGAAGACACTGCTTGGAACTGTGACTATTGTTTCCTTTAAGGACTACTAGATGTCTCCCCATGACACAATGGACCTTACTAAATGTGAACATTATTGACTTTTCCATTGGATTCGATGGAGATCAAAGAGATCATCTTGCAATCTATGGAAATCAGGAAGAACATAGGAAATATCTGACATTTTAAATTGATATCATGAAAAAGTGAAATTGATTTTTTTGTTAAATTGGATTAGTTATATAAATAAAGTTATGATTATTGTACCTTGGTTGTTTAAGTGCTTTCTTTATCTTCAAACATGCAGTGAAAGACCTGAGTTTTACCTGAGTGGACAAAAAGAAAATGTTTACTTAAATATATCAAAATATCTTTATCCATATTTTCTATATAAATTATCTTGTTTACTGTTGTATTTTAAATTTAGTACCTACATTATTGGTTATAACAGCTGCTTTTCAATTTAAGTATTCAGTCTATTGTTTGATTAGAAATATTCATTGTATTCAATTCAGATTCAATAATTCATTTTTAAGAGGTGATCTCCTACAGAGTCACCATTAAGAGGTGATCTCCTACAGAGTCACCTCTTCATGAAATCACAAATGTTGTATCCCCATCGCATTTGTTTGCTTTTTCAATCATGATTGTTTGTTTATCTCTTTTGTTCTTGATGAAGTTCAGAGAAAGCCTAGTTTGTGCTCATTGAGGCTTTTCTATCTTTTCCTTTTAGATTACCTTGTTAATCAATGTCCAACCTTGACACAGTTTCTTTTCTTTTTGTTCTTGTGTCCTTAAAAAGTTGCTTTTTTGGCAATTTGTAATTGACATTGGACTGATGCTCTGTCATCTAGCACAGTGGGGAGGCAATTAAGAACTTAACATCCCTTTCATAGGGTCATCAAATGGTCATTAAAGATAATGACCCAGGACACTGTATGCCTTCCTCCACTGTAGGACTTCCTGCCTAAAGAGAACACTCAATCCTAGACTCTCCACAGGTCTGTGTTACCTAAGCATACATCAACTGCCACGTGCAGATAAGATGTAAAACTGTTTCAGCTCACTCCTGGATGATGTTTCCACTGTTTCATCTAATTTCTTGGATGAATTGGATTTTCAGATGTTTATTGATTTGATGAGAGACAAGTCATATTTTGCTGATTTAGATATTTGCAGGTCTCTTAGAAATAGATAAGTTATAACCAAATAAACAGAACATAGGACTTACAAATAGAACATAGTTGATTTCCCTGGGGTATTTTTTCCTAGGAAATGCAACACCCTACAGGTGATGTTTTACTATGAAATTTTACCCCTCTGGAGTAAATTTTATTAGGTACCTTTAACACACTTAAATTTAAGGTAGCTTGAGGGTTTAGTTCTTTTGACTCGTTTTTTCATCCGGCCTGCTTTAATTTCACTAGTTAGCTTCTCTCTCTCTCTCTCTCTCTTTCTCTCTTTACTAAGACAAGGGACAATGTTTCTCTACTAGGACAAAGCCATTTAGTTAAGTCAGTATATGTTCCCTCCATCCATATTTTTGAATGGTGGGACGTCAAATTGCACTTATACTAAGCACCCAGAATACATGGTTAAGACTCTTCATTCCTCTAAGAGCACCTCTTAAAGAATGTGACCACATCTCTCTTGTTGAGTAATTTATTATAAGAACCTTCATTTTTTCCTCTTCATTTCATTACCCAGTTTAGGTCTGAGAAAAAAATGGGAAATAGATGACTTATGAGGAAAGGGGTCAAACAAGAGTGATGCCAATAGCACCTAGGAATTTAATTTGAGGGCTGATTTCATAGATGAGCCCAAGAACCATGGTCTTAGCCAGCAGGGCGTCTGGGTGTCTTTCTAGACACCCAAACCCTTAAAAAACACCCCTCAGGACACCCAGACTTTTTGAGAGGAATTTCTTAAAATGTCAATCTCAAGCATATAATTTGACTTTTTTCATCTTCATGTAATTCCCATGACATTCTATAAGGATATCATGCCTTATTTTCATAAATTCATACATCTTTATGGATGAAATCTGAGAATATTATGGTACCCCCTAAAAATTTGGACGCCTATAAATTTAACAATTGCTAATTTTAGGCACCCAGTTTCTAAATCCTGGCTAAGTCCCTGCCAAGAACCTTGATTTGGAATTATTTTGGCGTGTGGTTTAAAGCATGTTGCTTATTGAATAAATTTTAATTGTTAATAAGATTTTTTTGACATTTTACATTTGATCATGATCAGAATTCTACACCAAGAGGACGCCACTTGCCAAACAACACATACAAGGTCTATTGTTTATCTAATGAATCATTCACCCATTGCTAAATGTTAGATTATGGCTTAGTATGAATCTGACTCTAAAGAAACTTCTTGAAGTAAACAAACAGAACTAGGAAATAAATTATTATTATGAAAGACTTTATTTCATTACATCATCAATTAACAGCTGTGGGTTCAAATATGAATATCCACTGGGATTGATTCTATAATTGTGAGTTACAAAATTACAATCAATAACAATTTTTCTCATGAATCTTCCAGGATCCAATTTAAAAACATGGATAGAGTGAAGCTGGAAAAACATCATAGCTGTTAACCAGCACTAGCAATGGAAAAGGCTTCCCCATACGTAGTGAAATAAAGGAAGTTATATTTAGTAAATAAAGAATATAAAGTGAATAACGTAGGGCAATAGGGTTACTCTATATAAAGTTATGAAATTTCTTTTTAAAAACTTCAACCTTCATTGAAATTGACAAGTTCAACTGTGTGTACCCTATGCTATATGAAAAACAATTATTGCATAAGAACTTCATCATTTTAGAACATCAAATGAAACCCCATCATTCCCCTATCAAAAAGGTAAGAAAAGTGTGGTTGTAAATGATCCAAGCATAACATAGGTTAAAGATTTTCTTTTCTTCTACAAATATTGTTACAAATAACAGGTGCTACCATTGAACAAACTTAAAATAAAATAACGAGTCATCACAATAATAACATTTTAATAAAATCATGAAAGACCTTTAGTAGCTATGGTATTCCTTGATATGGATACGTACAAACTCACTCAAAATGTCACTTTTCTCAGCTTTTACTGAAAACCAAGTATTCTTACTTAACTTTTTAATGCCCAGTGCCACCAAAAGGAGCCTGACATTGTTGGTCAATTCTTGAATACCTCTTCCAAATATTTAGGAAAGGTGTTCGGTTTACAAAGAGATATAACCTTAAATGTTTTTGAGTGCTGGAAGGTTTTGAGTGCTACAGTCATAAATAGGTCAATATCCTCGGTCCACTGAGTCTGAGGCATGTTTTGATAACAGACTGCACACATAAAGATACTAATAAATTTCCGTCACGGACTGCACACATAAGTACATGTTATACTTCATATTAGGAAGGAAGGTATTGTTTTTTATGTCTCTTTCAACAGCTTAGGTCATATTGTGATGAGAAGAAGGAAGAAATTCCCTTCTCTTTACAAATATTCCCAAGAGATCTTTCAGTTGCATAAGCACTACAGACAGCCTTCTGCAACACCACACATTTACATATAGCAACCAGGTCAATCTGCTAATGCATATGGGAATTCAGCAGTGACTCGAACCTACAACCTCATGCTTGGGAGCCATGCATCACAACCACTAGGCCACACTGGATCCTAACCACTTCACAAAAGTTTTCATTACAGAGCACAGCCCTCACAGTATTTTCTAGCAACCATAGTGCTATAAGTCCTAAGCTTTCCATCATGTCCCCATGTGATAACGTATGGACGCTAGATTAACATGTTAGGACAGCAATAAGGTGCTAGCCTGCAGTGCAATTAATGTCATAACTCTTTACCTGTTATACAACACACACACAAGTCAAAACCTGAAGTTATAACATGTGTCTTTTTTATGCCCAATTTTCAAGCCCATTTAACAACTTGGGCATTGATTCTCTCACTTACACTTCATAAGCAGTCAAACAGCATGTAGTTTAAACATTTTACATATGTATATATATATATATATATATATAAATTATATATATATATATATATATATATATATATATATATATATATATATATATATATATATATATATACACATATATATATAAACATTGTCGTATTGAAATAGATCCTAGAGATTCTATTCAAAAATGTGCGTTTGCAGGATTCATCTATAACAATATTATATTATTTTTGCCTTATTTAGAGTCACACAACCTCACAAGGCTAGTATGTGTAAAATACCATTGTACAAAACTACCCCAAACTTTGTCTACTGCTGCTAGCATAACTAATTCTTCCATTCATCAGCCTCAAAAATTGTTTATACTTTGATTTCCTGTGAATATTACTTTCTGGATGCAACTCTTATGAGGCTTGGTTACACTTCATGATATTGAAAACCGGTCAAAAACACATTTTCTTACATATTTCATTTATACTGATGCTTTCAGAACAAAGGTATTCCTAAGTAGTGATGGCATTTGTGGTTTACTGGGGATGAATGAATTAAGATAAACTATGATAAATTCCTGCATGATTTCAGTGTGCTTCTTCCTTTTAAATATCATATGATATTTAAAAGGAATATCATGAAGTATAACCAAGCCTCATAAATATCATATTAGAAAATTGAAAAGCTTTGGAGTTTCACTCTATGCTGTAGTCACAGCTTCTTCAATAATAGTCAGGAAGAATGACAGAACTATGGTTAATATTTTTTCAGAATTAGGCATTATTCTTGATTAGTTTATGATTCTTGAATATAACAAACCACATGGACAGTCTGAGAAGTAAGGGATCAAACTGGTCTATATGCATAACTAAGATTATCATTAGGACTGAGTTCTAAAATAACCAATATTATGATCAATAAAATGTATATATTATTTTAACTTCATGATGATATGTTTAATAACCATTGAGGGGAATTTCTGGCCCCCTCACATGTAATCCTTATCATTTACAAAAAATGAATAGGATGAAAATGCCTTAATTTTTCTTAGAAAACCTGTCATTAAGAAATTGTATAAAAACTAGTTTTATTTTATCAAAAACTTTTTTGTAATACGTTTAAATGATCTTCAGCCCTACTAGTTAGCAGTATTATGAGGGAGACAGCTTATACATTGGGTTAACCAGAACTGCGATTGCAAACAGTGAGGATGCCACACCCAGTAAACCCTGAGTGCCTGCACTAAAACGGACATAATCCAAACTGCACAAAGGAAGAAACAGATCACAGGCATTCTTAGCGGAATCGATCCACACAGGTTTGTTTTCCGCAAAACAGCGCTTTAGGAGCTCCGCATTTGAAGGCACACGGTGGGTTTTGGCGCTATGCTGGACATCGCCATTTGCATACTGGCTGCGCTTCTGCTGCTGGTTCCTGGCGTGGAGTTGATTCTCGACTATGCTGAGAATGTCATACAAGTTACGCGCGATGTTGAAGATGAGAGTCACGAGCCAGAACTTGGCGGAGAGGTCTTTGTATTTTTTCGTGTCGACCTTGACCAGACCGACCTTGGCAGCCCAGAGCACATGGTCGACAAGGAGGAACAGGGCTTGGTTGATCTTGGCGAAGGTGATGGTGAAGCGATGTGCGATGTCTGACAGGTGCATGGAAGCCAGGGCACTTTTCAGCATATCCAAGCTCTTCCCTAGTCGTATAACTGAAAAGAGAGGTTAATAATTCTTTAGGATTTGATCAGCTGGGCAGAAATGGGTGGTTGTTGAAATTTTATTAATGGGAAATTTCAAAAACAAAGGGGGTGGCTGGATCTAATGACTAGCCGATTACTAATACTTGCGCGAACTATGGTAGATATGTTAGTGGTAGCTATACAATAAGTAATTGAAGACTCCGGCAATAACTAAACCCCCCCCTCCCCCAGGCCATTAACAAACAGAATTTCTAAGAAAGATTGATTGGTCTGCCCATATAACTTACACGTCATTTAATGCTAGACCATTCATGCCTGGAGATCTACTTGACAAGTGCCGTCTGGACCTGTCATACTTTTGAAAATAACTTCAGAATGAAGCATTGGTTTGCAAATTATTTGAATGAGAGTTGTAAATTAAGTTTCAATGAACAACTTTCCTTCAAATATTTTCCAACAATTGCATTTGTTAAAGAGAAATCACTAAGATAGTCCAGTTGTTTTGACTGCTACAGGTACGAATACCGTATTACCCCGCATACACCACACACTTTTATACACCACAACACATGTCAAGGAGGGGTGCGTGTTATTAATGGGTACATAAACAGAACTTCTTTAACATCGATGCTATGGGTGCGGGGCGTGCATGGTGGCGAACATCTATCTTTAATCAGTTCCTATTGTCTATTGTCCTGTCACCATGACAATGTTATGATGATTGCTATCCTGATACCCTATATGTACCAGCTCATGTTTAAAAAATAGACTACCCGTACTGGTAATTGGTATCACTTGTACAGTGACTCTGAGCACTATAAACACTGTAAGCCTCTAATCTAAGAGGCAACGCGGGTTACGGTACAAGGGTCAAGTACTTGACCAGACACTCCACACTCCCCATCTCCGCCTGCGTGTTATTAACGGGGAATTGTATTTTACATATGGGAAAGGGACTTGGGGAGGAGGTCCGTATTATCTATGGGGTGCGTGTTGTATGCAGGGTAATACGGTAGGTTAAACACTTTATAACAGGTTTCTCACCTTTTCTTGTAGAACTTAAGGCAATTTCCAGGTCCTTGAGTTTCTTGACCAGATCTGGACTTTTCCTGATTTGTTCTGCATACCACCAGCCAAACTTACTGGAATACTGTATCAGTCTGTGAAAAATAGGGAATAAGTAAGAGGTTTATAATAAAGGCAACACTTATCATTTCTAATTCTTATATCACCTGGTTAATAGTGAAACTGCAGCCACTGAAAATCAGAAGATGTGAGCATTTATTTTGCATGTATTTTCAGGACACAAAATCCAAGACAACTAATCACAAAAGGTTAGAAGGATACAAGGAATTAGATTAATAATTTTATTTATCACCATCTATTTTGACATACAAAAGCTTAGTCATGAATAGTCAGTTGTGATAATGATAAAGGAAACTGCAGTACCTAGGAAAACACCACCTAAGTCACTGGCAATTCTCTCACATGTCCTAACCCAGATTTGAACCTGGGTATTTTCTAAGTTCTAACCTGCCTGCAAATTGTAGGCAAACAGATGCTACTCATGCTAGTATTGGTTCCTCTGTCTAAGTACATAACTGTCCAATCATTTTACTACAGATTCTGTTTGTCAAAAGTATCACACTGCTGTCACATATCATTACCACTGCAGCAGTGTACGAGACTAGCTTGCTAAGTTATTGGCAGCCCAGCTAGGGTAGTCATTATTCTGAGCATCACAAAGTCCTTGTTTGAGATTCTGGGGACATGCCCAGGTATATTTTGAAATGTTGATGCTCTGAGATCAGATGCATGTTTTTCCTGCATTTTTAGGATATGATATTTATCAGCAAAAGATCCAGTTATACATAGCCAATTTCTATGAAACTATTAGACAAGCCCTGGCATTAATTCACAGAGTCGGACATATCAAATGGAAGATTTGCTAGCCCGGACAGTCTTTCACTTGCCCCAGGTCAGTGGTTGTGTCTGCTAAATACAATGCTACAAGTGAACCAACAGGTGCAAATTATATGACCTTTGAGATAAGGATCACAATTGCCCCATATCAACATTGGTGACATTTACATACTTCCAATGTATCAAAAAAAATCCCTCTAATGAAAACTTTAAATAATAGGTATGACAAGCAAATGTAAGGCCAAAAATAATGATTGTTTCAAGTGACATGACAAATTGATTTTTTTCTCAAATTACTAGATCACTTTTGTATATGATCTAACCTCTCCTTTTTGAAAGTCAATCCAATTGCTTGATTGTATTGGGTCGGCTTGCAGTGTGTTCAATGGGAATTCCATTGACATCTTGGGGGAATTTTAATAGAATATAAATGTGTATCAAACTACAAAATAGAGGGTTTTCCGAAATGGAGTCATGTTGCATCTCATGATGATAAGTAACCTGCATTTACACTGGAGAGAATATCTACCTGATACAATATAGGTACTATTTTGGACTTTGTATTAGAAGGTTGCTCTGATATGGACTTCAGTGAACACATGATGCAGTGCAGTATTACAGCACTGCATTTTGTTGACAGCGTGACATTCCGAATATCATTTTCCTAGCTAGGGCACAAAGCATTTGCAATTTTAGAGGGCCCTTTACCAGTTCACTCCTTTGTTGCTTTACAGGGAAAAGTGATTTCCTAATAATTTCTCAAAAATATATTTCCTGAAAATCAAAATTAGCAGACAATTTTGGGTACTACAGGCATGAATGGGTTAATATATTGCAGGCCTTTGACCGGTCATGCTATTTTTGGCCAGCAGCAAACAAAAACAAAATTGTTTTCTTGAATGAAACCTGAAGTCTGAGGGTTGTAGGTTGATGAAACTTTATATTGAAAAAAATATTTTCCATAATATGTTTTGTCAGAGAATTCTCACCAAAATTGTGCATCTGTTTTGGGCACTACAGGCATAAATGGGTTAATATGGTGCAGGCCACTGAGCGGTCAATATCGTGTTGACTAGTAGCAAACAAGCACTACTTTTTGACCCTCTCTTGCTCCGGTTATTGGCAGGTAAGATATGCCAAATGAAACCATCAATCAAAATTAGGTAGACTAAAGCTACTTAAGCTAGTGGGATCCATGCCTTCGATCAAGATAGCCTGTTCCATCGGGGATGAAATACTTGACTTGCTGAATTAGTTGGTATGGATCTGGGAAATGTACATTTAGTACTTCCAAACAACTTACAGTAAAGCTTCCAGTTACAGGGATGTCCAAGTATGAGCCCTGGAGCAAAGCATCATTATCTAGCAACAAATGGTTCACAAATTTTTCATTAGTTGGCACTATAATATTAGTCCCATGTCAATAAGGGAGACCTTAATTGATCAATAGATAACACCGATTAAATTATTCAGTCCACATGTTGAAAGAAATCTGCATTGATAAAGTGATGAATATATTAAGGGCCCTACTAGCCATGCTGTCTGATAATTTACTGAGTTTAAGCGTGCTTGATTCATTCAGCCTGTTACACGTTTTGAAGTCGCAGGCACACATTGAGCCAGTGCGACAATTTGACATCCCTGGCTTAACACTAAATTTGGTAATCCTCTTTATAGCATCCAATTAAAGGTTCAAATCCTTTTGCTGAAAAGGTTTAGTAATTTAAGCTGTGGTATGAACCTGCTATTAACATGAACTATAGATGATTATTTCTATACTTCCTGCTATTTAAACAGCTTTTTCAGAGGGCCTGCCCTGATGCCTAAGGTGTTGCCACTGATTGCTTACTCTCTCTCTCTCACAACTGCCTAGGCAGGTTTGAATCCTAACTGAGGCATATGAGAATTTTGCCAGTGACTTGCAATCTACTACAAGAAAAGTTGTACCAAAGTACCTTTTCGTAGGAAACATCTAGCCTCTCTAATTAAGAGGCAATGCTCCCCCCAAAAGTTTGCAGCGATTACTAGTGGTGGGAGTCAGTTGAATTTTCCCAACTGATCATCAGTCAGCTAGGCCAACCGACTATCACCGATTAATCGGTTCATCGCACTTTCATGAGAATGTTTGCTTGTCAAAGCTTAAGTTTAGCATGTTAACACTTATTATAATATTGTACTATTTCAAATTATCTATTCTATCTTGGCATCAAACTTTCTCAAGTGTTTTTGATTTATGCTTTGAAGGATTATACATGTAAACAGTGCAGGTTAGATATACTTGTATGTTTTCTTTCTTATTTTTATTCAGTAACTTAGAGACAAATTACCAGTATTCTAATAAATCAAAATACTTTTTACAATATGTATGAAGGCATTAAAAGATGTCTTTAGAAAAATAATGAAAGACACATCATAGAACACATTTCATCCAACTCATATTTCTACATTTAGAAGGAATCTGAAATATCTAGTTTGCTCAGTACCCCAGTTTTTATCAGAGTCAGTAGGTATACTTCTTGGTATGCTATTACTTACTACTTGCATGACCCATACTAGACCTAATACAGTGCTGGCTCTTAGAAAGGTATAAACAGGCCAGTAGGTCAGTACGTGAGACAAGCAACTTTCTCTGTGGGATATCTGGCAAGGAACCCTTTGACCTTAGAGGATGTGGGCTGGCTTAATGGGCTATTATACCGACTAACAATTAGGTGTAAAGTCTCCAGCCGATTAATTGGTTACTGTTAACTTGCTGACGACTTTCGACTACAGTCGATCATCGTCCCATCACTAGCGATTACTACTTAGCAATGCTAGATGAATTTGACCTGTCACATATGGTGAAACCTCAGTCACAAACTGGTGCGAAAATACATCAGTTGAACAACTTTTTTAGTGAAACAGCTCCTGCGGAGCAGCCAGGGTAGCCCCAGGTAAGACTAATTGCTTGGTGATGGTAGTGGGAGAGGTGGAGGGGGAGTGGCAGTTCCTCTGCACTGATACACAATGGCATGACTATAGATTTAAGATTCAGGAAATGATATCACATAATCATGAGTCAGGATAGCAAATTAAACCAATTTACATCTTAGTATCCATTTTGGGGTTAATCTTGGTCAACCCCTTGATACAGTGCACCCTTGCCAGTGACCCATTTCCTTTGAACCTAATGACACCATTTGTTTGGCCATGTAGTGTAACCAGTTTGTGAACTCACCTGCATATCTTGTCTCTGCCTGCTGTTTGGGCGTTGAATTTTATAATGTAAGTCGCCAAATCCATTTTGAAACGTTTGAGTTGTCTCCTTTATTAGGATCTATATCAAAACTTCAAGAACTGAGATATTTTTGACTGCTCAAGTGTGGCTTGACAGGCACCTCATGTTTAGAGTTCAAAGGTCACGGCGCGTGCGCAAAAGTTGACAGCCTCGTTTTCGCATTTGTTGTCATCATGGCGGACTTGGAAACGTAAAGATGCTCCTCTGATCCAATATTTACCCATCTTGATCTCTTAAACCGAATCACTGACGACAACACTCTGTTGTCAGGGTAACACTGCGTCTACGATCAACTATCCTGTCCAATACCAATAGCAATCATGCCAGTGTACATGCGTAAAAACCAGCGGTTTACTCCGTCCTCCATAGGAGATTTGACAGGAGTAGATGATTCATTGGATTATTTACAAGATCCAGACCAATTGAGGGACAAGCTGCCACAGCCTTATCGTATGATAAATAAAGTGCTGCTGACATTGTTTGATGATACATGGGAGATAATTTCATCCAGGGAGGAAGATCGTGTTAAAGAAGCCACTAGGATAAAGCCTCCACAATATGAATGTGGAGTCCAAGTTCAGGTTAGTGTTGGAACTTCATTGGAAGTGCAAACATGACTTTCCCCAATTAGATACTGTATCATGGGTGGTCTCTTCACCTTTCTATAAGCTTGCCCTGCTGAAATTTCTAACTTTTTTCTACTACTACGGGGCTGAAATACCCATTGAAAAAATTCGATTCCCAATGGCTGTTCCCAATGGGCATTGGGAATCAATTTAATACCATATTTGGTAAAGATTGCCACATATTGAACAATGCACCACGTTCGTCGCATAGCAACATGACGTAGAAATGCCAGGCACGCCCATTATATTTGAAGCTTCCCCGATTATTTACTGTTTATTTATCTATGGGACGTGGCAGAAATAGGTTCTTGAACTTGTGTGCTAGAGTATGATATTTCTTACATTCAGGGACAGAATTTTCATCATGGAACTCGCCAGAGGCTCGTGCCAAGATTAAAATTATGTCCCCTCGTGTAAGAAATATCATTCTCTAGCACACGCATCCAAGAACCTCTATGTTCTAAGAAACTGGCATACCAATGTTTGTTGTTGTCGTTGTTGTTGTTGTAATCCGTGAAGGGATTCCATAGTACCATATATGACATCATTTTTGGCCATATTCTGTCGATAGAAGGCACCGTCTTTTTACTGCGCACGAGACAGATTTCATCCAAATGAACTTCCGGGAGTGCCAACAAGGAAATATTGGTATCAGTGTGGCTGTTCACTGAATGGAGATGCTCCTAGCCATAGAAGTTGTTTGCACCGTTCCATGCACGAGCTATTATTATTGTTATCATCATCATCATCATCATCATAATGCTGGCTTGGCCAGTATTAATCAAGTGTTGTTATGGGTGCTTTCAGGGCAAGTTTATGTTTAATTGTATTTAATTGTATTTAGAAGGCTAAAGAGTGTGTATATTGGGACATGCAGTGTTTCCAAAAAAAAAAATTGCCATGATGTTTATCATGTTTTATAAGTACCAATCCATATCTGGGTACTCTATAACCCAATATAAATACAACAATTGTACATGCGGTGAATTAAACATCCCGAAACATCACCTCACTGTTTAAATTACATTACTGCTTATCAGTGCATAACCATCCGGTATAGTCTCTATCTCTATAGTAATACAGTAAAAAAAGTAATTAAATATTTCTATCTATATGTATAAAGTATTGAGTTTGATTTTTGAGCCTATCAGGTTATCATGCCTTGGGAGTTGAGTTAATAAGTCTAGAACTATTTTTGGAATGGGGATAAGGTGATTCGTCCAGTATTTTGTCATCTTCTTTGACCTATGAACAAACATTACATATTCTACTACATGTTTGACATTTATCTCTATTACTTTTCAGAGTCATGGGCAGGCCACCTGTATGACAGACAGCAGAGATGGTCGCTACATCTTTGTAGGTCTGCCAGACGGGCTGGCTGTTCTCAGTGCCGTAGACCAGCAGACTGTGGTCCAGTGGGAGGAGGAAAAAGTTGAAATAACAAACATACATGTCAGTTACATTCCTGATCACATGTACATCTTGTGTACAGTTGATGACATGGGTAAGTCATACCTGATGCTTACACAGGATCTGGCACATATAGAAATGTAATTATCACAGGTTTCAACAATAAGGCTATTTTAGGGGGTTTTGTTATGAAATTTTGCACTGAATCCCTAGAACTTTAATATTAAGGCCCATTTGGACAACTGATTTCATTGTTACAGTTATCAAAAATCAAGTTTCATTGTTTTTATCCATTCTGTATAATGGATAGCATTCAGCTGTAAGTGATATTTTATTTAAGTTGAATATGAATAATTTCTTTTGTCCTAAAATATTTATTTTGGCTCCTAGTTTCCCTAAGTAAGGGACTCAGCTTAACCCTATATCAAAATGTTACTGTAAACCCATGGATCTCAAAACAATTTTTCGAGAACTATCTAACTGAACATTCTTGTTCCAGTTTGTTTGAATAATCTTAAATTATATTTTCTGATCAATATATTTTATAAGTACAAAGTTGTCTGACCTTTTGCACACTCCAGGTGAAAATTGGTTAATTGTTTAATCATTTGTATCTTAAAAACCAACACAGAGTGTAAAAAGTAAATATCACAGTCTGAATGTCTAACACATATTATCATAAAGGATTAAAGCGTTTCAATTTTAGTGAAAACAAATTTTTAGTCTACAATACTACATTAATAGAAGCAAAAATCCGATATCAATGAAAAATATTTGCACATCTGTACAACATTATTGAAGACAAATTATAGGACTTTTCATTTTGATGCTTTGTGGCATTTTTAAAGGTTGATCCACCTTTTTTAGTGAAGTTTAAGCTGTAATTTCTGATTTTTGCTGTGTCTCATTTAATGACTGATTCTTGCATTTATTCTTGTTTTTTAGGAATTGGAAGACTTTTTATATTTGCTTTGGATAAGATTTTTCTTGTGAAAGTTCTCAATGAATCAGATGAAAATAAGAAGACAATAGCCCACAAATGCGAAGCTTCAAAGGAAGGAGAATACGTTGGTATTTCTCTTGAAAGTAAGTATAAGTAAACATGAACCCATTTTGAACCTATGTTTCATGGGCAAAAGTAAAACTTTATATTGGTAAAATCTATCTGGGTCGATTTCTTTTAGAAATAATAAACTTTGAATAGATTGTACTTGATATAGAGTTTAGGAAGGTTATATTTCTAGTCATTGGAAAATATTAAATACTATCAGGTTTTTATGAAATGGTTAAAATTCAGCTATTTTTTCTACTATTACAATGGTATTTTAGTTCAAATTTGGCATTTGCAGGTTTGGTTTAATGTATAAGAGATATTTGGTAGGTAATGCATAAATTAAGTCAATGTTATGGCTTAAAAAAGGATTTTTTGGTACATGAAATACAAGTAATGCTTCCATCAATACAAAACACCCTCAAATGAAATAATGGAGAAATTTGCAAATGACAATAAAGGGCAAGCTGATAACTTGGGGTTCATAATTTTCTGTCATTTCTTTCTCAAAAACTGCTACCCAGGAGTGTTACCTTGAACTGTACACCATGTTTTACTTTTTGCTCCTCAGATACTGCTACCCAGGAGTGCTACCTTGAACCATACACCATGTTTTATTTTTTACTCCTCAGATACTGCTACCCAGGAGTGCTATCTTGAACTGTATAAGAGTCCTAAGGATCAGTGGGTGAAGGATGTTGAGGAGATGCAGGCCAGAGCTGCAGCCAAATTCTCAAAGCATGCTACGCCTCAACCAGTGAGTGACAATCTTATTCAATAGATTTTGCATGTATGTAAATGCATTCTTAGACAAATAAAAGAATGGATAAGATGTGAGAGACCAATAACTATATGCGCTAAAGTGAAGGCCTGGCTATGCAGTGTGACATCACTAGGAGATAAAGACCAATAACGGCTCTTGTATTGTTTATATTACAGAGAAACTTGTGCACCAACATGCGCAGAACACAACTTTTAGGCTATTAGCCGCAGCCATCCTGTTCAGGTTGACTGGCTGGTTTCATATCCACTTGCTTTTATTCATCTAAGATGCACTGCAATTGAGTATCATTTGAAAATGTTGGGATGCTGAATGCCTGATTAACCATCTGATCGCCAGGAGTGCCTGTGGGAATTTGCAACTATCAGCTGAACACAGCTATGTTGTGTCGGCTATTCCTGCTTGGATAAACAAAAGAAAATTGTAGCAATGTTGTTATAAAAATCATATCAAACCTATCATATCACAGTCTCACAACTCGTATACTTTCAAGAAGAGCTCCCAAAAACTTAAATACTGTTATAAGTTGACAACTCTCAGAGCAAATATCTTTTTTCTTTAACCTATTTATCACTGTTAGAGTAAAAAATAAGAATCTCCATAAGTCTAACATCCGTGTAAAGTGAACTTTGACATATGAGAGGTACATATTAATGTCAGTTTTATCAATTTTCTGATAAGTGGAATTTATGAATTTATATTGAAAATGCATGATTTAATTTTTGTATTATATTTCAGTGAGTTAATCTTTTTTTTAAATTTTATATTTTAATGGTTGAAATTCAAAATCTTCTTGGTCGTCTTTCAGGAAGGGGAGAGCGCAGCGGAGGAGACTGTGGAGCCCTCTGGTGGCGACGATCTGGAGTCAGACAAGAGAAGTCAGGTGAGTTAATTATGCATTATTTGTGAGGATTACATACACTGGCAAATGCAAATTATTACAAGGTTTTTTTTTGCATACAATAATTTGCCCATAAAAAGATTGATTCTCGATTTTACCAGTTTGACTCTCAGTTATTAAATTTTCTAATTTTCATTTTCTGATGTCCAACTCATTTGAGGAGGAATAGAGATACTAGTATATCAATTAAAGACACCCCAGCTACATATATGTTAGCTTCTATATGGGACATGCAACTGAAAAATGTCTCAGAGGCAGTCAACAACTTTTTTGATACACAAGCAATCACAAATTATTACAAGGGTTTTGTATACAATGATTCAATGCACGGCAATTATGGGTCAAATTATAATAGGGTCAACTAAGCAAAATAAGCAAAATAAGCTGAACAAGACTGCACATGTCTATTGCGGGAAATGCACAAATTTGTGTTCAGGTTTGTCAAATATGACGTTTGTGCTGCATTTTCCTTATTAACCCATTAGTATCTAAAGCAGTAAAAGCTCCCACATGGTCTGACACACAAGGACATGTCTGGATAATGAAGCAATACAAAGGTCCAAGACATCTCATACATAATTGTTATCCTTCTTGGGTTTAACACTCCCTTGTAAAATATTTTGCAAATAACATAATTTTTGAAGATTTATATTTAGAATTATACTTTGTGCAAAACTGTTTATGGCACTCAAGAGGAATGCCACAGTCATAGTCATCCCAGCCAATAATCAAAGATTTTGACTCAAAGGTAATACGATTTGTTATATCAAAACATGTCTTTCTTGTGCAATCATTTTCACACATGAATTACCACTACATCCCCCTAAAGATGGCTACCCCTGATCGGAGCAACACGCGACTCAATAGTGCAAGCAGCAACAGTAGCCAAAAAGGTGGCAGCACTAGTCGTAAGGGAAGCAGTAAAAGAGCCGGGAGCAGAAACAAGAAACAATGGAAGAGTGTAAGAGGAGCATGAATACACTTGCATCCTGTTCGCGTTCGTTAAATAGAGTTTTGATGCAATACACAATCGCATGAAAACATATGTAAACACCCACGCCATTTATATCTAATAGTGCACAGGTTTTTGTAGAGTATGACGAGACTGAAATATGTGTTTTTGATGTAGAAAATCACATTGTGTGAATTTGGTAGTGTACACTATACGACATGGCACTGCATGAGGGAGTGTAGAAAACCACAGGAATACTGGAACATGTGTTTTTCTAACTTTTGAGGTATAGAGTATTTGCAAGACTGAATTTGTGAAATATGTATTTTGGATGTAGAAATTCACATTTTGTGAACTTTTTAGTGTACATTACAACATAGCACAGAACATATACATACAGGAATGTATGCATGCATGCTCTCCTCTATTCTAAAGCCACATGTGCATAATAAATGTGTGAGGCACTTGCAGTGCTCAACTCTATATTAATCATACTGCATATCCCGTTAATTTGTAATAGTAAAAATATTCTAATGATTACAATATTTGGTGGGTTGGGGATGATCCGTTTTCTCTGAAAATTATATGAACCTGAGTCACAGCGGACCAAATGTGCAAATGCTGTGACTGTGTGAGATTCTGTAGTATGTGTTTAATCTAATCTTTCCTGCTACAACCCAGAATGACCCGAGTGTTTATAAGGATGTCTGTTAAAGCCTAGAAAATAAAAGCTATGAAAGGATGAAAATTATTCAAAAGCCAACAGAAAAACATTCTTCACATATTCTGTGAGTATTTTGCTATATTCCAAAGTCATTTTCAAAAGTATAACTATGGTTCATACAGCTTTTTAAATGAGAACTCTAAACATGATTGGCATAAGCATTTAACTTACTGCATTCATATTTGGTCCATTCCACATTGTTGCCCGCTTTCACGGAATGAAGTTGTGTTTTTTTTGCACTGAATGAAGTTGTTAGAACATCATTCTGCACTCTGAATGCAAGAAAATGGTCAAATTTATTTTCAGAATTATAAAGTACCGGTATACCTAATACTTTTAAGACTCTTCAGGGAAGCAGTAGATGGGTTACAGGATTACAAGGCTGTGGATAACTGATTCTGTGTTGCCATTATTTGATATGATTTAATAGGATATACTGTGGATATTACAATCATTTATATAGCATATACACATGTCTCAATAAATCTTGTCCTTTTTCCAAACAGTGGGTTCTGTGTTTATCTATCGCAGTGGGGCAAAGATGACTGATCTACTATGTTATGATTTTGTTGTAGACTCATTTCATGCAAATTACATGCTGATTCAAGAATGATGATGAATACAATGCAATATGCTTGAAATTCTGGGCAGGGAAGTCAAAATATTTTCTCTAGATTCAAATGTCCCTGTAAGTTAATTGTCATTAAACATTTCCACACACTGATGTATAAATATATTGTCCCTAAGAAATAATTCCTTATGCAAAAATGGTCCCATATATACTCAAGTATTAATGGTTTCAGTGAATTCTTTTCAGGGGTGGATTCAGGATTCCTGTTAAAGGGGTTCTTTTTATCAATGATGTAGATCTATCCTATTGGTTTTAAGCAAAACTAAAAGATTTACAATTAAGAAAATGAACACTTTGAACTGTAAAGGGGTTTCATTGAAACCATGAACCCTTATGTATCCTCAACTGTCCTTCACTATATAACAGTTATAACTTGATCCTACTTAGGTGTTTTATTGTTTTCTAGGTCCAGTTAGTGACCAATGTGACCTCGGTAGGCCATCAGTGTGCTGTCTCCTGTGGTGTCATGTGACACATCATGTGACACATCATGTGACATGCTGACATATGTCACATGTCATGTCTGTTTACTGCATGCTGTCACATCCAGCCCTCAAACACTAATTGTGGAAGCATGCCTTCCTGTGCTTGCACTTAATATGATTGCATGTCTCATCATGAATTTTATTTTCAGGTACATCTATCTGAGTACATTGATACCATACTGGGTGGTAGGGAGTTTTTTTTAAAATCTCTTTTAGTCTAAACTTCTTAGTATAATTACATAAGATGGAGCGAATGTTTTATGCATAGATATCAAAGTATTAGGTTATTTTGTCCATGCATATTTGATAGGCAGAAGGGAGGATTTATGAATTGACCAATCTTCTGGCACTTTGCAAGAATCCTCTGCTATTGAAAAGCTGCAGCTGCTATATATTTTGTGAAATATTTGATTTAGAACTGTCCTTTTTACTGCTTCTAACAATTCCTCTTTAAATATTTCCAAGTAAATACTCTATTTGATGAGCTATGTCTCAAAAAATGTTTAGATCCATTGGGTAAGGTGTGCATTGATATTGTTTTCTATTGAATGCACTCTAAGTCTGGTGATTCTGAAGATAGAAGAAAAGGGAGGAAGGTGAGATTAAATAGATTAAGGATAGAGAACTTTGCAAACATGTTTTACAGTTCCTTTTTCCACTAGGCTAAGTTATGAGTAGACTTTTGTAGAAATCACTGACTAATGTCAAGTCACTGACAACTTTCTTACATTCATCAAACTTGACCCTAGCTCCAGGCCTTTGTGGTGGTGAGACAGCGAGCCGTCGGTATCCACTGCATCATACTGCTAAGACAAGGAAGCAAAAAACCCTAAAATGATTTGGTAAAGGGGGATATTTTTGCATAATTGATATGAATTTGATATCATTAGAAATGATATTTATGAATACTTGCTACTTCATAGGAAAAAAGATCATCTTAAGCAAGGAGAGAGAATGAATGAAATTAAGTATGTGCTGTATAGTGCATTCAGTGCAGGATCTTGGACAGAAAGATTCTATAAGATATACTTTAAGCAATATATCAGATTAATTAAATGAGGAGAAGATGTTTTGGTTGGCTAATTTCATATAGAAAAGTTGTCAATTAATAAAACATTGTGATAAGAGACCCAAGTCATCATTTAAGCTTATAGTGCAGTATAGTGTAATCTCGATGTTCCGTAGCATGTTGAAATGGAAAGAATACGAGTATACTTTTCCTTCTGATTTGGGACTCATGTGATCATACCTCCATAGTGATAATTGGTAATTATAGCCAATTCCATGCATAAAGTTCAAAAGTGCATCTGACACAGAATTCTTTCAGGTTTTTAACAATGGACTAAGAACAAAGGACACATAGAAGTTGCATACATAATAAGAGATATTTAACTTTTGAGTATCTCTAGATATCCTTATGGGTATTGTCTATTTTTCTCCTGCAATTAGTCTCAAAAGGATGGCTTTGAAACCAAGGAAAAGGAAAAACAGGTATGGAAGGAATTTTAGGAATTTTGTTTAAGGTCACTTTTTCTGCAATTCTGTGCCTCATTGATTATGACTATTTGGTAGAAGATATTTGAGGATATTTATTACTTGTAGAGAAATATCAAATAACTTCAGTCACTTGCAACTTTCTCACATGCCTCAAGTAGGACTCAAACCATATGCATTGGTGAGATGCAGTAAGCAATCATTGTGAAATGTGTTAGATGAATCGGCCCAGGAGGCAGTCCCTTGTATAGATGGCAGCTGAAACAAGATGACTTTAATTTTAAACAGTGTGAATATTTACACTGACGTTGCATGCTGACAAAGTCTGAAATATTGAACAAAATTAATGTAGAATGTGGTTACTATCATGTATGATTATGATAAATTTTGTAAATTTAGACCATGTTTGTTTATACTTCATTCATACCATGAGCATATTGTATCAAACTTTGTAACTAGTATAAACCTAAATACAAACTTTAAACTTATATTTTAATCTTGAATTTTCAAATATAGCATCAGGAATTGTACTTGTAGGATTAAGTACATGGTAGTACAAAAATTATTGAGATGCCCGTTTAGTATCACTCTTTGATAGTGGCTCCCCCTATTGGTCTATTCCACCACTAGCCTATCCCAGAGGATACAGTCATAAGACGTAGTGTTACGTTTGCTAGTGACAAGGTAGGAAATTTGGAATTTCGATTTTTGTCACTTTTTCACAATATTGCGGCTTAGTCCTGACTAGCCAGTTGTAAGTTGTGAAAGTTACTTAAACCAGAGTCCCCAGCAAAAACAGCCGCCTAGCCCCAAGTCACTAGTAACTTTCTCACATAGTGCTAAGGTAGGCAGGAGATATCTTGAGATCATCCATTTATGGGGCACAGACATTGGCTGACTGTTTTTGAAGGTAGCAGCATTAATAGTAAAGTAGACTCGGTTATCCAACATGGTTTTGAGTTAGATGATTAACCCATTAGAATGCTGAAGAATTCCTCATTAAATTTTTGTCTGGATCTATAATACTTTAATGATAACTTTGAAATAGACAATGATTGTACAAAATATTTGAAAGAGAGTTGGTAATGTTATGTTATGAATAACTGTATAAATAAATTCTGACTATGCTTTTGCCTGTAAGATTTTGCCAAAAAAATCTAAACCATGGCACATGGGTACTCATCTGAGAGAACTCAGTGAGAGCTGTCCAATGAGTACCAACATGGCAGGGTTTAGATATTTGCATCCTTATGCTTTGGATGGAAGTAGCCTCAGTATTGGTAGGGTTAAGATTGTGCCAATATTTGCATTAGGTCAGTCAATGTTTGGATCCATATGTGTTTAATTAGGGTAATTTCCATAGGAGCATGTCAATTTTAAATATCTGCTATTATTCAAAAATCATTTGTTTTCAAAACCATTTGCTTATATTAACAATATCATACTTTTCCACACATTATTAATTGTAATCCACACTTTACCTTGTATCTTGGTTTGGGGAATTGTTTATATTCACCTTTTCCGACTTTATAGGCAAAATCGCAACTAGCCAGTAAAGCCATTATCTCAACTTTACTATTTATCTTTTTTTGCTTGAGAATTCAATGTTTTCCATCACTTTTGATGGCATTTAAGGCTAAATCACAACTAGTAAGTAACATCATGCCTCAACTTTACATTTTATGTTTTACTGTTTGTGTATTGGTGTGGGAATTTAGGATATTGTCACTTTTGCTGGCATTTAAGGCTTAATCAAAACTGTCCAGTAATATCATTAGATTACTTTGCATGTTTATATCATAAAGTGACAATATTTTTTTATTGTGCTAATTTTACTACTTTATAGGTAAACATGCTCTATCTATAAAAATAGAAATTTATAGCTTTATTTTACTCTCAAGTTGAATTCTATCTTGACCCATTAGATGTTTGAAAATACTTTTCTTTTCAAATGCATCATAAGAGTCTGCTTTTGCATGGAAAATAATTAGTTAAATATAGAGTTCTTATACTCATTAATGCTGCTGATATTGCAACATAGGATTTACCTTTTTTCACTTTGAATATATTTCATAGAATCTGCATGACCTCATACATATTGTTATTAATTCATGCATATCATGCTACAGAAAACAGTTTCATTCTCATAGCAATATCATTCTAAGGGATTTCCTGTCACTATGAGAAAGTGATGTTTTCAATTTTCTCATCGCTTTTCAAGTATTTTGGTATTTTGTGGAATGTTGAAAAAACTTAGAAAACAATTTGCCATATATATAATATTATTTTACCTATAATGTTTTAGTCATCCCTGTACTCTGAGAGTACTATATACCTCCTCTCAGACAGCAGTGATCTTGACACTCAGGTAGTAGTGACTTAAGCACACATATCTAAGTTAACTAAGAGTGACTGCATGGTTACAATAATCCATAATCCATAATCTCTCTCTCTCTCTCTCTCTCTCTCTCTCTCTCTCTCTCTCTCTCTCTCTCTCTCTCTCTCTCTCTCTCTCTCTCTCTCTCTCTCTCTCTCTGAGGTAATTTGTATTTAGAGGCAAGATTTTAGGCGGTGAAAATCTATTCAAAAATAAAAAAGAAGGTATCTATTTTAACTACTGTATTTTCCCTAGTCACTGATTGTCCCATGGGTGGTCTCTTAATACAGGTTGACCTTTAATGAATACAAAGGGTTTGCACTATTGGTTAGAATAGAATAAAATGTCTAGAACAGAGGATATACCTTGCTGCATGGTGTGGGCTGAAGCATACAGTGTGCATGTGATTACATGCACAGTTTAAAGGGGGAAATACTTCTAAATATTTCCTAGCTGGTAGGGCTACGACTGAAGGAATTGTGTTCAATTCTATATGCTATGAATACGACAGAAACGGGAAACCTATGAACAAAAGATATATTCAGTTAGCTGTGCACCAGGACATATATTATGGGATCATTGATCATTATAGCAAAGTTTACCACTAATTGATCATGGTCTAGCTATTTCTGTTAGCCTATTTAAGAGAACACAAATATTTATCACTGTATTTTATTATTTATCCATTTTTTCTGAGCTTACCAGTGCCCGATTCTGTTTTCCTCCCCCTTTTCAGTGATCTTATTATAAATATACTTTCATGGACAACTCATCTGGTGAACTAGTTATGTAGCCCCCCACTACTGAATCATTGAAACCTTGACACTGATAACCCATTTATATCATTACCATATTTTGATGTCCATCCCATGTTAGCCCAGGCATGGGGTCAATTACTTTTAAAAGTAATATATTACAATTACAATTACTTTTTATTGGCCCTATTACAATTACAATTACAATTACTTTTGAAAATCACCATCCCTATTACAATTACAATTACTTTTCAAATGTAATATATTACAATTACTTATTACTTTTCTAGCTACGGTGATTGTGACCCTTTCTCAAAATGTCATAACTTATCTTTTATTCAGTACATATGAGTATGTTTTATAACAGCTGTTTAACGCTTCTTAATGTATGTAATATGCTGATAGTTCTTAATTGAAGAGTTTAATGCAGATAAACACATATCAAACATAGAAAGCAGTTCCCTACCTGGAAAAGGGGACCTGTATTTCTATAATCCCACAAAGATTACTGACCCCAGTAATGATAATATTTTGTCTACCATACACAAGGTTGACACTGCTTTGTTTAAATACCTTGTTGACAAGAAAATATGTTTACTTTGATGAAGGGTTCATCTGAATCAAAGGTACTGATTAATGAAGCCAAACAGGGGTGTCCTTGGCTAGTACATGTATTTAAGTCCTGGAGCAAAGACTAATGCACAAATCCCTCAGTAATTCAGTATAGAACAAATGTGCACCTCGCATTCACAAAATGATTTAGAAAATGTTCCGCCTAAGGAGGTCTGCTATACATTTGACAATAAGAGAGTATGTGTAGCTTGAGGCAGGCCTCTTGAAAACCTAAAGCCTACAGAGGTGTTTTGAATTAAAAGAGATATTGAAAAATGCCAAACCCACAATACTTTATACAGTATAATCTGATAAACAACTCGCTCACCCATCCAAAAAGCCTTTCAAATGAGCATAACATTTGGTCTCCCTGAGTTCAGAGTATGCTCAAAAATCCTCATGTACATGTATGTGCAGGTGAGGATTGACAGTGTCTGTGGCTACAGGAAATTATAATTGCAATTTTAATCACCTGGGGTTTCATCGACCTAGATCATTCATGGAAATGATGATACCCCTAAGAGTCTACCAGTTCCAACTGAGAAATCCACATATAATTATTCATATCTCATAATAACTATTTGTCACATACGTATAGTCAGAAATAAGCTGGAATGTATGTTGAGCAAGTTGTTTGTACATAGGAGACCATCTAGTCATTAAAGTATTAAATAACACAATATGACAAAGGGATCATTACAAAGTCACCATGATTAGAGCACAACTGCTGAAATGTGCCTAATGAGTTTTGATAATATTGTTTAAAAGGTGAATATGAAGGCTATGAAACAGAGCTTTCAGGTAGCCTTTAAAGTTTCAAGTAGAACCATTCTGAGAAATAACTCATACATTTTTGGGATGTCTTGAGGGGTGATTTTTGAGGGTTAGAGTGTCCACATAACTCTGACACCCTGCTGCCTTAAACCCTGTAGGCAAGGCATCCATACTTATCCTATGAGAGGAATTGAGAATAAGGATGGGCAGCTTATCTCAGAGCCTTCTAGTTCTCATTGGGGATTCTACAGCTCTTTGCACTCAGTTCCATTGTATGTACCTAATGGCAGCTATTCTTATCTTTATCAAATTGCAATTAAATCAACTTCCTTTGGCCTCTGACCTAGATTGAAGTACCTAGACCTTGGCAGTAAGATAACATTACCCTTTAGGAGATTCAGTGAATAAATTCTACTGCCTTTCAGATGAATTACTAAACCTTTTCACAGACTTGTTACTGAAATCAATCCTTCACTTAAAATTCAAGCTATTTGAGACAAGGAGTGACAATCCTGTATCTGTATGGATAGGACTATGGAGTCATGTGGAAAAGTAACATGTTTACTGAAAAGTTGATTTTTTGGTCATAAATGGGGAAAGTAATAGAAAAGTAATAGAAAATTACTTATTACTTTTGGGGTCAGTCTATTACAATTACTTATTACTTGAAGATTTTGACTATCTATTACTTATTACAGGCTATTACTTTGAAAATCGGTCTATTACCTATTACTTTTCTATTACCTATTACTTATTACCCCATGTCTGTGTTAGCCCATTGTTGAAACCCTCCCACTGAAAACCCACTCAATGTTACCCAGTTATGAGACCCCTCCAATAGTGAACCCATTGTTAAAACCCTCCCACTGAAAACCCACTCAATGTTACCAAGTTATGATACCCCTCCAATAGTGAACCCATTGTTAAAACCCTCCCACTGAAAACCCACTCAATGTTACCAAGTTATGATACCCCTCCAATAGTGAACCCATTGTTAAAACCCTCCCACTGAAAACCCACTCAATGTTACCAAGTTATGAGACCCCTCCAATAGTAAACCCATTGTTAAAACCCTCCCACTGAAAACCCACTCAATGTTACCAAGTTATGATACCCCTCCAATAGTGAACCCATTGTTAAAACCCTCCCACTGAAAACCCACTCAATGTTACCAAGTTATGAGACCCCTCCAATAGTCAACCCATTGTTAAAACCCTCCCACTGAAAACCCACCCAATGTTACCCATTTCTGATACCCTTCCACTGGTGAGATTATTGTTGAAACACATTACTGATACCCGCCCATTTGGTGATTGGAGTTTTGGTACCTACCCACTAAATGACCCATTTGGTGATACCCTTCCACTGAACATTCACTACATAATCATTTCGATGCCCTTTCATTTGGTGAGACCTTCCACTGATCATACAGTGTATTAGTGATGTCATTGATATGAAATTTTATCGATTCGATCAATAGATATATACTTAGATTCGATTAGATTCAATTCGATACACTAACGTGCTCGTAGGGCACAGTTATTTATAGGGATGTCATTGATATCCCTTTATTTTTAGATTTGATTGATTGCTATGGTCATATGCTTGAGTAAAGTAGTAGTCACCATTCCTTCCAATATCTCTTACAAAAGCCATAGAAAATACTTCAATTTAGTTAGAATTTCATTTTGCGTTAGTTCAACAGGAAAATGTCTGGGAAAAGTGTATTTTCTATTGATAATCATACACCATTATTGGGGTACAGAATATTGATTATTTCGATTCGATACCCAACAATTTGATTCAATATAATTGACTAAGTGAAAATGCTGATTTTTCGACTGCCGATGACATCCCTGCACTGTATAAAACCCATTGCTGATACTTTTCCACTTATGACCCATTTGGGTTTGGTTGTCATTTCTTTGGCTGAAATTCTATTGTACTCCCCCTTTTTCCCCTGTCAAGTCGACTCCCCCAAAGTACTGCTCTTTTTTACTAAGTACAAAAAGGTTTCATGCATTCTTAAAGTGCATCTTGACCAAATATTATAAAACTGATAGATTATATAAATTACCAAATATTATTTTGAGAAACTGATAATGTTATTGATCTTCTTTTCAGTACTCAAACTCTACAGTATTTTATATTAAGTATATATCAAAATAGGAATTAATGGAATACCTTTGCTAAATTTAGCTGCAGTCTCATCAAAGACAATATTAGAATACTCAAGTATACCAGAAACATTGAGACTTGCATAATTAGATAATAAATACAGTTTTTATGATGACTGAATAAAGTTGTTTAATAAAGTTTACAGGGACCATACACTATATGGGTATGTTTTTTGTTGTACGCATTTGGTAAGGTTAAGTGACACCTTTTGTGATTGATCTAAGTCTTCATCCTGCACTATATCTGTAAACTTAACTGAAAATCTGCATCAGCGACTGAACAGTTGATAGCTATAATTGTCTGAAATAGTGAGATATTTGTCTAAAATTCCCGAAACTATGTTGTAAGTTATTAGGTAAGGAGACATTTATATAGTGGCATGAGTAAGAATAAGGCATGTGTGTTTATATGTAAGATATCTATTATGTTATTTGATTAGGATTAAAAACAATTGCTGTTTGAGCTGAAATGTAGGGCAGATCGATGAATGTATTCTCTATTTGAGTGTTACACCTATTTGGTATTAAGATTCTGTTACATTAAGTATGTCTAAGCAAAAATCACTTAAACAGACAAGCTATAATTTAATCTCAAAATCTTAATTGGAATATGAAGTTCCAGTATTAGCTGATATTAGCTGATAAGTTCATCAATTGTGATAAAGGATGGATAAACAATTATTGGTAAAATGTGAAAGTCAGTGGACAATAAGAGATGAAATCTAGGTATTAGTTAGTTATTGATAGTAGATGTCGAAGGGGATTTAAAAGTGCAGTTCTTAAATGAAATTAATGCAACAAGTTCATGGCTATTAGGTGTGGGAAATATCTCAAAATGTGGATGCTTTTTGTGTTTTTTAAATCATGATATATGGTTCTGGTAAGCTTTAACAATTATCAACACGGAAAAGTCAACATACAGGGAAAAAACCATGAGACTACTAGATGCAACTCTTGTACTCCACAAGTGCTTGTACTTTCACCAATGTAAACCATAAGTCAATGGGAACAATAAAGTAATATTTATCTTAAGGCGGTAAATTCTTACAATGGTAAACACAAGCTGCCAGGGCTCTTGGCCGACAAGAAAGGTACCAGTATATGCCTATACAACTATGAGTCACAGGAGAAAGATATCAGGTGTTTGACGCTGGTTTGTTGTAGACTTTGGCTTCACCAATCACCACTCAGCCTGAGCAGAGTCCAGGAACACAGCTCGAGTCCGACGCTGCTGCTTTGCTAGTAAGCTATAGCTATGATGGCCTGAATACCACCGAATTGAGCACCACTTGAACCCTTCCAATGCTGAAGCTACATTTGTCCAAAGTACAAGGATTGCAAAGATCTTTGAAAATCATCTAAACCATGTCATGTTGGTATTCATTAGATAGCTCTTGCTGAGTACTTTCAAATGAGTACCCATGTGCCAGGGTTTCAGTCATTTTCCAGATTTTTGGCATCTGTTTATAGCAGCCAAATTAGCCACCTGCAGCATAAGGGTCAACAATAACACCACAATATGGTATTTTCTTACTTGTGTCTTTTCTTTTCTTATACAAAGTTCATTGTATTTCCACAAACATTTCACCATGATTGACTAAATGATACTTAAATATTTGCACTTGTTATGATCACAACTTATGCTTTTTTCAATTCTAATTGATTCACCTTGCATGGTGTCCTGTAAAGGGAACAACATTTTTTGTCACAAAAAGGAAGGATGAAGGGAATGCCTTTTACACTTTAGTACATTACATCAACTTGATATATATATATATATATATATATATATATATATATATATATATATATATATATATATATATATATATATATATATATATATATATATATATATATACATATATATATATATATATACATATATATATATATATATATATATATATATATATATATATATATATATATATATATATATATATATATATATATAATATATATATATATATATATATATATATATATATATATATATATATATATATATATATGTTTATATATATATATATACATGTATATATATATATATATATATACATGTATATATATATATATATATATATATATATATATATATATATATATATATATATATATTCATGATAATCTTTTGATTTTGAGGTGTGATCATTAACAAATTATTTTGATCGCTTGCAAATTAATTTCATGATTACAAATGGATTCAAGATCAGAATGTTAACAGTTGGAGTAAATACTTGAAACTTATATTGCTGATGACTTGTAGACATTCTTCAAGAGAAAAGGGAAGGGCACAGTAGCTAAGTACCACAATTTAATAAAGAATTTGGCATTTTGATTCTTTTTGATACATAACTTAAAATCTGTAAAACCATGTTTGCTCTCCAGACACCATTGGGTTTTATTACTCTGTTGCTATGTATTCAATGTTATTAAGATTTTTCGCAGATAATCTTACTTTTTCACATGTATAATCTTAACTCTGAATAATGATTGGTTTAGGAGATATATTGCCATGCTCATTTAAAGCAACTATGAAAAAAATGCTACAATACAGGGTAACAATGGACTTCAATGGAATTCTTGCTGAACAATAGGATTTTAAACAATATATCAAAAGATTGGTTGTGATTGGCTGCATATAAAACTTACCTTTTCTTCTGTAACCTATTGTAGGAATATAGAACAACTGTGCACTTATTTACATAGTAGTGAGCATAAGCGAGTATTCATAACAATGTGTATGTATGTAAAACTAAGAGGAACTAACTCAAATGGGTATATCCAATCTGTATACGGACCAGTTATGAAGGTCCATATGTCTCCCATAATCCACAATTCTTGGTTTCATAACACATAGCGTAAGAGTTTCAGGGAATTCTGGGAATTAGTAGTGAGCGCCATCTACCTGGAACCTGGTCAACTAGACGCATGTATTCTTCCTCTGGCGCCATGCTTGCTTTATGGCAGTGCCAGCATCATATTAATGTAGATTACAATGAACTGTGCACTTATTTGCAAAAGATTATTGTAACTGTATGCAGTTGCAGCCCAAAATTTTCATATTTGTTGTAGGTTGATCCTGACACAGCACCCTCTGGGTATTTTGTACTCCCTGTTCACAATTAACCTTTCATTCATCCATTATTTCCAGATATTTTTATCACTGGGTACTAATGTAATTCACATGAACATCCCATGCTTTTCATTTCATATGGTCCTTTCTGTTTTTTGAAATATGTATACCATTATTTAAGAAGGATCTTTATTCTATGCCTTGATATAATAGCCATCCACATAGTAGTAACAGAGATATCAATTATTGGTAATGTAGTAGGTTAAGTGATTAATGCAATGGATTTCATTTTTCAGAGTCCTGGCAGTCCCCGCGGAGTGACACCTAGTGGTGACAGGCCTGCTCACAAGTTCCTGCCCCCCAATATGGTGGCTAAAATCAGTGCTCCCAAACCCCTAACAGGTAAGCTATTAGGGAGCATGCAACACTACTGTATACAGGTTTAATTTGGAGTGCTTAATGTTGATGGCGGGTATTTGTGCTACTTTAAATTTTCACATTCAAGCACTCAAACTATATATTATCACTATATAGGTATTCATTTGAAGGATATTGTATTGGCACTAACATGTGGAGCCCGTAAATAGTGAAAAATAAATGCCTGTAAAAAATAGCAGTTATATAGTATAAGATTGGAAACAAGGAACAAATGATAGTGATTCACTAAAATCAACGGTGATATATTGTGTGGATCTAGATTGCCTGAAAAATAGCTAAATTTACATTACGAGTATTGTTTATGATTGGTTACTTCAGGAAATAATTAGATTTATCTAGGTGATATACAGTCTGATTTATAAGTGTTTTAACTTATTTATGCCAGTGGTGCACAAACATGTACCAACAATTTTATCTTTTCTATAACAGCACATAACAAGGAGAATTGTTGATAGTGTTCTGATGAACATTTCTCCCTCTTTCAAACATATCGGTATTGCCTATCTTAAACGATATGGTACTTTTTCTTAAGCCATATCCATATTTGATATCCTATCAAGTACCGGTACCAATCCCTATTCTATATGGATCCCATTATCTCCCAGAGGATGAGTTTGTTGTTATCCACTCCTCTATGTGTTCCCCTCCTCTACTCCAGGTTCTGCAGTGAGTTCCCCGTACCAAGCCTTTAAGAGCGTGGACACGGGAGACGTGATCGGCAGTGGTTTTAACCACCTCCTCACCAAGGACCACCTACAACAGAGGAACAACCTCTTCAGGAATCTCCATGAACCCCTTCTGAAGTATCTTCCAAAGCAGGAAAAGAAACAACTACAGTGAGTACCAGTGATGATGGAAAACCAGTCCCATTTCATTCATTGTCTTTCAGACAATGAGTCTCAAAATCTCAAAAACAAAGAAAAAGTTTTCTCAAAAAATTGCTATAAGAATATTGGCATATAATATGCTGTCCATAACACAATCTTTCTACTTTTATCCCCTACAGATTACCTACGTGGCATTTCCTGAGTCCTGGACGCGTCTTGCCTCATGGTCTGGAGCAGCCCAATTTGCTCCATGCTCCGACGGCCATTGCTGTCTGGTGGACGGGAGGGACACACCTAGTGCACTACTCACTTATCAAGAATATCAAAGGTAGGGGTCTTGACTATTCAAGATTTATGCTTTATGACATCTTTATTGGACTGCTCATTTTTTGGCAGGGGGATTCCTTGCTCAAATCTTAAATATCTATGAAGGCGGTCAAAAAAAAGATAAAAAGTAATATTAGTATGTACAAATCTACTCCCATATATCAAAATAGGGACATTAGAATAAACATGGAAAATTATATTTCATTATATGTAATACCTTTTAATTCTTTGGGGCCTACCCAGTGTAAGATAGTGAATAACTATAAGTGAAATTGTACTAATATATTATTATGTAAATATTTAACTATTCATTTCCGAAGCTTGGACTGCTCATTTTTTGGCAGGGGGATTCCTTGCTCAAATCTTAAATATCTATGAAGGCGGTCAAAAAAAAGATAAAAAGTAATATTAGTATGTACAAATCTACTCCCATATATCAAAATAGGGACATTAGAATAAACATGGAAAATTATATTTCATTATATGTAATACCTTTTAATTCTTTGGGGCCTACCCAGTGTAAGATAGTGAATAACTATAAGTGAAATTGTACTAATATATTATTATGTAAATATTTAACTATTCATTTCCGAAGCAGGCCACAAAGGCTATTTGGTATTTTCAATGAAAAAATAAAATATTTAAAGAAGAAATGTTTGCGAGACCACATCCAACTTTCCTACCTATTTTTCAAATTCCGTTATTTCCAAATCATTCCCCTAGATATCAAAACTCCAAAATGATATTTTCCAAGTCGAACTCATGAGTGTGAACTGGTAACGCTGGATAGATCCATCCTTATACACATGATGTGAGGCCAATTATGAAAAGATTGAATAATAATATAATAATAATAATATAATATTAATAATATTTTAAATTAAAATTATGAAGAGATTTGTTAGCTCTTATGAGCTACTGATAATTAGTTAATTTGACTTATATGTCTGATTAGCAATGTAAATTGTTTGGTGTTATATTTGCTCTGGAAGAAATGGAGGCTGCTGGTCATGACACATCTGGTAGGCAACAAGTGTGAATCCCTTAAACATGCATGAGAATGAAGAGTGCATCACAGGACCATCACATGTGCATCATATGAGAGTCATATATGCATCACATGAGCAACATGCGTCCATCACATGAGCAGCATGTGTGCATCATGAGACCATCATGTGTGCATCACATATGCAGCATGTGTGCATCACATGAGCAAAATGTGTGCATCACATGAGCATCATGTGTGCATCACATGAGCATCATGTGTGCACCACATAAGCATCATGTGTCCATCATATGAGCATCCTATGTGAATTATATGAACATAAAGTGTGCATTACATGGGCATCAGATGATAATACGAATCCTTGATGCAAAAAACAATCATCAGATGTGCATTACATGATCAACAAGTGTGTATCACATGCATCATTCATGCATCACATAACCATCACATTATTTTACTATTCCCAAGAGTTCTCTTCCAGTATGTAAATGAGCATTGCCTTTATATTTGGATCATATGAATTTCACAAAACATACACCACTAAGGACACTGACACTGTGTGGATTTTCTATGATGTAATCTTGCATAAGGATGATCAAAGGATTGAATTAACTTCAATCTATCCAGGTCATATTCAAAGCAACCCAGTATTTCAATTTATTTATACAAACATATATTCATCACCAGCTCCGCTCTGATTCTCGATGCTGATTGGTCAATAGGCAATAGATTGCAGCCATTTGAACTCTATGAAGATTTTGAACTACATACCAAAAGTTCCAATGTCAAAAAGGATAGGCATTCCTCCTTCATACATCATGTGCAGTATCAGGTGCCAGATCTTATTGGGGCCACAAGGTTTACTTAACGATACTTGAAAAATATCATTGTTGAACCTGTGCATATGCAGGCTTTTGCTGGCTAGGTTTTGCTGGCTAGGTTTTGCTGGCTAGGTTTTGCTGGCTAGGTTTTTTAAAATATGAAAGCAAATTCACAGGATAAGGAAAATTGACTGATAGAACCGATGAATTTAGAGCTGGTGATAAATTTGTTACACCCTCTTTGAAAGTGAAGTCATTGATATTCCACTTGGTTTTGCCCTTAGCGATACCCATAACTTAGGATGGATATCTTGATGTACCTTACTTTCAAAGAGGGTATAACTAATAATAATGTAAATGAGCTTGGTGATTTTGCAGATGACTATGATCTTGCCTCTACTCAATTCAACACAGATTTGCATATCACTTATGGCTAATGGCATTTTTATCACGAATTTTAACATTGCTTTATTTATACAAATTGTATTTTAGCACTGCATGAACCGGTCAAGCCAAATGTCTTTCAGCTGTATGCACGACAGCTACTACTGAGAGAAGCTTCACATTTGAAGCTTGAGAGATTTTGGCACAAAGGTTTTTAGTTTTTGCAAAAATAATTTCTCATTTATTTTCTCATCCTCACACTTGTGTGAATTGCTTGCCTTTATAAATATTTAGAAGTGAATAGGTTATAGGTCGGTTGCATAAATTACATGATCATTGCATATACTAAAATGATGAAGTACTAACTTAAATAGTAAGCAACTTAGGTCTCATTTAGAACACTCAGTATTCAAGTCTCATTAAAAACACTTACTCAAGATGATATAAAAATGATTAAATTATCATTGAGAATCAGACCATGATTATAACTATGCCCAAACCGCATAAAGTCATATTGAAATTGCTATCTTGAATGGGCAAGTAGAACTTGTAAAAAAATAATGTTTTTTTAAATGTATAAATAGATTGCAAAAGTCAGCCACTAAATTTTATGCAATGAAAAATCATCCTTGGTTCTATCTATTTTTTTATCTAGTTTATTAGCATTTTTTTCTTCTTCTATATTTACCCCTTAATCTCTTTTATCAGAAATATATAAGCCACTATCATTTTAAATTTAGAATCGTATTTTATCCATAAAAGCTTATGAAAAGAGTTAAGATATAACTAATTTTCAGTTAGATATATTGCATGCTTTTCAAGAATCATACATGCAAACATTATACATATAAACTCACCAAAAAACAAATAACATGTAACATCTATGTGGTCAAATATAGTTTTCAATAATATTGACTCAATTAGATAACACCTATATAAAGTAAATGTTACCTGTGCATTATCTGTCTAGAATAACTCTTGTCTGAATGATATAACCATAAGATTTCAGAAGAAATGTATAATGGTATAATTTTAAAAAATCATTGAGCACCTTTTAACTATTTTTCTCCATTTTCAGCCCTCACTTTCACTTGATTTAGAAGTTGACTCATCTGCCTAGTTATGTTTTTACATAGACATGATTTCTTTCTGGTTCAGCAATTTCTTTATGGAAAAATATCTTTATTCAAATAGGCATGGATTCTTTTTGATTGATTAATTTATTTTTAATGTTTTGGAAATGTTTAAAGCTAGTATTGCATGAGTGACCTGTCTTAGGTATATGTACATTTTAAATTGTGTAGACCTAAGAATAAAGCCCTATTAGAACCAGAAGGCACATGAAGATTAAGGCCACTAAAACTGATAATCAACTAGAATTATTGTCAATCGAAACAAAATATAATAAAAATGAATGATTATGATGTAGTCTTTCTAGAATAATATTATAATTGAAAAAAATACATGATCAGTTTGAATGTTGATGTGCGATTATATATATATATATATATATATATATATATATATATATATATATATATATATATATATATATATATATATATATATATATATATATATATATATATATATATATATGTGTGTGTAAACATCATATATATGTACACTTATTCTTATTACATGACATCAGGTATCTCTGCTTGTGTTTCTGTATTGAATGCACTATTCTGTGACAAGAATGAGGATGAGGAGGATGCAGTTGTTGTTTTCTATTGTTATATCTATTGTTGTTTTCTGTATTGTGTTAGATGATGATGAGGATGAGGAGGATAAGCCACCACCAGGTTTGTCAAGACAACCACAGGATCTCTATTTCTTTTATTCCTTTATTCATCCACAGCTATCATTTTTGGAGCTGACTTTCAACATGGCCAAATAAATGAACTTGAGTTGCATGGGTCCAATGGGTATTTCCACTTATTCTATTGAAGAATTGAATTATCAACTTGTTATTAAACAAAAGCATCTTACATAAATATTTGAAGAAGGGTTAATCAAAAGTTATTCAATATGCCATAGGTTAGTGCTTCATATCAAAGTTTTCTTCAAAAAGTATTATATATCTTGGAGACATTTTTCCAGGGATGCCTTAATTTAAGCAGGTTACCATAAATTGGGCCACCCTGTGAATTTGGGCCACCCCCATATCTCTCTGATTGTATAATTCCCATGCAACTTAAGATTCTTTTGGCCTCTATATTTTAGGTTTCACAACCACTTTTCTTCACAGTTAAAATTTGATTGATCTTTAAATATCTTAATTTTAACTTATCAACATATCTAAATGATCTTGTGAGTACCTGTTAATATATAAATAGCTGTGAGCATTATTTAAAGTTGAAATTTTCTGCATATGTCATTTCTGTTAACATTGGATTAAAAACTAAATAAATATAAATTAAATTGAGATTGTTAATTTTCTTCGATATTGAGCTGAGACAGATCTAGAATCTGAGTGTGACAAGCACTGAGAGTACATCTGGTATAATCATATATATGATGATGCATTTCTTGTGATTGAAATATATCACTACAAATTATTTATCACACTGGCTTCCCAAGAATAAAGCATGACTTCTAGGTGATAGGTTTTAAGTATAGGCATCATTTGAGGCATATTTACTTTTCAAAGGAGAAATATTTGATCAATATTAGTCACCAACTCTCCCTCAAGTATTTTGCCATAAAATACTTTATTACCAAGTTATTTCCAAAGGAGTCTAGCATCCACACAATATTTTAAGGTTAATTCAAACTCTAGGCTTAAGGGATTGATTATTTTTGCATTTGAATTTATTATTCAAAATAAATTGCATTAAAACCCACATGCCCCAAATATAACAATCAACAAACTTGAATATTTTGGTAATAACTTTCAATACAAAGTGTCTTTTAGAAAATCTTAAATTTTCTTATTTCACTTTCGCTATAAACCAAAGATTTTTGTATAAGATATCAAAAAAATGAAACCCATTAAAAATACCCTATATACCCTTGCATCCCTATCCCACTACTTTGAAATTGTTTTTCATAGCATTATATTCCTCTTTTTGTCATATTTTATCATTACCTTGATTAGTTATAATGATTTCACTTACCTTAGCCTGATATGTTTATACCTAGATGTGATTTCAATCATGTGTGTGGTTTGGTAGATATAAGTATACACATATTGGGGTTTCCTCATGATAAAATGATAAGATTACTAAATAGGTGAGACACAGTATTCTTTGAAGGCAGGTGATCCTTTCTAGCAGGTGAAATATAGTGTTTTAGTTAGGGATGTTTGACTATTGTAGACAGGTTTTCTATGAAAAGGTGATGTCTTGAAAAGGTAGTTGGGCTGTATTGAGAATTTGTAGATTTTTGACGAGGCAATTTATTTATCCAAACATACTTTTGCATGAGAGATTCAGTGATTCAGTTTCTTTCAAACAGATTGGGTATTTCAGACTTTTGTAAGTGCATATTTGAAGTAATTGTGAGGAGAATTGAGTACACTGGTAAGTTGTTCAGGGAGAAGATTTAAAATACACTCAAAAAAGTAGAACCCATATTTTATCATTTATGGTATATTACTTCAAACTAAAAGTCAGTATTAAATTGAAGATTGATGTAGACTCATTTTAGCAATTGAAAGATTTCAATGTTGGTGCAAAGTGCTTGAATCAATGAATCATCATCTCCAGTGTACACGCATATCATGTGAAACTTGAAAATGTACTTATCTAAATATTGCATTCCAGAAAGCATGTAGATTACATTATGAAACTGAGCAGCCAAAAAAGAACTGAACATCTGAGGAACCATGTCTGCAATCCATTCCGATGGAAATGAAATCTCTCTCTTTGAAGAACAATTTCTAATATATTATGCAATGATTTTTCATACATGTCCACTCTGTATTTTCTCTACAGATCTTGAACTCAAGCCGGAGCTGGTGTGGCCCCAGTCATGTGCTATTACATCAAGCACCTCCACCCCCTGCAGCTCATTAATTGCCCTGGCATTAGAGAATGGCAACATCGTAGTATGGGACAAGTATATTGGTAAACTGAACATTTACGCCATATTCCATCTGAAGATAAACATGAACGATTGATACTTGTGTAATTAAATAGAACAGAATGAAGTGATAAGAATAATTGAATAGAGATAAGGCAATTGAAGTTATCGAAGATGAGATGAAGTATAGGTCACATGATCTTTATATAATAGAATATTGAAACACATACTAAATTCCTTCATAAGACAAGCATTAAAACGTTTTAAACCATTCATGCCTGTATAGTAGATGCACCGGCGGATCCACGTCGGTGGTTCCGGTGACAAGTCACCGCTCAATTCAAAAACTGGATGTTTGGCACCGGTCAAATCGGCGAGCTGATTCCTGCCTGTTCACACCACCAGTTTAGACAGGCAGTTAAAGGGCATCCTGCCCCGAATAGATTTCCTTAAAACCCAGGTGGATTTAGGAAGAGGAAGACGGACAACACTGTTGTCGCGACGGCCGGCTGTCTGACACAATTATCGAAAGTCTCCATTGGGAATATTGATAAGGACGGCAGATATATATATTGGCATGGGGAGATAGATATTAGTGTGGAGATAACGAGTAAGCATTCACGGCAGCGTGATTACTATCGCCGCTATGAGCGCTCGTTGAAGTCATCTCTGTACTTTAAAGTGGAAGATGACTTTGTAAACTTGGTATAGAAGTATAATTATTCAAGCAGCAGATTTTAAGGAAATCATAAACAATACTAGTAGGTAGTATTGTAATATTAAAGGTAGATTATACTGGTCAACATATACTGGTAGCCTGGAGCTCTTTTCCCAGTTTTGGATGGAGTGTACTAAGGATCAACCAGGTAAATGCACCAGTTAATTGAATCCTCTGGAGGGGGCAGGGATAGCGTTCTCATCTTTCGCATAGTGCACATTTTGTGAACCATATTTTCTAGCCATGAGGGCATTCAAAAATTGAAAAATAAATTTGAAAAATAAACTTTGATTATGTTGATTTGCACACTGACAAGATCTAATTTTACTTGTTTGTCTACTGGCCGATTGGGCACGTCAAAATATGTAAATGGGATATCTGTTAAGGAGAATTTGGAGGTGTTCACTACCCCGCCCTGTAGGGATAGTGAATGTGAAGTGCAATATGTAAGCAATCATTACAGTTTCAGAAAATCAAGAAAATCTTACCCATAAATTAGTATTATGAAATCCATTGCAAAAATAAGTAGTGAGTAATGAGTGGTTCAGTATATGGCTAAGAAATATTATAAATAAAATGAAATTTCTTGAAAAGTAAGTCCATAAAATTCATAATTTTAAGTGCCAGGAATGGATGATAATGCATCTCAGAACATCAATAACCCTTTGGCTTCTGGGGCCTTGAGCGGCCCCCAGACCCCCGGCCGCTAGTGCCGAGCACCTACGGTGCTCAGTGGACATTTTCCCTTTAGGCACCAGTCAAATTTAGGGCTGGATCCGCGTCTGAGATGTGATGATGATGATAATGATAATGATAGTAATAATAATAATGATAATAATAATAATAATAATAATAATAATGATAATAATAATAATAATAATAATAATAATAATAATGATAATAATAATAATGACAATAATAATAATAATGTTATATATCATTTAATGAATAATGAATACATTTTTTTGTATATTTCAGGTGTGGAGAGATGTGTGGTGAGTGTGAGTGATACGGCACTGATCACAGAGCTCAAGTTTCTTAACCCTAACATCTGTAACCAGGAGAGTGGCGACTGCCGGCCGTATGGAACCCGCATCAACGTGTACCTCCTAGCATGCTGTAACGACGGGGAGATCTCCATGGTCAACTGTGGACCAGGGGCCAACAGCCAGCCTGTCGAGATATGTGAAAGGTAAAACAAGGAGTCTCAATCACAGAACCCATATGCTGGCAGTGGCTTATTTAGCCAATACAAAATGATGCAAAAATCCTGAAAAGTGAATGAAATCCTGGCAAATGGGTACTCATCTGACAGCAGTCAGCAAGAGCTTTCCAATGAATACCAGCATGACAGGGTTTAGATGCTCTTACAAAAGCAATGGGTGGAAAATATTTTAAGGGGAGTTGTTCATTAAAACTTTATCTACAACTCCCCTTCAAATAGTCTGCAAATTAATGCTTCATTCTGAAGTTATCTTTATAAAGTATGACAGCTCCAGACAACACTCTTCAGGTAGATCTCCGGATATGAATGGGTTAATTCATAGAAAATTAGGCCTGTCCTGATGGCCAAGGGGTCTTAGGCATTGCCATTGAATACTTGCTGCCTTTCATCACTGAGGGCCTGCCCTGATGGCTGAATGGTATACAGCACTGCCACAGACTGCTTGCAGCTTATCAGCACTGAGGGTCTACCCTGATGGCTGAGTGATCTAAGGCATTGACATTTACTGTTTGCTGCCTCAAATGATGATGGCTGCATGAGTAGCTTAAGACATTGTCACCGACTGCTCGCTGTCTTTCACAACTGTCCTTTGAATCCTTTCTGGGTCATGTTAGAAAGTTATTTGGGTTAAGGCTAGGGTTTTTGATGGTAACACTAGTTACCTCCACAATTTTCAACTGGCTAGACATGCTTTAGCCTAAATATGGAACAAAAATTGACAATAAACAAAAGTATAAAACTCAAAGTTAATTAAATAGGTAGGTATCTATGTGACATTTCTGTGTTTAAAAGTATGCTGGTTTGGGCGATGAAATATTGTACATTAATTTGATAGTAGGCATGGATATTGCTGTTCAGCATGCCAGTACAGACAAAAGAAATTAATATCTGATGCATTTTAAATGGGCCATGAAACTGATACAGCACACACACACATTTGCACACACATGTATGAATTGCCTGTATGTATATATTTGTTGTAGATCTCCGAATGACAATGAGATGTTCACAGCAGTGAAGACTTTAGAGGGAGTACCTGAAGTGGTGAGTCTCGCATATGGAAGGCCAATTAAATGGAATTGCTGAATTTAGTGAAAAACGTTTTTATTGAATATGATTTTAGATGCCTTTCACAATTTGGATGGATATTTTGAATTGTTTGATCCTGTATTTCTGTCAAGGTTTCAAAATTACTTTCTTCAAATGCCTGATGCTAACTTAAATAGGTTAACTAATATCTACCCCAAGAGTTTTAAATATGCTTCTAATCCTAAATCCGATTTATGATTTTAAGTCTTTTTTATTCCTTCAGTAATTTCTAATTCTTTAGATGCCTTTGACGGATATTTTGATTTTAGTTGATACATGTACCTAATTTCTGTTAGGGTTTCAGGGTTACTTTCTTTGAATACCTATTTATACCCTGAGAGTTTTAAAACTGCTCCTTAATCAATTATGTCAATTTAAGCATTTTTGTTCCCCCAGTATAGTATCTAGAAAATGTTCCATTTTGAATGTTGTTGTTTTATTTCTCAGATTGTAACAGCTCACAACAATGGTTGCCTATTCATCAAAGATATTCTGAATGGAAAAGTTTTGTGTGAAATAACATTACCTAAGACACATCATTTGACGTCTCCCTGGGAGCCTCTTATTGCCAGCGGCTGTAATGGAATGATGCTGTATATTAAGGGTAAGTAGGAGCTGAAAATAAGCATTGTTATCCTACAATAGTAGCTCTTAATGTAAAGTGGATGTGTGCCAATATTTGAGATTTCACTTCCTTCCCTGGATTTTGTATTACCATATTCCAAAAAAGAAATCATATTTATGACATTTTTGCCTTAACCCTTCCAATGCTGAGGTTACTTACGCCCAGCCACAAGGATGCAAAGATTTTTGAAAACCACCCTGTCATGTTGGTATTCATTGGATAGCCCTCACTGAGTACTTTCAGATGAGTTCCCATGTGCTAGGGTTTCACTTATTCTTTCAAGTTTTTTGCATCATTTTGTATTGGCCAAATTAGCCACCAGCAGCATAATGGTTAAATACCCCCAAAATAGTCTCCTTTAAGGGTAACTCCTACCCTGTGTCCATAAAGAATATTCATCAGCATCACTCAAAATATATTTTTGCCAAGTTGTGTGCTTTAACTCGAAGGACATTATTTGACTAAATTACTAAGTTAGCTAACCCACTATAGATGATACTTGAAAACCAAAGCAAACCTACTTTTTGACAAATGTTTGGTTCTATGATTCTTTTGGTAATAACTTTGGAATGATACACGAGTTTTGAAGAATATTTCTCCTTTAAATGTCTACCAAACTATAATTTTGTCTCTTAGGGCTCAAATTTCAAGGCTGCTTTTGTGCACTCCAGGCATAAATGACTAAATTATATACTATATGCAAATTGAAGGCAGCACTTTCTTTAAGCTGTTTATTATATGAAACTGCTTGTTAGAGCTTGTGGCAAAAATACTTCAAAACTGGTTTGAATGCTTTGTCAGTTAAGTTTGTTACGTAACCTACCTTAGCACTGGTCTCATGAAAGTCACCAAGTTAGGCCACTCCAATTTATTTACTTGTCTTACGTGCTCAGGAGGTAGGAAATGAGCCATTTTGGAATAAAAAAAAAAAGTTGAAAAATGTGACTTTTTTTAATTTTTTTAAGAGTCTGACGACTAGGACTGGTAGCGATATGTTTCTATCAGCCTATTCTCAACTAAATAAAATCAATCAATCTATTAATCCCTGTAACCTGAAGGGTGGGAGGTATACCTCCTCAAGTCTGAGGCTTTACTACAGCAATGATAGCTTCCTGTAGTTGATTGAATCACACTTACAAAGAATATTCTTAAAACTTGCACTTTTTTTTTTTTTTTTGGAGTCTGACAGAAAATTTCAAAACCACTTTCGTCCGTAAGACACCAAAGATCACTTTTCTTTTTTTTTTGGAGTCTGACAGGATTTTTTTTCCAAAAAAAGCTTGTAAGACAAGTAATTAAATTGGAGTGGCCTTATGTTAGCAGAAAAGTAAGGAATAAAATATTTTTTTGTTGTGGTAGAACTGTAAGACAGCATAATTCATGTTTTAAAATTACACAAAAATCTGATTTTTTCAGGTGTATAGGATAATTAGTTCTGTGATATATATGAAGTCACTCTATATACCTATAGTGCATAGTTCATACATGAGGTTAGCATTTACATTCCCACCATGTATGTTCACAAAATATAAACTGTTCCTGTTATAGACACAAAATATAAGCTTGCTCGAACTGTTCCTGTTGTAGAGTAATTCAGTTGCGTATTTTCAATCCGTACTTAATGCCTAGTTTTCTCATGTATATGTGATCTATAGGTAGTGAAAAGGAGCCAACAGTGAAGGATCCCGTAGAGAAGTCGGAGCCACCGGGAGCGGGGCTTCTCCGTCCTGACATGAACCAGAATGTCGCACCTGTCGTGGACAACTGTCCCCACACCCTCTTTGTCTTCCAACTGCGCTCGTTTCCCACTCTGGAGCGCTACTGGAAACGCCAGCGCGAAGAGCTGCCCTACGTCATACACAGCACTGTGGAGAAGAGGGTGGACGCTCTCCTGCAAGAAAGGTAAGAAAACATGCCTTGTTCTGGAAGCTCTCTTACAACAGAGATGAGAGGAAATTTTAAAAAAGATTTTACAAAACTTATTAATGAAAGTTGTTATTGCTTGGAATAACATTATTCTTTCAAACAATTTCCAACTACACTTTCTCATGAAAATACTTAAAAGGGTGCAGACCAGGGTCTTAGCCGATATTTGGAAACAGGGTGTCCAAATAGACGTTTCATAGACTTTTGCGTGTCCAAAGTGTGGTACAAAATACATACTACTAATAAGATAGACCCTATACCTTTACAGATTTTGCTTTTTTAGGCCAGATACTGCTTTGTGTGTCTTATAAAAGTGACACTACAGCTTCTACATCTTCTATCTTCTAAGAAAAGTCATCTTCAGCAAATTCTGACATAAAATTTTGGGTGTCCAAACTGTCAAAAAACAGTGTTCTGCATGTCCAAATGACACGCTGGACGCATTACGGCTAAGCCCCTGGTGCAGACATTCCATTAAATTCATATAGTGTTAAAAAGTGTGTGCATCTTTATGAAATCCTGAAAATGATCTTTAACTTGTAAAGCCAATGAATATTTGTCCAAAAACTTGGGCATATCATGGTTGAAACCTCACTACTTTTTGATGGCATGTTCCCCTTGTTTTGTGATTCAGGTTGAACCAGCAGAGCTTGCGCCAGATGAGGATGCAGGAGCGCTGGGAGCGTCTGAGCGAAGAGCTGGAGTCTTCAGAGCAAATACAGGAAAACAGCAGTAGGATTTCCAACATCATAGTCACACAGGTAAAGTGTTCATGATACACAACTAGTAATACCGTAAATTCTTGGAAATTCTGACCACTTTAGCAATTTTGGCCAGTATAATAATTTTGCAAAAATGATTATTGAGAAATGTGAACCACCCTTGATCTATCCCTGGTCACTATTTCACAAAATATCGTCAACTATTACTCTGCTTTGTCAGTATTTTCATAAAACATGGGCCACCCTCAACCCGCTTGAACCTTGTTGGGCTTATCAATCCGATATCCAATTCTTCTTTTAGCTGCTTGGAAACCATGCAATGGTATTGATTGTCCTAGAAAAGAAATATTGCTTAAGACTGTAGGCCTTTGGCAATATTGCTCTCCCTTGGTCCATATACAAGCCTTATTTACCTTTGTTTAGGGCAATATGAGTATTGGTTATCAGCCCTAAGGCTGGTGTCCGGAATCAAGCAGAGCATATTGTGCAAATATGGACTGATCCTGAGGGTAATATTTAAGCCTTATTGTCCTTTTCTGAGGGTGATACCAGTATCTCTCATAGGCCTAAAGCCCAATATGCTGTTGGCCTACAGCCTTCAGGTCTTTGATAATTACTTGTATCGCCCCCAGTGAAGTTCAATAAGGCTTTAATATTACAATTGATATCACCCTTAGGATCAGTTTATATTTGTACAATAATGGACTTTTTTTATTTGTATTGCAAACACCCAGGGCATTTACATGGCAGTACATACTGTCTATCAGTTCATTACTGATATAATTCCTTCTATACAAACTAAAGAGCATCACCAATGATGATAAACCCCTGTCAGTTAGATGTGTGCAGTTAGTATCCCAAAAATGCCAGGAGGGTTCCTTGATGTGTTCTGTTTCAACCTATGGTGATTTTGAAAATAAATTAGGAATTAATAATAGATTGTAGAGATATTCGAAGGAGAATCAGTAATAAGTGTCTGATTAGCATTACTCCAAATATTTTTTGAAACCTCACTACTTTTTGATGGCATGTTCCCCTTGTTTTGTGATTCAGGTTGAACCAGCAGAGCTTGCGCCAGATGAGGATGCAGGAGCGCTGGGAGCGTCTGAGCGAAGAGCTGGAGTCTTCAGAGCAAATACAGGAAAACAGCAGTAGGATTTCCAACATCATAGTCACACAGGTAAAGTGTTCATGATACACAACTAGTAATACCGTAAATTCTTGGAAATTCTGACCACTTTAGCAATTTTGGCCAGTATAATAATTTTGCAAAAATGATTATTGAGAAATGTGAACCACCCTTGATCTATCCCTGGTCACTATTTCACAAAATATCGTCAACTATTACTCTGCTTTGTCAGTATTTTCATAAAACATGGGCCACCCTCAACCCGCTTGAACCTTGTTGGGCTTATCAATCCGATATCCAATTCTTCTTTTAGCTGCTTGGAAACCATGCAATGGTATTGATTGTCCTAGAAAAGAAATATTGCTTAAGACTGTAGGCCTTTGGCAATATTGCTCTCCCTTGGTCCATATACAAGCCTTATTTACCTTTGTTTAGGGCAATATGAGTATTGGTTATCAGCCCTAAGGCTGGTGTCCGGAATCAAGCAGAGCATATTGTGCAAATATGGACTGATCCTGAGGGTAATATTTAAGCCTTATTGTCCTTTTCTGAGGGTGATACCAGTATCTCTCATAGGCCTAAAGCCCAATATGCTGTTGGCCTACAGCCTTCAGGTCTTTGATAATTACTTGTATCGCCCCCAGTGAAGTTCAATAAGGCTTTAATATTACAATTGATATCACCCTTAGGATCAGTTTATATTTGTACAATAATGGACTTTTTTTATTTGTATTGCAAACACCCAGGGCATTTACATGGCAGTACATACTGTCTATCAGTTCATTACTGATATAATTCCTTCTATACAAACTAAAGAGCATCACCAATGATGATAAACCCCTGTCAGTTAGATGTGTGCAGTTAGTATCCCAAAAATGCCAGGAGGGTTCCTTGATGTGTTCTGTTTCAACCTATGGTGATTTTGAAAATAAATTAGGAATTAATAATAGATTGTAGAGATATTCGAAGGAGAATCAGTAATAAGTGTCTGATTAGCATTACTCCAAATATTTTCTGATTTTTTGTTAGAGAGATATCACCAGAAAAATCATGTGGTTTTATGCACCACAAATTTGAATGTGTTGGTGGAATATTTTCCATTGTCTACAACCTATTTTCCTACTTTTACAGAGGGAATCTTCAATGCGAGAATCTCTCCCCTCGTCCAGATACCACAAGAAAACCAAACACTACAACAGACAGGATAGCAATAATAACCTGGAATCTAGAATCTCAAGAACTGTACCCTCCGGCCAGAGTCTGCAATAGATAACTCCAAACTCAAACTGCACATTGACATATCTCTGAGTATAGAGCATTACAAAATATCTGTCATTTTATTTCAACTGGGCCATTAACGTAAAATGAGTGACGTCAAATTGCCGAAAACTTTCCCACATGCCTCAAGGACTCACTCCACAGACCTTCCAGCAGTGGTGAGACACACGGAGCACTTACGGCGTACTGTATATCGTGCTCATATTGCAGCAGTTTTATTAGTCTGCATTTAATTGTACAATATTATTTGGACATCAGATCCATATGTTAGTATTGTACAACACGCAAAATTAACACGGTATACAGTAGCTTTATGCAATCCTTTTTAGTGTGTGCATCAACTGCTGTACACATAAATGGACTTACATGTATTTCATATTGAATTATAAATCAAAATATATCTGCACTTGATATTTTTTATATTACCTTCAGTATTTGCACCTGAATAGCACAAAAAGGGAGCAACCAGTTTTGTGGTATGAGACAGACCTTGTAATTTGTAAATAGTGTGAATATGATATTACTGTACCTAAAATGTGTGAATAAATAAATACAAACGTGTGTAAAAATGTATTTCTTTATTTAATTGACATAAATGAAATATAGGTTTGATAACACAGAATGTGAAAATGAGAGTAGACAGATACAATGATAGACCAAAAAGAAGATAAATGGAGTTACCCAGATTATCATATAATTAAAATACTTTTTGCAATAGTACCTTAAACTGTACTTTTCAAATTGTGTAAGGATATCTACGATCAGTAATGATCTCATATAAGCAATTCAAAAAAAAGAAGAAAAATACTTGGTCGAAATGTCTGCGAAAAATAGGTGATCAAACAAATAAATTTTAAATCAAACATTTGAATACCTCAAATTTTCATTCACGATTTATTAATGGCTTACTTCCCACTCCTTTACACATCTTCAGAAATATTGTACCAGGGAATGTGCATATTTTGTAATGAGACCTGGCAAAACACTTGTGTGTGCAGAAAAGTCACTGACAATTCTCATTCAGAAAAGAAATCTAAAGCAATCAGTAGTGTACATCAACTGCCATCAATGCAATTCACAAAGGAACTTCCAATTTCTTATTGTCACTTCACTTAATGATGGCGCAGAGCTTGAAATATACAGCCTGATAGATAAGGGCTAGTAGAATTTTGGATGTTTAGCCCTGCTGGGCCAGTGGAAACTTGGTGTGATGGAGCATTTCATGTCATAATCCTTTCAGGGTCAACAAGGGCTAGCAAAATATTAGGCAACAAGACAGTATTGACTTCAAAATTTCTGTTATAAAGCAAGACATTGTGGTCGCTTCAATGTTGTGTTAGTTTCCAAACTGTGAAAGATGTGATTTGTCCAAACCAGCTACATCCCTCAGTAACTGGAGAAACGGCACAGCACATCCTCTTCTGAAATCCACTGATCCACATCCCCACACATTTTTGGTGAAATTATGAACTATACTAAATGATAAAAGGCTCCACATCTATTCTGTATCCTCCAGCAAACAGTGGATTTGTGATCATCATCCTGAGAATCACATTCTTTACACAGAGAACCAAAGTTCCAATACAAGTCTATAGAAGCATGGTGTGTATTTATAGTCCTCCGCATAGCTTAATCCCGATTACTTCTCCTTCGGCTCCTGCAAAATAAAATATCAGTATCGGTTACACAGGAACTAACGAACGAAGGGTCTCATATTAATATACAATTTGAAGTTCTACATGAAGTGTTCATAAATAATTTGGACACCGCTTAAACATGTTTTGAAAAACCGGCAACTCCGGCCCAGCTGTAGTTGAAGAAGACAGATTTTCAGCCTAGCCATACGCCTCCGCTAGTTCCTGGTGCAAGCTATATACCGTTTAAGGTTTGGGAGCAGTCATCAAAGCTAGATTTTCTTATCCGGATTTCGTCCAAACCATACAAAAGTATTAGTCTCCTCTATAGCATGTCAGGTTTAAAATCATGCACATAAGCTACATCATTTACCATTGTTTATGTTTTATTTACATGAACTTATCACCACACTATTGCGGATAAATTGGCAATGTAACCCATTTCAACAATGAATAACCATATTTTCTTACTTGCTGGTTTTTTGTGGTCCCTGTACGAAACACCAATCCACATTGATTTTCTGTTCGAGCAGCTCAGCGCCGTTCAGGTCATCTATTGCTGCCTGTGCTTCCTTGAAGGTCTCATATTCTACGAGTGCATAACCCTGAAATCAACAAACAAATTTTACATTAGAGGCATAAATATGAAGAGATAGAGACAGCAAGCATTATTGTGAAAACTTGCCTAAGAAATTTTCAAAATAGTTCAATCATAAAAGAATTATTCTTAGGAGTTAACACATACTATTTTACAAAAATTCTTCCTATGATCTCAAAGGCTAAAAGACCACAACAACATGTAGATTCACCATTTAGTATAGGGGGGATATATATAAGGTTGTTAGACTTTGTTGGCTAAGTTTTTGTTGACTAGCTGATTGTAAGTATTTGAAGAAACGGGTGTAGCCAGAGAAATCCACCGCCTAACCTCAAGTCAATGGCTACTTCCTTACATGATCATAGTCATATTTGGACCCAGGAAGTGGTGAGAGGCTGCAGATAAGTTATGTTCAGTTATCAATTATCAAAGCTTTGTCCTAAACAAACCTTCAAGAATCCTGTTCGCCGGTCCAAATTGAGGTGCAGATTTTTAATTTCCCCGTGTTCAGCGAATCTGTCGAAAACATCATCCTCTTGAGCTTCCTCGTGGACATTAGTGACAAACAGAATCCAGCCCTCAACAGCTGAAATGGAAATAAAAGAGCATGTTATTGAAATGAATCTCAGTGGAAGCTGCCAGGAAAAATGAATAATTTCATAACAGAAATTTGTATAACCTTATGTATCTGAAATCATTTGGAGTGGTAACAAAAATGCCAAAATTAGGAAAACAGGTAATTTAATAACAAAAATATAAGAAAAAAATCTGTCAAAATATTATACTTAATCATGACTATTACTTGTTTGTTTTTTATTTAATTTTGTCACCTTTTCCTGTTTTCTTGGCTGAAACGGTAGTATACATTATGTCAATAACAGAGGAACCTGTACATAGTACCTGGGTAAAACAACAGACTGATCTCAAGGCACTGCAGTGTTCATCCTTAACAGGCACAAATGTGCCTAGTTCTTTTTTGATCTGCGCCTGGAATGTGTCAGCCTAGCCGCTTGAATTGCATCTTGACTTTGAACCACATGTTTAAATCTGAAGTTGGAAAAATGTGGCAAAGGTACTTACCTTTATATTGTTCCTAAGAGCTCACTATACCTGATTCCTTCACTGCCATTTTGAAATTATCAGAAATCATGTTCATGGCAAGATCATGAATGAGATTTTGCCAAAATGGCAGCGGTTTGTTTATCAGAGGTGATGATAGATATAAACATCTTGATGGAGCTGGGAGAAGGTAAGTACCTTGCTCACATTTTGGAAACTTCAGATTATATAATGTGGTTCGAAGTCTACATTTCCAACCACACATTTGGCAAAAGATCTGTGCTTGGGATTCAAAATGACTCCCCGACTCCTGGCAGGGTAAGTCCTGGGCCTCCAGCAGGTATAGAGTAAAATAAACCCTTCCAGTGCTGAGGCTACTTTCGTCCAAAGCACAATAACGTTTTTGAAAACCATCTAAACCCTGTCATGTGGGTATTCATTAGATAGCTCTAACTGAGTACTCTCAATTAAGTACCCATGTGCCAGTGTTTCAGTCATTTTTTAGGCTTTTTGCATCATTTTGTATTGGTCAAATTAGCCACCAGCAGCATAAGGGTTAAGACATCTTGTGTGACTACTTACATCTCTGTGGTCCTGGCCCTCCATCACCATCCACCTCCATCGCCTCAAACTCCTCAACTCCACTCTTTGTGGCCTCTGGAAACAGCAAAGAGCAATCAGACTCAATGTATGTATGTATATTTATTGACCACGAATAAACGTAAAAGATACAATACATCCAAATAGTACTAATTCACATGAGAACAATAATTTAAACTTAGTATTAAACAAAAGAAAACATTAAATACCCTCCTCACCACTGACATGAGGTAGTTAGTTATCGTAGAATGAATTAGGGCTTTTCAACATGTCTCTACTTAAGGTGGACTCATAATGATTAGGTACACCTTGGTTGGAGTATAGAATTATTTTTACCTTCACAATAAGCTGTTACTCCATATGATACTTAATGAGAAAAAGTATCATTTCATTTATTACATGTGTTATACTGGTGCTACATTACAGTAAATATTAGGTTGACTTGAAAACCTGCTACCTGGCATCACCGCATGAAGACAAAATTTCGCCTTTTCAAGCAATTTTTTTGAAACAGAGAGTGCTAGATATATACCACTCTAATTCCAGAATAGGGTTCCTAGTAGGAAGGCAGTAGAGAATTTAGTAGTATAAATACATATCCTTACGAAAATATCAATATCCTATACAGTGATGGGCATGGTCTCAGCCAGCAGGGTGTCTTTTTGGACACCTAAGCCCTTGAAAAGAACCCCTCAGGACACCAAAAATATTTTGTGTGGAATTTCTAAAAATGTCAATTTCAAACTTATAATTGAATTTTTTCATTTCCTTATAATTACCATGACCAGGTCACCAGGGACTTAGCCAGGACTCGTCCTACCTGTCTTTTGGACAGGTAGCGTCCTACCTGTCTTTTGGACAGGTAGTTTCCTAAAAACCTCCTGTTTGGACAGGCAGAAAATTCTATGAAGATTTTTTCAATTTTGACATTTGGGGGTAATAACTACATATTTTCCTAACAAACCATATTCTAGGACATAGCTGAAGTGTAAATTAATCTTATTGACACAATAGTCTATCAATTGTAGTTGGTATAAGGATTTGAAGTAGATTAATAGCTGAATCTGGACGGGCAGAAATTTTGAAATTGCTGTTTTGGACAGGCATTTTTGAAATCCTGGCTAAGACCCTGACCATGACATTGATTAATGATATAATGTCTTATTCTGATGAATTTATACATGTTTATGGTTGAAATATGTGTATATTGTGATCCCCCTTAAAAATTTGGACGCCCAAAATTTTTACAAAGTTCTGCCAATTTTAGGCACCCAGTTTCTAAATAAATCCTGGCTAAGACACTGGTGATGGGTAATTACTAATTAGTGATCACAAATTTCAATGACCAAAACCTGACCAGACTTAAGCTTGTGTGTGTGAGTACACAACTTTTTCCTGATCGATGTTATTGTCAATAAAAAACTACAAAGCAATAAGGCAGTGAAAATTGCAAGAGACAAGGTAATATCCAGGGCCTTAGCCCGAAATTAAGAAACTGTGTGTCTAAAACTGGCAATGAATGGCAATATTTTTGGCATTCTATTTTCCTGGGAGATCACAGTATCCTATACTCTAATTACAACCATAAACATGTAAATTAACTCATTGAAATAAGACATAATATCCATATATACAATGCAATGGGAATTAGTTTGAGGTGAACAAATTCAATATGCTTGAAATTGCCATTTTTTCAAAATTCTTCATAAAATACTTGGAACATCCTGAGGGGTATTTCTTTAGGGTTTGGGTGTCTAATGACTTTATTTCAATAGTGACCCATTTCCTTCGGTACCTTTCCTTCCTAAAACCTCCATTATTAATCCTAGAAGCACTGCTTAAATGACTAAATTCATGTAGGTTTGACCATCCATTTACGTTAAATCTTTATTAACAATAACTTGCATTTCAATATCATGTTTGTGGAGGTGGCCTTCTTGACCAAGGAGAGGTGTCATGGTAGGTGGCCGTCTTGAGCCAGACTGTAATGAAGGACTTCTTTGTTATAATCAGATAATTGCACCAATTATTTAGAACCTTACCATTTCCTGATCCAAATCCTCTTCCCCTCCTCTTTCGAACCTTTTCCTTTAACTTCTGAAGCCCCTCTGAAAAAAGAAATATCATTGATTAAAAGGAAGGTTTCAATACACACGTTGATTTCATCAAAACAGTATTCTGTGGGCGAAAATAGAGAATTGGAACTGATATACTTAGATTGAAACAGCATGGGTGGCAGGGATCGGGAATTTATGTTATTATTGACACTTCCAAGAGATCAGAAAAACATGTAATGAACTTGGATAACAATAAATCTTTCAGATTACATAAAATGACCATTCACTTACGATCACCCTCTTCGTCAACTTGAAATTCCTCATCGCTTCCTTCGTGAAGATCTAGGACGTCCGCCATGATGGATGCTGCTGTTCAATTCTTTGTGACTTATTTATGTCAGCCGCATCGCCGTACGGCGAATATCCGAGTAAATTTTAGTTATCCGGTTTACTGCGGAACGTAAATCGATCGTCCAATTGAGCGCGGTGCGGTACGACGGACTCGTGGCGACTCCTATGTATCAATGTATGCATAAGTTTGTTTGGTACGGTGGACCAAGTGTGAAAGAGCAAATAAAAAGCGTCATGACCGTCTTTTTGGGAGGGTTATCAAAACTTTATTTTCCCCAACCCCTATAGAGGGAAGATAAAACTTTTTTACCCCCTCTCTACTCAGGGAGGGTAAATAAAACTTTATTTTCTCCTTACCACTCCCGAGAAAGGATAAATAAAACTTTTTTAATAGCCGGTAGATTAAGTTTTATTGACAGTCGTCGGGTAAAATAAAGTTTCATTTACCCTCCATGTATAGCAGTAGGGTAAAAACGTTTTATGTTACATATAGTGGCCAGGGAAAAAATAAAGTTTTATTTACCCTCCCTCTGTAGAGGAAGGGTAAATTAAGTTTTATTTTTTATCCCAAAAAAAAAGTTTTATTTATCCTCCCTTTGGAGTGGTCAACCTGAAATCAATCTGGAAAAAATTAAGTTTATTTACAATCCGTCTGTAGAGGGTGGGTAAATAAAGTTTATTTTTACTTTAATTTTTTTATTGATTCTCCCTCTGGAACGGGGGGGGGGGGGGTTATATCCCCCCCCCCCCCCCCCCCCCCCCCCAGTCTGGAAAAAAATAAGTTTTATTTACAATCTGTCTGTAGAGGGAGGGTTAAAAAGTTTCATTTTTAATTTAGAAAATGTTCATCTATTCTCCCTATGGAACAGGCGGGAAAAATATAGTTATTTTTACCCCCCCCCCCCCCCCCAAAAAAAAAAAACGGTCGTGAAAATAAAGTTTCTTATTTGCTCTTTCACACTTGGTCTATCGTAGTTCGGCCTTGGAAGTTAGACTAACCCATTCAGGTCTGGAGTGCTCGGTCAACTCTCCTTGCTTGTGATATGGCGATTCGTAAATTATGCTGCAGCCTGCTCCAGATCAGAGGGTCTCCCTCACTTCGAGGTCTAGTGAGACTAAAACATTTATTTTCTCCGCCAACAGGGGATGAGTTGCAACGTGCTGCAGGTATCGCTTCAATGATGCGGCTTCCAGTGAAGGAAAAGACTGATGGTAAGCAATATAGTTTTATACATTTCCCTTGTGTATGATACTCTATCATGGTTACGATATAAACGAGGCCCCTTTAACATAAATTTTAACCCATTCATTCCTGGATATCTTAGTCAAAGCTTCTATGAATAGAACAGGGAAATACCTAAGACGATGTTATCTTTCTTTCAGGCAAATACAAAGCGAGGAGAAGAAACAGTAGTACGTGTGTAGCTATTTCCCAACTGTTATCAGACTCAAAGCATAGCTAGTATTAGCTGACTTGTCTGCACACCTAGATAGATAAGCGCTTTGCCCAGCAGGGTCCGTGGTCCGCCTGATGACTATCAACGTAAACAAGATCAACAACATGTAGATGGTGGTGCTCTGTTTCTAACCCTTAATGTGATGAGTACCATTGTTAGCCAGTTAAAAGCCCCATCCCAAAACACACCTCAAAGCAGCATAATCCTATAACTAGGTGTATCTCCAGGTTCCTGGGTGTTATCAGGTAGAGAATATCATCGCCAACTGTCATTATTCAATCCATATTCTGTTTTATTTCAAAATTTACCTTTTTTTCAAATGAAATAATCTCATTACCTACGCAGGTGATGGTTACTGCAGGTTCAGAGTTACTTCAGGGATATCATTGACTATGCCCAATAAGAAGTAATTTTTTGATTATTTACCCCTGAAGATTTTTACAGGCCATAACATTGAACATTTTGGTGAGAAATCTTGACCCCAAGTGCATTAGGGTCGACACAGGTAGAAAGCTTTTCAGCTATCTATAGCATGCCGGGCACTAGGCATTGTTTTGACTGTGACGCGCGACCACTGAGGCGTGTCTTTGTACAACTGTCTTTTGTTCCTAGCCCACATGGAATCAACAAGGCCTGTCCTTGCTAAACCACCAGTGGGTTATAGGCTCCACACACACGATATCTCACGTAAATATCTTTAGCAGTAAAGAATCAAAAAAATACTTTTTATCGGGCATAGTCAATGACATCCCTAAGGTATCTGTGAACCTGTAGTGACCATCACTTGCGTAAGTAATGAGATTATGTCATTTGAGTGAAAAGTAAATATTGAAATGAAATAGAATATGGGTTGACTAAGGACGGTTGCCTATACTATTTTCTACCTGACTACTCAGGAACCTCAGGCGATACTCCTTGTTCTATGATTATGCTACAATGAGGTGTGTTTTTGGACGGGCCTTTTATCTAGCTTGCAATGGTACTCATCACCTTAAGGTAGAACCCTATTCGATACACGGGTCATTTCTAAAACTTGAATATCTGAAAACTGAGTTTAATGAAGACAGCGACACTTATGCTGTTATAAAGGTTACATCTCACAGTTACAGAATAATGGTAAACTTATCACTAAATGACTATTTTGAGGTAATGCGGCACCCTTAAAGAACATATCTGGATGGGTTTCGTTTTTTGGCAAAATGTGAAGACTTACCCTTTACTTGAAAATGAGAGTCTACCATATGATTTCGAATGTTCCCATAAGCCTCAAAATTACTAACAGCACGTGGTTTACAGAGTAAATGCTGATTTTCAGGTCCTGTCAGAATTCAAGGTACCTGTGACATGACCTTGCACCTAGACGGGGTTCATATCTTTCATATTCTAAAATATGGGCTATTGTTGGCAACAGTCTATTGTAGTCACCTCGAGAGCACAAAAGGCAGGGCCCTTGGGGTTTTCCTCGTTACATTGCTCCCGAACGACATGGATGTCTGCTTTAACCATGCAGATTCCTTCGAGATAGACCATTTTGACCAACATTTTCATCTAATTTTTTGGCTGAAAGTGAATAACGATACAGTCTTCGAAGTCAGTATTTTAGAATATGACAGATATGAACCCCTCCAGGTGCAAGGTCATGTCTCAGGTACCTTGAATTCTGACAGGACCTGAAAATCAGCACTTACTATGTAAACCACGTGCTGTTAGTAATTTTGAGGCTTATGTGAACATTCAAAAATGTTTTTAAGATACTCATCATGCAGATCCCCTGTTGAGGTAGGACCTTGCACCTTACCAAAGACATGAATGCTCATATGGTAGACTCTCATTTTCAAGTAAAGGGTGAGTCTTGACATTTTGCCAAAAAACGAAACACATCCAGAGATGTTCTATAAACACTGATAAAGGTGCCACATTACCTTAAAATAGCCACTTACTGATACGTTTACCATTGTTCCGCAACTATGAGATGTAACTTTTACATTGGCATTAGTGCCGTTGTCCTAATTAAACTCAGTTTTCAGATACTCAAGTTTTACAAATGACCGGTGTATCGAGTAGGAATCTACCTTGGAACGCCCACAATTTCAGACGGGGGGTCCCCCCCCCCCCCCCAATGATTTTTTTCATGTAAACCCCCAATCTTTTCATCTTGACCCCCTCCCCCCATGATGTTTTAATAGGTGAGCGTTCCACCCTCCCCCCATGTATATTCAAATGGAAAAGCCCTGATGTCTTTTTCTGAAATTTTCAAGAGGGAGGGGGGATGGGATCTTGACCGTCAGCTCACGGACAAATTGTTCATGGCGGATGCTAGGGGACGTATATTTGATGTATCGAATTTAATCCATGCACTAAATGTGTGGGAAGCCTAGTCATAATATACGACCGCACGGCCAATTGCCACCAAGTTTCCTAGAGCATGGATGCTTGGATGACCTCACAACTGAACGTAACTTTGATTCACAAGCTACGTGGGTCATCGATATGTTTGGTATATTTTTTGACATGCTACCCATGAGTGTTTGTACAACCAGGCACTGGTAGACGTCCGGTAAACTGGTGCAGGAATTACATATCTGTACTGTACGTCCCTGGTAGTACCGTAATCCGACTAATTCCTTGTTATTTCAGGAACGTTTTAACTAATGCCTTCAGTGGAGTCAGTGCTCGAGACCTTTGACAGCTCAATGAGAGCCAGAGCACAATGTCGTTGTCCACTCTGCCATCGGGACACCCAGCTTTCAAAATATGCAAGCCTTCTCTATTCTAATTGGATGCAATGGGATGTTATTAGTTATCGAGAATATTTCAACCCCTATACCATGTAACAATACAATTCAAATATTCATGCAATGTACCACTATCAAGTACTTGAATGATCATTTCTTTTATTCAGATCTTGACATCTGTTTTGTGGGAGTACCTATAGATGGCGGCACTTGTAACCGACCAGGTGCAAGATTTGGACCCAGGCATATAAGAAATGAATCAGTATTTATTCGCCCCTTCAACCTGGATACAGGTAATGAGAATCATATGGACTTCTTATAACGTTATAATACTGAAGATATGTGCTTGTAATGGAGGAAAGAATAACATCCTAATTCATATTTGAGAGTTCAATACAAAAACAGACACATATAGCATTTAAAGGACAAGAAACCTGCATTTTTAATATTTACTGACATAAGTGGCCATTGTTTCAGAGGTTTAACACTGGTGTAACATAAGTTTAATTGTGTTGTTTCTTTTCGCAAAAGACACGTCGTTTATAGAATGGTTTAAAAGTTGTCATCAAAATGTACTCATAACGATTCCGAATGATTCCTGTATAGGCGCAGCTCCATTCGAATCACTCAGCATAGCAGACATTGGAGATGTCAGGATGAACATCTATGATATGCAGGAGGCCGTGAAAGACATACGAAGTCACTTTACTGAAATACTAAGCACAGGGTGCAAGACAATAGCTCTCGGGGGAGATCATACTATATCGTACCCCATTCTGCAAGCTATCAAGGTAAGGGGTAGCCTAGCTACTAGGATTTACTGCATTTTTACTTAACCCGTAGTTCTTAAGATTTGCTATTGAAATTGTAGTCTGGATCTATGGTACTTTTGATAATAGCTTCGCAATTAAGAATTATTTCAAAGTACATTTGAATGAGAGGTGTTAGTAATGTTATGAATAACATTTCTCCTTCGAATATTTTCCGAACTTTGCTTTTGCCTACAGGATGCCATCAAAATTGCCAGGCTGCTTTTGGCCGATGTAAGTGTTAATGGGTTAATTATATATAAATGCATGCACCCACTCTACTCAGGGACGTGTGACCTACTGTTTGTCATTTAATTCACACAATTGCCACTCGAAGGGGTTGCAACGGTAGTTCCAACTACCCTCCTAATATACCGCAGTGCCATCTATCCACACGGGATGACATTTAAATATGGCCTGGGAGGAAGGCTAGGTAAGGATAAAAGCACCCAACCCTTTGCTTGTTCAAGGCACCCTAATTCGTGTGTTATACATATCGAATTCAACCATTTTAAATGGGCATATGTAACGTTAACCGCGCATATTCATTGCGAGGTTTAATTCATACCTATTGTGAGATATCTCTTTGTTCTCTAGGATAAGTATGGTCCAGTAGGGCTGGTTCATATCGACGCCCATGATGACACTGCAGACCACATGATGGGCTCCAAGATTGCCCATGGCACCCCATTCTACAATGCCGTCCAGGAGGGGTGTCTAGACTGTGATAGGGTGGTACAGATTGGGCTGCGAGGAACAGGCTACGGCCCTGATGAATACTCATTCGCGAAATCAAAGGTACGAAATGCGTCATGTCCCCTGTTCAGTTTTGTATGCGTCTTCATAGCTCGCGTGGTGAGTCGGCCGTAGGCCGGCTCAGCGTAGCGAGCATTTACGGTATAGGATGTCAACAATGCCATTGTCAATGGAAGTACATACTGAGGCCTAGAAAACGGTGTCCGCACTTCCGTCAACACTTCTGTCTGTTCGTCTCTTATCTCGCTTGCTCGATAACCTCGCGAGAAATGAGCATAACTTTTTGCTTTAAGAGCACATTTTGCCGCCAGATCGTTTCATGTTTTAAATATTTCTTAATCAAATAATAAATTTGGATTGTTTCCTTTAAATTGTGTCAAAATAGCGTTTTGGTCGCCGACTATCGTGCAACACACGCCGAACTATGCAACAACTGAAACATACATGCTCACGTGCGACAAATGCTGACGTCTTGAAATGACGTCATGTTACGATGGAATTCCGCGCATTCCAAAGTCGTAACTTCGATGTTCACGGTAAAACTGACTTTACTCGTCTTTCCGTGAATCGATTTCAATGCAGTTTAAATCGCTACAACCGCCACAAATAATTCTACATGTCTCTTAATTCAAGAGGAAATCTGTCGTAAAATGACGATTTTGCAACAGGTTGAAGTCGTAGTAATTTTTATGCCATATTTTCGGTCAATCGATCGCTACGCATACTGTGTGTGGTTATTGCACATATATGAAGCTCATATTAAGGGGCTTCCAATATGTTTCAGCGAAGTTCAAGTAAAGAATGACGTCACGGATCACAATAACAAACACGATGTGACAGCATTTGAAGGGGAATGCAGAAATGTCATCGAGCTGCGCGAGCATTTAAAGCTTTGCTTTCTCGTCATATTAGACTAGGTTCCTGGTCCTTCTGTGCTGACCAAGCAGTGTGGTGTAGAACCAGGTATGGTAGATAGATGGCACCACCCTCCTAACTCTAGATACGTGTAGACTACATTGACACCTATGGCCGCCTAGACTATTTGGTGCCTGCTAACATAAAAAAAACATGACAGAAAAATACAGATGACAGCCTAAAAATCTACTGCTAGCGTCTTCATAACATTGGATAGCAAATAGACCAATATAACAATCATACTCAATTCTCAAAACAGTTGTCTTTTTCTTATGGCAATATACTTAGAAAACGATATAATTCAATATGTCGTCTGATTCCTGGGTTGCTCAAACAATAGTATGTAGAGAACAAGTGCCACTTATTGGCCGATTCTGTTGATGGTTAAAGCAAGGAGGCCTTTGCTGACTATACCAGCTGTACATCCATTGATCACAGGGGCTGCCCCTATGGCATAGTGTTGTTAAGTATTGTCCACCGACTGCTTGCTGTCTCGCCACCGTCAAAGATTTCTGGTTTGAATTCGGCTCGAGGTGTGCAAGGTTGTTACAAGTGACTTTGGAATGAGTGGTGGTTTCGACATAATCTGGCTTCCTCCATAATCAACATTAAAAATCTGCTTGTCACGTCTTTGATAAATCAGAAAAATGTGTCAATAAAATAAATCCAAATTCATTTTACGAATCTCTTACTGTAGGTAGAAGTATGATTTCATCTGATTGTATTTGCCATGCTGCAGGGTTTCAGACAATACAGGGCACGTGATCTGTGGCACAAGTCTCTGGTTCCACTGATGTCGGAGGTGAGGAGAGTGATGGGAGATGGGCCCGTGTACATCAGCTTTGATATCGACTCACTCGACCCTGCATATGCTCCCGGAACTGGCAAGTAGATTTTCTTCTCTCAAATTAATCGTGTCCTATGATTTCACACATACCGCTTTTTATGCATGGGACAGGTGCCTTGCCTCAGAATGTAATTCTGGTCATCTATACGGCTCATAATCAAGATTTTAGATTTAGAGGGATAGATTATATTTCACTCTCTATAAAACGCATAAACTGCTAAGTCTCACTTTCAGGATCCATATCGTTTAGTCACCATAAATAATTAAAGGGCAAATGCACCATCATGATGATTTAGGTTCAAAATGTGCCTATACGTGTTAATGCCACTGATGTCTCTCAACCAATAAGAAGCAGGGCTGGCAGTCACTTCCTGCCACTGATATCTCTCGATCAATCAAAATTGGGGTTAAATTTGTGCCCTGCCTTGTAATGTCAGCCTCTATGCCCATACTCAGGCCAGTACTAACTTTCATAAGCCATATCTAAGGAGTGCTGAGGAGGACATACTTGCGGGTGGTCTTATTTGAAAGGTGACACGTATAGGGTTATTTTGAACCTAAATCATCATGATGGTGCATTTGCCCTTTAAGTGATTCTGATCCTTCTATATACTTTAATGTTGTAAGGTACCCCGGAGATCTGTGGACTAACTCCTATCCAGGTGGTGGAGGCGATAAGAGGCTGTAGGGGACTGAATGTCATTGGCTGTGATTTAGTTGAAGTAAGTCAATTCCTATGGTTTATGGTATTTCACATAAACCTTCATCACCAGCATTGATAGTTGTTACTCGTTAGCTTGCTTTGAAAGCATTCAATCGTCATCTTATTCGATAAAGAAAGATCACAGTATTACATACGTCATAATTCTTTTGAACTCTCATATAGACACACTATTCGATATTTGATCAAAAATCGTGGATTAACCTACCTTGTTTTGACTTATGCGCTAGTCACCAATATTTACTATTTGGTTATCGAAATACTTTTGTCTAAAGTTGAAAAGGCTGCATTTAGGAAAGCTTTACGTTGACCCTATGTTGGATGGAATTCTTCCTTCTTTGATTGGTAACTCGGTCATTCTGTGGGGCAATTCTAATCAATTCATTCGGAAAGCACATTCTTGGGAGAGGTCAAGATAAAATGTGTTGGTGTGACAATTAACATTACTGATATATCTTCAAGCATGTATTTTATAGCTTTATAATATATACATCTATGGTGAGTCATTTTTGTATTGTGAAGCGGGTTTAGTTATATCATCGAGGATTAAGAGAACATAAAAAGAATTAATTATACATAGTGTTGTTTAAAGTTTAAAGAAATCGGTTTTGACATTCTTTGACTGGTTTCGAATTTTTTGAATGAAAATTGCATGAACGTAAATAAAGAAATACACGTACACATTGTTCTGGACAAAAATAGCATATTATGGCGGATCATGTTTTATCTGATTATAAATTGAATGAATTTCACCAGAATCATACAGGCGATTGTTCTATAAAAACGACACCCTATTGTTTCAGGTCTCCCCACCGTATGACCCATCTGGCAACACTTCATATTTGGCTGCAAACCTGCTGTTTGAGTTACTGTGTGTCTTCCCAGGGGTAAAGTATAAACAGGTGGACTGAAGATCAACGCCCCCTATATTAAGACCTCACCACTATAGCGAGATATCAATCTAAACCGATACCACTGTAACATCGATCATCAATTGTTTTCTATTACATGTCAACATTCGGTATAGATGTTTCATTTAGTTTTTATTTTGATACTGGATAACGCTGTGTCACTGATTGTGTTGCTATATATTACATATTAATGGTTTGATTTTTGTAATCATATATATGAATATATTGTATATATATTATATATATATATATATATATATATATATATATATATATATATATATATATATATATATATATATATATATATATATATATATATATATATATATATATATATATATACTAGTATATATATATATATATATATATATATATATATATATATATATATATATATATATATATATATATATATATATATATATATATATATATATATATATATATATATATATATATATATATATATATACATACATATATCATTACCATTGTTTGCTGCCTCCCATTAATCATATGATATCAAATCAATCATATCGATAAACGTTTGTTATCTTGAGTGCCCTACACTTTTTTGGCATATATGCTATAATTTGCCTAAACCACAAAGGTGTTACACAAGGAAATTGAGAAAGAGTAAACATACATGCTTTCCTCGGCCTGCAATTGTTGAAAGACAGTCAACCTTTTCTTAAAGCGACCAGTAGGACAGCAGCTTTTCCCAAACCATTATGAATGGACAAGCAACGTAGAACTCTTGGAGGATGTGGTGTATGTGTTTTCCCTCGGGGTTACACGGCTTCGCCTCCTAAGCTATGTCACATGCATTGGTTCTACGTCACATGAACTGCTATATGGTGATTCACACTTTTAAATGCTTGCTGCACTATGCACACAAAATAGTTGTCTTAGGACTGCACTACTTTTTGGAATTCAAATTAATTTTGTAATTTTGCCATACAACCTGGAGATTGCTGTTGGATTACTTCATTTGTCGAAAGGATTGGTGAATTATTCCAGGATTATTCCATAGATTAAAGGGGGGGGGGATTACATTCTGGTAGGCAGGAGAATACCAATGGAATGTGTCTGGAGATTAAACCACTTTCACATCAAAACTGATGAAATGTGTACAGCACAACTGTCATGGATATTTCAAGACTTGTTATCGAATGTTGATAAAATCAAACTTCTCTATAAAACTAATGCGTTTTGCGTATTTTTCTATTTCCTACTTTCCACAGTCTATGTTCCATCCATGCAATAGTATATTTGTGACATCAAACTAACCAATTTCAATATGCATTGACTCAACTCAACTAGAAAGGCTTCCCAAACTCCCTATTGTTACCAATATTTACATCCCCTGCTCACCGGCCATTGTACCTTAGGGCTGTTCCATTTAAATTTGTGGGGAGGAGGAGGAACGGAAGGTTTTTTGAAGGGGGGGAGGAGCCGAATTCTGAATTATTTTTATACCATTACATTGTATATGAATTCTGGCAGGAGGGGGGGGTGTCGAATTTTTAATTATCTTCCGCCCCCCCCCCCCCCTCCCATCACACTATTAAATGGAACGGCCCTTACTGACACTGTATGATGTCTGTCAGCGTCTACAGCAGGAATTTATGAAGTGGTCAATTCCGCAGGCAGCAACACTGCATGAAAGTTTCACTATCTATTAAGAACTACCAGGCAGAAATCGCCTCTTAACACATTTTGGGGAAAATGGAAAAGTAAAATGTGTTTTAGATATAACATTATCAGACGTTAGGCCTATTTACTGACCACACTATCGTAGACCTCGGAATTGCATGTTTCGCTCATTTAGCACTTACTGACCCTAGTTATCCACTAATGGGTAGAGGCGAAGGTCTTAAGATCTGTGATGCAGATAATACTTCCGCCTCTTATACCTATAGGTAATCATGATGTCAGCCCGTAGTGACTTAGGTATCGATCGCAACCCTTAGCTAAATATACCCTCTTTTGTTCAAGATGACTGTTTAACCCATTAATGCTGACAGCGTCCAAAAGCAGATCGGCGGTTCTGATGAAATCTCTCAAACAAACTTTTAGTTTTGAAATATTTGAAATGGAAATGCTTATCAGAACAATACCAACACATCGCCTTCAACTATTTTGTGAGATCATTCCTGATTTTTAAGTTATTGTCTGAAGTACCGTAGGTCCGGACGATCGCCTTAAGAGGAACTCTTAAGCATGAGCGGGTTTAGAACCAGCCACCCGACCTCATGCAATGTTAATTAATCGATCCTGCAAAACCTAAATACAACTCATCGCATTCAGTTCTACACCGTTGTGACGTGTGATATCGAGTGCGCATGGCCGGTGTTTTACCGTCATAACTGTAATTACCATTCACGAAGTAGCATACGGAAAAATTCAAACCGCCCAGTGTTCTGATAGATGGCATCTGCATAACGATGAGTGAATATCAGGAGAGAAAAGAAGAGACGCTGTCCTCTTATATAGGCGACTGGGCAGATAACACTTACATACACGGCATACCAAGCGTCAAGAGGTCCAAGTCAAAGTGGAGGAAATTAATCTGGCTTCTACTTTTTCTCTCAGCAACAGGTAAGTTAGTATCAAAATGAAGTTTTAAGATTTTTAATGAAATAAAGGAGAACGTACAATGTATCCGTACGCTTTTGCAGTCAATACAGAAAGGTTGAACTAAGTGAAACTTCAAATTGGTAAGATAACTATATAATGTAAAGAACAATTGTACATATCTGCTCATGTCCCAATTGTGCGTCTTTGTGTTTATAATTCGTAAAGGAAACACCGTTATTGCGCACTTGTACATTAACCCATTGCTGCTTAAGAGTTACTCGTAAACGTGTCGTCTGGATGGACAATAACTTTGAAATGAAGTATGATTTTCTCCCTAAAATATTTCCCCAAACCTGCTTTCACCTGAAATATTTCGCACACATTGTCAGGCTGCCTTTGGCCGCTACGAGAACTAATGGGTGAAACAATATCAAAAGTTCAGGAACTTGGATTCTTCCAGTGAACTCACCAGCAGGCTAAAGGTTGGCATATATTGAAGATATGCTCCTCTAGCAAAATCTTCTTTGGCAAAAAAAGTTGAAGAATAAATGCTCATTCGAACCTTATCCACAGCACATCTTTTATACGTGATAACACGTGATACACGAGACTTTCCCATATGTTCAAGTTACTTTAAAGGCATTATTGTATCCAGACAACTTTTCTTAATGCGAACTCTAAACATAGATGGGTTGATACCAAAGAAAAACAAACTCTTCATACGACATTTTATGTAACTTTGCCAACTAAGATATACATATTCAATTTTAATTGCCTTATTTTAATAAAACCGTAAAATGTTCTGAATAGTTTTGCTCAATTACGATTGTGACCCTTTGAACTACTAGTATACATAACGGCAACTGACGTCATAAGCCATATCTTGGCTGGGTAACTCTTTCATTTAGGGAACTATTCTCTTTTCTAAACTTTCAAAATATAACAAAGTGTTTTTGCTGTCAAAACATCACCCGATTCTTTTAATAGCGAGCGTATTAGACCAAACATCACACCTTTGACTTATCACCCAGAAAACTACTAGTATATTCGTTTGTCATCCACCGATTTTGGTGAACATGGCTTTTATCAGTATGGTTGCCACAGTACGATCGATAGGTTTGAAAAGCTTTTACATAGCATTACTTTCACACAATTCTTTATTTCATTTCATTTAATAAGTAACGTGTGTCATTAATTCTCCCAAGCTGCCGCCCCAGACAGTGCTATCATAATCATGCTATTCGTCTATAAGCACATTAACCCCCATTACGGATTACCATGGCCATTTGCAAATGCATTAGAGGTGTTTACCTTTGCGCTATTTCTATTGCCACCAATTCCACACACATGCTAATTGAAAGGAAAACAGCTTATAAGTTAATGGACTACTTAAAAACTCATATCAGATTGAATGGTATGTATGTGCGAACACATAACGAAAAAGGCCATGTATCGTGGGCTGGCAAGGTAACTCGCCCCAAACACACCCACCATCATATAGCCCATTATGACTTATTGATTTACATCCTCAACAGGAGGTTCATCTGCTACGCTTAATATATTCTATGGTAACCATTGATTACCATAGTAGCACGATCCGGGATACTTCCTAAATCCTGACAATGAAAAGCTACATACGTAAATGTGTTATTGTATGCCAATGGGCGCGCATGTACCCACGAAGGCGAGGGGTGAAATGTACGCACTACTTAATTGGGGAGTGCCGCTGAATGCTTACTTTGTAAGGCGGAAAAGGGGGATTTTGTCTTTGGAAATGAATGAATGAGTGTTTAAAGGCAAATCGACACACAGAGGTCATTCAGTGCCATACCGGTAGGGATACAAACACGGCACTAGGAACATCTCCTTTTTTACTAATACTAGTAGTCCGAAGCGATCATCCAGTTGCAAAGCAACATAGACAGCCCTTCACAACACCCCACGTTCATATAGCGACCAGGCCAATCCGCTAATGGAGATCCGGCAAAGACTCGAACCTGCGACCTTACGCTTTGGTTTAAGGTGTCCTGACGACAGGGCTACGTCACATATCACCTCGCACTACAAAACATAATGTAACGGTATTGCGCAATTTTTAATGGTAGCCTTTTTTGTTGACCGATTCGATGCTGTGTGCGGTTGAGGTATGCTTTGAGCAAAATATTCTTCACAAAAGGCTTAAAATGGCAACCTTCGCACCAGAGAGATAGATACCTACCGATAGTAGAAGCGAAATGAGTGCTCTAAATCTTTATTGCCACATTCAGAAGGGCGTGTCCATTTGCAAGATATTAAAATCAGAAAGTGTCGTTGAAAAAGACTGTGACCTCCCGTTTTCAATGGTGATAAATAGGACCTAAACACCAAAGAAAGAAGGAAAATCGATGTCGAATTTTCAAATCAATATATTTAGAATGCATACGCAACCCTCTAACGTATCACGCAAGTTTTATCGAATTTATGCCGAAATCTTGAGCATGTTTCAGTGATTGGAATTAAAACTGCCAACAGCATTCATGCATGCATGTAGTGCGACTGCGCATGCCCAGCCGTCTTGGCGACCAATTATAAAGACCTCTTCGGCTTGCCCCAACTACTAGTATGCCTTTTTGAAAGTTAGGACCGGATCCCAAGCAAAATGTCACATATCATAACCGAAACGTCTCTTGAAACAATCGTAGCATTCATTTTGTCGCATTGTGAAGGTGTAGCTATTAAGTTGAGAATTAAACATCTAAGGTCAAAAGGGTATTTTTTTAATCAATTTCTTGAGTAAGACAAAGCATTTTCCAATAAATACTACACATGCCAAATGAAAAGAAAACCGCTTGTAATTTAATGGGCTACTTTAAAACGCATATTAGATTGAAAGGTATGTATTTGCGAACACATAATGAGAGAGCCCACGTATCGTGGGCTGGCAGGGTAACCCACACCAAACACACCCGCGCACAATCATACAGCCCATTATGACTTATTGATTTTCATCCTCAACCGGAGGCTTATCTTTTATGGTAATCATTGATTGCCGTGCATGTAATGCCTTGGCTGATCATGGTATCAACATCCCTCTCTTTACAAAGAGAATGAAAACGGCACATCTTGATACTATCCATGGCGTGAGTTCCCACCCGCTCACAGGGGGGGGGGGGGGGGGGGGGCGGGGGGGGGTTCCGATGCTTGTGCCGTGTGCAAAATGATTTCTTCGATAAAAGCCCTTCAGCTCGGCCGTAGCCTCGTAAAAAGCACCAACTTTCATTTGAGACTTATTCTGTCAATATGAAATTAAAATTTGGGCGTTCCCACACAAGGTAACTGCTTGAAGTATATGTTTAGGTCGTCTGCTACTCTGTGGGCAAATTGATCCCCAATGATCCCCATGCGCATTCGATAGTATGCAATATTTTTGCACACGGCACAAGCATCGGAAACCCCCCCTGACCCGCGCACATCAATAACGCACCAGCAGTTCACGTTATCATGGCGACTACTCATAACATACACGCCTCTACTATTCACGCTTCCTACTATTTTGTTTCCCGGAATAAAATATTAGTCACCCTTTACTGGATAATTTTGGATTTGCAGCATATGATTTGGATCTTAACCCCATTCATTCCTGGAGCAGTCAAAACAACTTTTCTTATATTTTTAAATCATTTTTTTTATTTCATCCTCCAACATGTCAATTATATATAGGGTACATGTAATATATTCGTATTTGACCTATGATCCAGATATAATATTGTGTAATAATAGACTTATTTCTTTACATAAATGTTAGACAGTAACACGTATTGTTTTTCAAATTGTTTCCCTTTGCCCTTGATATAATGCCTTATTTTCTCTTGAAATTTTTTTTTCTTGATGTCGTTCTTATCGTTAAGGATATTGGGTTTTTGTTCTTTCTTCATAGCGCTGTAAATTACCCTTTTTTGTTATTAAGATAATTGAGTTTATAGCAAGAGCGTTTCCCAAGTCACCCACAATGATTCTTCCATTAGATGGACGGTAATTCTCCATTCCCAGCTCAATTATCCAGTCAAAACAACTTGGCAGTCTTGGTGATATTTTTCTGACAAAGGCATCTTTAGGCAAATATTTGAAGGAGAAATGTAAACCATAACTCAATCTATAAAACTCCCTCAAATACTATGTGCATTCTTTATCTAGTCCAAGGATTCTCCAGTATCATAGATCCAGGGGCCAGTTTCTCGTATCGTAAATTACGATTTTCATTGTTGAAAATCGTAATTTACAATTTTTCTGTTTCTCGAAGCTGAGCCGTTCGTAAATATTTACGAAAATAGCGTAAAATTTACGAGGACCTCAGAGGTCATCGTAAATTTACGAATGACGTTTTTGGACCCTTGTTGCATGGCAACGCGGGGTAATCTCACGCACCTACACGGGCACTTGACCACACGACCATCAGGGCAGGCCCGTGATTTATAAATATTCACATATAATTTATCACTATTTATAAATAACATGTGTATGTTAATATATGTTTAATTAATACATACACGTACATATATATTAATCATTTATCTATGGATAATTGTTTAAATATAATAAAATAAATGGTTTCTGAATATTCATTAGATCTCATAATTATTTACGAATCAATAGAAAAATACAATCATTCATAAATAATGTATAGATATTTTTGATTTTGAAATGTGTATACGTTATATCTATATATCGTTTATTAATGTCAAAACATGCGACAAGTACGATGCATCATCAAGTGTGAATGAGCAAATAAAAACTTATATTTTAACGACGGGGGGGGGGAGAAAATGCAAAAACTACTTATATTCACGACCATTTTGGGGAGAGAAAATACAAAAACTTTATTTTCACGACCATTTTTTTTCTTGGGGGGTGGGAGAAAGAAAAAGATAGAGTGATGAGGAGAAATAAAGTTCAAACTTTTCTCCTCAAAAACACGGCCGTGAAAATGACTGTTTGCTTGGCTCGTTTTCGTAGTAAAGGTAGCCTTTTAATTTGCGAAATTCGCAATATAGTCCACGTGCGTGTATATCATGGAATATCATTTATACAAAGTAAAACGACCATATCAATAATGGAAACATGTATTTATTCGTATGTATATCTATCAATATCTAACATCTATCTATCTGTCTATCTGTTAATGATGTATGTATGTATGCATGTATATATGTATGTATGTATGCATATATGTATGTATGTATGTATGTATGTATTTATCTGTCTGTCTGTCTGTACACGTATATCTATATATCTTTTTATTTTCCCTCCCCCCAAAAATGGACGTGAATAAAAAAAGTATTTTTAAAATTTTCTCTCCACCCCAAAAGTCGTGAAAAAAAAGTTCTTTATCTTCTCTCCCAACAAACGGTAGTGAAAATAAAATTTTCTTCATTTTCTCTCTCAAAACAACAGACATGAATATATTTTAAATTCTCCCTCCCCTTAAAACGGTCGTGAAAATAAAAGTGTTTTTTTATTTCTCCCCCCCCCCCCCCCCCCAAAAAAAAAAAACGGTTATGAAAGTAAATGCTCTTTCACACTTGGTCCATCGCAGACAAGCCAAAAAGCACTATCTAACCCGGGAATCTTTGTTAGATTTGAGTTTATTGTTGAATAATGGTTGTCTAATACAGCCCCTCTCAGTAATAATTATACTTCCTCGGTTTTCCCCGATAATTATAACCGTTAACCATTTAAGCAGTTGATTTAAAGGACGAACAATACTGCATAAAAACGCAATTTATCTACCCTTTTCACGCACACATATGGTAGTATGTCCATGTTTTATTATGGAATATTGTGTTGCCTCTGTACGCAGGGCGGAAAGGTAATCGCTGTATCCTTCAATAGTACGTTACGGCGGGATAAATGCCCCATCCATCCCTGACGTTCATGTCACTGATGCCACTCCCATAGTGAGTGGCATACGCAACAATAGGACTATGTACGCAACAATAGGACTATATACGCAACAAAAGGACGTCACAACAATATTTTATCGTAAATAACGTCATCAATTAAGAAATTTCGAATTCATTTACGAAGAGCTTCGAGAAACGCAATAACTCATCTTCGTAAAAACGTTCCTAAATTTACGAATCGTAAATTACGAACGATTCGTACTTTACGATACGAGAAACAGGCCCCAGGTCCTGTCATGATTCAGCGTACCTTTGACATCAGAGATGCCGACCTTGAACATATAGGGAGTTCAGATCTGTCATATTCCAAAACACTGGCTTCAAAGACTATCATTATTATCTTTCAGCCAAAAGATGAGATGGAAATAATGGTGAAAATGGTCGAGGCCGAAGGAACCTGTCGACCGCTAGGTCTTTTTACAAGGAAAACCCAGATGCCCTCGGCTGTCTACCCCAAAGATTTGAGCGGGGATGTGTCAGTGATACCATGTCTCTGGTGATACTTGTGCTCTAGATTACTTTACTCAGCATACTCCTGATTGTAGATTGTGAAAAGTTCCTAATGCATGATGAAATACATGTTTAACTGACTGTGTAGACATAAGGGTGTCATATAGTCAAAAGATCAATGTCTGCCACTTTAAGGTGATGGGTACCATTGCAAGCCATTAAAAGCCCTGTCCCAAAACACACCTCAAAGCAGCATAATCCTATAACTAGGTGTATCTCCAGGTTTCTGAGTGTTATCAGGTAGAGAATATCATCGCCACCTGTCATCATTCAATCCATATTCTGTTTTATTTCAAAATTTACAACTTTTCT
>OZ012692.1:38293225-38339181 GCA_963942565.1 Maea johnstoni | reverse complement strand
TGTAGTAAACAGCCTGGAAAAGATGATTTAAAGCTGTACCAGTGGTGAGTGAGTCAATGAATGAGGCACATCGGCACACAATTATAAAGGCCATCTAGCGCCATAAAACATTACCTAGAAGTGGTCCTTTGTCATTGTCATTGTTGAAGAACAATGACAAAGCATAATAATTCTAGGTGAACGAAGAAAATGAGAGAGAGTATTTACAGCAAAGCCTTATAATACAAAGAGGACCAAGGGATCGTTTAGATGCATAGTATTCATTGACAGATCCACACATCCCCTTACTTTTACAAGGCGAGCAGGGTGCCAGCTTGTGTTCCCCGGGAGGTGCCAGCAAGCTCAAAGACAGTAGTAGGTCTATGTTTATTTTTCAGCATTTACAGCTTTGAATCATTGCACTAAAATCATTTATAACAAAATGTTCAAAACACTCCTTTACTCCATACCCTTGTCTGTATCAAATGATCAGATTGCATACACTTGCCAACGGTATATGACAATGAGTTGTGTTGTGTTCATCAAGTTCTCTCTGTATCAGAAATATTTACATCATTGTTGATCTTAATTGGCAACTATATTCCTACTTGTCTCAACATTTCACTTACTATTATAAATCCATTACTTTTACAAATGGTCCCTATATGTTAGCCAGAACTCAACATGGCTCGTGCATGCTTTTCTTCCATTTTATCTACACAAAAGACAATTTCGCGAGGAATAACAAGATTAAGAACTACTGGATAGGAAATTAAAACCTACCCTATATGCTTTTGATGGCCACCTGGCTGAGGACGTCTCTGCTTTATACTTGACTTCACTGGAGAGAAAATAAAAGAATCATATTATGAAAAATAGACAATATATATATATATATATATATATATATATATATATATATATATATATATATATATATATATATATATATATATATATATATATATATATGTGTGTGTGTGTGTGTGTGTGTGTGTGTTTATGTATATACATATGCATTAGATATTGAAAGCAAGGACACATATGATACAATTGCGGTACAAGAACTCCAATATTTTCCAAAAGTTCTCCGTCATGCATTGAATCGACTGAAATAAGCTTATAGATACGGGCATTACTAGTATTCGCTTGAACTGACGTCGAGACCTTAGACGGTTGTGAACATTTCCTAAACAACAAGATACTGTAACATAGTAACGAAAATGGGATGGCAAATCACTTATCAAAATATGTTTAAATCTGTAGATATACTTAGTATACGGGAATTGCTTAGATTGTGTCAAACATCATTCTAAAGCAAATCGTAGATACTTATTACTTGATGGTGAGTAACATTTCTCCTATTTCTCCAACATTTTCTATGCGGCTTTCATCAAAACGATGAAGGAACATGAGGCCTTTTAGGTTTGTTTGGCGAGGAGTGAAATGGATAATTCGTGCATGTAGAACTCCTATACATGTGTTGTCCAGATATTTCATACTTTTGAAAATAACTCTTTGAATTAATAATAAGTTAATACGATTTTTAAACGACCTTTGTTGGTTAGATAAAGTTAACTTTTTTATCAAATATTAAAAAAATAAAATGCTCCGGTCAAAAAAGGTAAATAGTAGGACGTCTCAGGCGTCAAGGGCATGAATGCGTTAAAGAATTATAACTTACTTGCAAGCTAATTGGCAATCACAGTCTAACTCGTTTTCCTTGTATTTGTGCTGCACTTTGCGCCTGCACGATTCTATAGAGTAAAGAGAAAAAATCCACATATATATATATATATATATATATATATATATATATATATATATATATATATATATATATATATATATATATATATATATATATATATATATATATATATATATATATATATATATATAAATATATGTATATATATATATATATATATATATATATATATATATATATATATATATATATATATATATATATATATATATATATATATATATGTATATATATATATATATATATCCGAGGTGGATGTGATATACTAGTGTTGTAACGAGGCGATGCAGAATAATCCCAAACAATGCCACACTCACCTGAGCGTCGGGGGTTCTATAAAGCTGGTATCACTATTGGCTGCCTTCCACTAATCACAGAACAAGAAAACATGGCTGACAAATCTTACTCAAAATTATTGGGTAAAACGTATGAATACTCAGCTTAGATAACAAAGTCTCAAAAGGTAGGGGATATTTTATTTACGCCACACTTTTCGAAACCTGTGATCTGTACATAGCAACTGTGGTACAAATTATTGCACTTCTACAGGACAGTTCTCTTTTATGAAACAGATGGAAGCACTTCATGATTTGAACTGCCCGTTATCGCTATTTTTCAGTTCTCTCCGTATTTTATCTATGCTGAATTTCATTTATATAACATGTGTTACCTCCCTTTCCCGATGAGTATTATTAGTAATGACCAGTATAACATGACTTTACTTTTCCGGATATCTCCTCAACAAAAACATCTTTCGGAAAATAAAACACTTCCATAGGACTAAACTGACAACTTTCCCTCGAAGTTTTTAAGATTCGTTTCTTTCCAGGATTCTTGAGATACTTGAGATAAAAAGGGTTTATGAATACGGACAACTCTCAGCAATGAAAATCTAGGCATGCTTGTGTAATACAGGTTTGAGAAAGTGTCACTTACCCTCGTCTGCAGTTTCGCATATGGGCACACTACGAACGGACGTGTTTCTGATATGACCGTCGTAGGCCTTCAGGTTAGTTTTCGTTGGAGTGTCATAGTCTGCGCAGTCGCAGTCCGATATGACGGTGCGCGCATAACACGTCTTCCGGCACGCCTGAGGGAAGAAAAAACAGGTAGCAATGAAATTGCGAAAATAAAGAGTACTTGATCAATGTAAACACTTATATGAGAATCAAATTCCTTGTGATATATTTCTTATTGAGTCGCAAGAAATGTTAAATTACTAGTATTTGCTGTAGACGTCATTCGCTAAGAATACGCACATTACCGCTAAGGTAATAAACACATTCACTGCTGGAACTTGCACGTACGAACATTTTTAACAGCAAACCAACACTGTTGGGACCATTTTACAGAAAGTAGCGTTCCTTTTGGGTTAATCAACCCAAAATTCTGCAAAGATGGGGTTTTGCGAACAGGATGGTAGAATGTGTTGATATGTTTCAATTTCGAAAATTAAAATAGTTTAGGCACTTGATAGCAGATTTTTCAGTAAAAAACTAGAAAACTGCAAATCATTGTAACTTCTTACAATACATAGCAAACCTACCTCCTGTCCGTATGTGACGTTATAAAGTTGAGAGTATGCACTGATCGCCTGTGATTCCGTTCGTTGTAAGTCAGTGCAATTGCTGGCGTAAGGGTCTGTTTGTCGGTTAATCTCCAACTACAATTGGCATATTCCATATTGTGATAAAAACAATCAGAAAATAAATACCAGAATAAAATACTTAGTTACTATAATAAACCATCATTTACGACAAATGGCATATTCCACATTATGATAAAAACAATCAGAAAATAAATACCAGAATGAAATATTATATTTCTATAATAAACCATCATGTCAGTGTCTGGCACATTTAGACATTTTTGACAAAAAAGTAACACTTTTGGATTTTTTCTTTTTCACAGGAAGTTCACTTTGGGTTTATCAACCCAACATGAAATACCCTTTCAAATATTGCGTCTGTTGATGAGTTATGATAAAAGGTCTGAGGCCTTTCGCGCAAATGGGTTGGGAAATATAAATTACCTAATTGACTGGAAATTTCCTCTTTAGAGTTATATTTCCTGATTGTCGTATTCTGCATACTAATATATGCCAATTACTTTTTATCAATTCAAAGGCTTTAGATTTGTAAAAAAGGCTATACATCCATTTACAAGACATGCTTTAATAGCAAAGTTAAGCTTAGCAAGTCTTATCATTTTAACCCATCCAAGGACCATTAAATGTTCGTTATTGTGATGTACAAATACATCAAAGAATAACAATCGAACGATGCAGCGTTCAGTGAAGAAACCGAAGGAAGTGACGTAAAATTAAAAATGGATTTGGAATTTTGTTTTTCGTCACTTTCTGCCATTTTGTTGCTAAGTCGTGACTAGCCAGTTGCAACTGGTGGAGGAAACTGGAGAACCATCGCCTAATCCCAAATCACTGGCAACTTTCTCACATGCCCCGTGAAGGATTCGACCCTGGGCAGTTGTGAGAGACAGCTCGCAGGTCAGTGGCAACGCCTTAGACCACGCGGCCATCAGGGAAGGCCTGACGTCATATTAGATTGGGGAATAATAACTTTATTGACCATACTGTAGGGCATGAAACAAATATGACATCGAGATACACATAACAAAAACAACACTACCGAAAGGAGACACAACTAGGAAACAGACAAAAAGAAATACAAACTTAAAACAATAAATCATTTTGACAATACGTGTATATTGAGTATAGATATTGACCTTCTGCAAAGCAATCGCGGTGATGAACCCAGGTGACAAATAGAAGCCCTCATCATCAGGGAATATCATTTTATTCTGCTCGTGTATAATGAGTTTCACGCCAGCAGATTCACTCAGCTCTCTGACGTACTCGTTCTGTTCGATGTATAACTCCAACGACAAACCTATGAGGGAGAGAAAACCTACATCAATTCATCCAATTCACTTTTTTCACTGCGTTTTTGCCATTTTATTTCTTTCCTATAATTTTCCAATGCAAAGATTGCCAAGAAGTCTCGTTAAGAGAAGTTCAAAAAGTATATATGCATCTAAGATTAACAGATTTCGATTTAACAGATGGGTTTAGATGTAGAAGTACAAATAGGTAAAATAGATGTAGAAATAGATGCTGAACATACCAATGTAACTTGAAAATATACTATCCATAATACCTGTTTGGCTTACGAATCGAAAATGCAGGAACCAAGTCTGATGGTGCAGGAATGAGACTTCTCTTTCAGTAACACTTACCATATAAAGGCCCCGCATTGTCACTTCTTAGGTATTCACTACCTTCCCAGCCTGAGTTAAATGTGTAGCAATTTCCGTAGTGATTGTCAACCAATAAGGTAAAATTTCTACAACAAAAAAAGACGGAATTGAATATTATGAACATGGGTATTTGACAAACGTAAATTGCACCGTGTGATACTAAAAAACACTAAATTGATATATATATATATATATATATATATATATATATATATATATATATATATATATATATATATATATATATGTATATATATATGTATATATATATGTATATATATATGTATATATGTATATGTATATATGTATATATGTATATGTATATATGTATATGTATATATGTATATATAAATATGTATATATGTATATATATATGTATATATATATGTATATATATATATATATATATATATATATATATATATATATATATATATACATATATATATACATATATATATACATATATATATATATATATATATATATATATATATATATATATATATATATATATATATATATATATATATATATATATGTGTGTGTGTGTGTGTGTGTGTGTGTGTGTGTGTACGTATGACAAAGCTTGCCGGTTAGTTCTAGCTATATCATACCGAAGAGTAAGACGAGGCAAAAGGTATGAACTGCAGCAAGGTTGGGAAGTATAGTTACAAGACCTACTGTTCATCACAAGGTTGTCCCTGCCATTCACAATTCAATAGCATATCCTTAAGTTGGTGGCCGACTTTGTTCTTTAATGCTTCGGTTTGTTGCGCCCAAATCTTTCGGAATTCGTTTGTAAGAGCGAATCTCCCATTAACTTCATCATGATCCTGCAAAGAGTAATGGCTTATTGTTGATTAAGGTAACTAAGAAGGCTCGGAACCTTTGTACCTTTAAGGTGATTCAGTGAGGGTTTAAAGAGTGTAATCCGATTTCCCTGGAATACATCCTGTATGTCCATTATATCAGAGGGTCGATGTATTGCATAGGTGCAGATCACGTAGACACCCAAACTTCCTGAAAACCATGACATTAAACTTATGCATAGTGCAAAACAAAAGAAAATATTGATCAAAATAAAGGGAAGATGACAACATCCAAACGTTTATATTTGACGATCAAATTATGCAACAGCAAGGTTTTTGAAGTCTGATAAGGGTTCATGTGTAACCATACCCCGAGGCGTAACGCAAAATAAACTCATGTTATGCTGCCAAGTCTATACAGTTTATGTCTGAAGTGATCATAAAACACTTACTTTGTCGCCGTTTCCATTCTTACCCTGTCAATGGACGGAATACATGACCCACACTGGATTGGACAAATGTCTCTTTAGTTACGATGGCGGTATGCCTGTACACAGTGATATGAAGTACATGGTACGCCAATAAAACTAGAAATTCAAGTTGTTGTTTTTTATATTTGCAAAACGGCACACGTATGAATTAAATCAGTGATGTCATATATCGTTATCGTAAAGGCCAAGCACTGGCCGCAATCTTTTATGCAGTAAACCAAATGTTGGTTCATGTGAAGCGACATCTATCGGTGGAGGATGGTTACTATTGATTGGTAGTGGCCTGTCTGCCTGGGATGCGAACATTGCAGACAGTTTCTGCTGAATCCCCTTTCTCGTATTGTCGCTACATGTCATGTCATGCCATAGACGGCTTTTAGTATTAGTTTAGATCACAGTGGCAGAGCAATTGGAGATGCAGACTCCAGACCCTGGGGAACCTAAGGAGACGCTGATCATGACTTAGGGGATGAGGCAGATGCTTGTGAAAAAGGGAAATATGAAGGCATATTCTGTACTCAAAAGAATTTGAAGACAGCCTTCAGGAAGCTGCAGTGTGTGCATACTGCCTTGAGTGAAACTATGGCAAGACGGTGAATTTGATCAGTCCTATTTTGGAGATACGTAAATGAGGAGTGTACTGACAAGTCGACTGAGCTGACTTTCCTAGTGTTGACAAAGATGGATAATGTTATGCTATAAACAGATAGTCAGATCTAACAGGTTACCCGTATAGAAATGACCTTAATGCTCTTCAAAAGTTCAGTGCAGCTAAACCAAAAGGTGTTAAAAGTATCTATTCCATATATCTCTTTCCATTAGAGAAACACAATGCATTATCCCTCTCATCAATATTAGAGGCCTAGGGTTCAACAAAAACCAAATATTTCCAGATAGTTAGTAGTGCTAGTAACACTTATGATCTATTAGCCCATCTCAGAGAACTACAATGCCCTGACCTCATAAAACAATTTGGCGTGTAACTGTGTAACTCCTTTTTACTAGCTTCCATGCTAATTGCACCCTACATGCCTGTGTCGTGCCAAATCGCCTTCGCTAGTTTTGCTATATATCAGTGATCCAAGATAATGTCAGGGAAAATATTTTACGAGGACACCTTAACCAAAATCTTACAAATTCTCCCATAGTTTATGAATGTATTCTCATCCACAGAGTTATACTCTGTTGATCAGCACCTAGTTAACAACTCTCTTCCTAATTCGTTATTTTGTGAACTTATTCTTACTTTTGCATTCATTTTCATAATTGCTCCAGTATAGCAGTTTGAATTTCTAAAAGTTTGAGTTTTACGATTACACACGATTTCTTACCTGTGCAGTGTTGTTGTTGCCTAGCGAATTACCCAGTAGTTGTTTAATCCGAGAGTTTTGGATTTGCGACAAAGCGGACATCCTAAAATAAAAAGAAAACAAATTGGTGTGTGTGTCCTTGTCTAAAATCGCAGCATGAAAATAAATATTTAGGCATCTTCAGTACTAGTATTGTAGGGCTAAATTGTTTATCTTGTAAAAAATCAAAGAACAAATCAAAACTAGACTCTACTAGGGCCGGAATATAAACGGACTTGGACGTGCTTGCCCTCAGTTTTAAGTTATTCAATTTTGCGACAGGTATTTAATTCATGCAACATGATGACATAGAATTAAGAGTTTTGGGGATACACATTGTAGATAAAAAAAATTCCAACTCCTGTCAATGCAGCATATATCAAATTCATTCAACCAGTGGTTTGTCAAGCTGATAAAGGGTATACGCTATATGGGTGACCAGCCGGTCAACCTGAACAGGCTGGCTGTGGCAAATAGCCTGAGATTCGCGTTCTGCACATGTTGGCGCGCAAGTTTCTCTGCAATGTAAACGATACGAAAGCCCTCGTTGGTCAGGCCTTCACTATAGCGCATGTTGTAATTGGTCTCTCGATGCATATACATTCTTTTATTCCTCTATTAGCTGTTTGGTAGCGGCGTACGTCTTTAAATCTATGGCCAGATAAGACCTCCGCTTCTAATCTCTATAAGCTATTAGGATTCCAGCACTTGTTAACCCATTAACACTTAGAGCTCTGCTACTTTCATACTTTTGAAAATAATTTGAGAACAAAGCGAAAGTTCACAAAATGTTTGAAGGAGAGTTGTAGTTTGGCTTCTGATAGACAATTCTCCTTCATTTGTTTTCCAGAAAATGCTTTTGTAAGTAATATATTTCCAAATTTGTCAGGCCTGTTTTGGCTGGTCTGAGTGTTATTGGGTTAACTACATGTACTACCGGAATTGCAAGTGCAAGTAGATCATGGTACACGACTACAGATTTGGTTCAAAGAGAGGTTGTGTTTAGTTTTTTTCCTATTGCCGCAAGGGGCAATTTGGATAGGCAAAAAGCAAAATTATCATTATTTAAAGAGTATAGAAATACCTTATTTGGTTAAGGTTGCATATGGTGACGGCAGGAAAAACCATGTGTGGTTGGTGGCTATAGCCGATCTCCACGTCGATTGGGAAGGACCGATATTTCATCACTAGCTCTACAGTTTGCTGGATAAGGCCACCTAAAAATAGAATGGGATATAAACAAAACAAACACACGCATGTATATGTATATACAATGAATGACTTTAGAAAATGATAACATAAGCATTGTCTTTGATCGTACGAGATTGATTGCTTCAAGAGGCATTAGTTACCCATGTTTATTTTTTCAAAATGGTCGATTGTGCACAGTGTGATTATTGCGTTTAGTTCAATGCACATTTGATAAATTCCGAATTCAGAAAGTTAAACAAAAATATCGCTACTTAGTACTTGGGAAACCAATCTCTACGAGTATTGCTCAGGTGTGACTTTCAATGCCACTCTTAAAGGTGTTCTCTAATGTAAGTCACTAGGCTCTAATTCCTGTCTTTTGTTTCCTGCATTTCATCTGTTTTGCTGATTCTCTTTACTTGCCAATGTGGTTTGAATGTATACCATTTGAAATATGCAAACTTACACACAATATATATTCATTCATCTATCATTTCATTCATTCACTCACTCACTCATCCATCTACCAATCCATCCACTCACTCCCCTTCATATCACACATTCATTCATTCATTCACTCACTCACTCATCCATCTACCAATCCATCCACTCACTCTCCTTCATATCACACATTCATTCACTCACTCATTCATTCATTCATCTACCAATACATCCACTCACTCTATTTCATATCACACATTCATTCACTCACTCATTCATTTATTCACTCACTCACTCATTCATCTACCAACCCATCTCACACATTCATTCACTCACTCATTCATTCATTCATTCATCTACCAACCCATCCACTCACTCCACTTCATATCACACATTCATTCATTCATTCACTCACTCACTCATTCATCTACCAACCCATCCACTCACTCCACTCCATATCACACATTCATTCACTCACTCATTCATTCATTCATTCACTCACTCATTTATCTACCAATCCTTCCACTCACTCCACGTCATATCACACATTCATTCATTCACTCACTCATTCATTCATTCATTCACTCACTCATCCATCTACCAATCCATCCACTCACTCTCCTTCATCTCACACATTCATTCATTCACTCACTCATTCATCTACCAATCCATCCACTCACTCCACTTCATATCACACATTCATTCATTCATTCATTCATTCATCTACCAATCCATCCACTCACTCTCCTTTATTTCACACATTCATTCACTCACTCATTCATTTACCAATCCATCCACTCACTCCACTTCATATCACACATTCATTCATTCATTCACTCACTCATCCATCTACCAATCCATCCATTCACTCTCCTTCATCTCACACATTCATTCATTCACTCACTCATCCATCTACCAATCCATCTACTCACTCCACTCCATCTCACACATTCATTCATTCACTCACTCATCCATCTACCAATCCATCCATTCACTCTCCTTCATCTCACACATTCATTCATTCACTCACTCATCCATCTACCAATCCATCTACTCACTCCACTCCATCTCACACATTCATTCATTCACTCACTCATTCATTCATTCATTCATTCATTCATTCACTCACTCATTCATTCATTCATTCACTCACTCATCCATCTACCAATCCATCTACTCACTCCACTTCATCTCACACATTCATTCACTCACTCATTCATTTATTCATTCACTCATTCATTCATTCACTCATTCATTCATTCATTCACTCATTCATTCATTCACTCACTCACTCATTCATTCACTCACTCATTCATTCATTCACTCACTCATTCATTCATTCACTCACTCATTCATTCATTCACTCACTCATTCATTCATTCACTCACTCATTCATTCATTCATTCATTCACTCACTCATCCATCTACCAATTTTTTACTAGGTTTTCCTCTGAAATGCTTTTATTTGACTAGTTATGCTATACAAAGTGCATATGCCTGAAAGGCCATTTTCAGAGGGAGGGACATATCAGGGGCTGATCCAGGATTTGAGAAGGGGGTTCAATTTAGTTCCGAAAGGTGACACTGATGGCACCACGTACATAGCTATCGCATATCCAAATTAAAAATTGGAATGGTTAAAAGTTTTAACCTCGTCTTGGAGGAAAGTTATGAATTGAAAAAGAAAGGGTTCTATGCTTACCCGTGGAGGCTAGGAACAATGCTTACCTGTGGAGGCTAGGAACAATGCTTACCCGTGGAGGCTAGGAACAATGCTTACTTGTGGAGGCTAGGAACAATGCTTACCTGTGGAGGTAATGAACAATGCTTACCCGTGGAGGCTAGGAACAATGCTTACCTGTGGAGGTAATGAACAATGCTTACCTGTGGAGGCTAGGAACAGTGCCAGCCAGATGAGTTTCCTCGTCCACTGGCGAGAGCGCTGGATGCTGGGGATGCCGTTGATGTAGGTGTTGTCCGCCCAGTGGGAGAGGTGGGCCCAGACTGGATGATCCTTCTCGTCAGCCATGTTGCCGGGGGGTGAAAAACTACTATACTTTCCAGAAGAAAATGCACCGATATCGTTGCTTATGAATCCATTATAGGTGACTGGTCTCGGTTGTGTTGTTTCTAGTATACGACGGTCAGTTTCATTGTCATAACCTTAGATGACCAAACACTTAATCCAAGTCATAACTAATAAGACTAGTGTATATTGGTCATTGATGTCCCCGTGTGGAGTCTAACCAAGAGTTTCTAACTTTTGACATGAATGTCCATCGTGTGTTATCATCTAAGCCTTTAAATACCAGGTGAAAACGTTCGATAGTATTCAGTTAATCCTAACTTTCCGTAGAGACATTGATTATAAGTCTCTGCTTTCAAGTAGCTCCTGTGGAGATATGATCCTTTCGCTGTTGATCCTGACAGCCGTGTAACACTTGCTGGGCGGAGATGGTTGATGTCGGTCTTCTCTGTAAGTGTGAATATCATAATCAATGGATTAAATTGCAATTAAACAGTTTGTTTTTCTCGTTAACGATTATATTTTGAAAGGTGTCACGGTAGTGACATACTGATACGACACACACATCATAGGCTTTTCATAATGGCAAATCTTCCAGATATAAACTCTGCCAGATCTGTCATGAGTTGGCATGTGTGATTCAGTAGTTCCAATGATGATTTGGGTAGCGGCGGTCAGGATGATGATTAAGATGATGGTGGTATGTATGCATGTGTTTTATTGCTTGTACTCAAGTACACAAATATACAGATACAAAATATATAGTCACGGTTATGAACAAGACAACAATTAAAGCTGAAATAAGTACAAAGTTTAAGCTGAAGCAAATACAAAAGCAGAACTTAGTTGAAGGAAATGTAGGCAATTTTAATAAGGTCAGTGACATAGATTAAAGTGAGTTGAAGTCTAATAAGGTATAGAGCGGTTGGCAAAATTACTTAAAATTGGATTACAAGCATGAAAAGGGAATGCACATTGGTGCAACAACGACTATGGCAGTATTCCGGTATTGCTATGGCAGTATATTAGCATTTTGTTGAGAATTGTTAAGCATATAACATAAAGCACTTTCGAAAGGTAACATAATAAAGTTTACAAAATTACGAAAGAAATCAAGGAGCTATTCGATGATGATGAGGAATGCGAGTGTAAATAATGGTGTTGTTGATGATGACGACACTGACCCACGACAACAACTATGAACACGATGATGAAGAGGAAGGGTAGGGATATCCACATCGAACATTCATTTAGCAAAATAGTTCTAGTGTATTGCACACCGGATATGGGAAATAATCGAAAACACCCGAGAAGGGGTAGGGATACAAATCCGAATGGTTAGTAGAATGAATTGTGTAATTAAGCCAAAACAAAAGCTATTCTATTTCAGAGCAGCTCTTACTCCGGAAGAGAAATAAAATGAATACAAACCTTTGCAAACTCACTAGACCTGTGTGTGTGTGTGCATGCATGCATGTATGCATGAATGTATGCATACATACATGCATGTATGATGAAGAGGAGGGGTATGGGGTATCCACATCGAACTTTCATTTAGCATTTTAGATCTAGTGTTTTGCACACCGCAGACGGGAATAATCGATACCTGCTCAGGTGAAGATAGCAGGTTATGCAACACTAGAGACGACCCATGTTTAGGACAGACACCATGTTGTTTCTCTCCAATCAAAATAAGAAGATGGCGACAAAACCAGTAAGCTGTAAACTGAACGGCACATAGAGGGTATTCGGGGAGATTTAGCCAATACCGTACAATTGAAAGGTATGTATGTATGTATGTGTGTGTGTGTGTGTGTGTGTGTGTGTGTATGTACGTACGCACGTATGTATGTAGGTGTGTATGTATGTATGTATGTATGTATGTATGTATGTTTCTTTTTCTATGGAACTGGACGCTTCTTTTTGGTTTTGAAAATAACAAGACCAAGGACTTATATAGCTTTCTGCCATACTTGACCTGCTCAATACTACAGAAAATGGCCTCACCTCAAAAGTATGTAACTGCAAGAAGCAAAATAATAGACCCGAATATTACTTAAGATATTACTAGTATTCTTAACTTGTCATCATGTATCATGTATACGTAAGCTATGCATAATCATGAAATGCCATTTGGGTGGTAAGTTCATTTGCGTATTCAGAGGGATTTCAATATGCTCGAGCAGCCCTTACAGTTTTAAATGTTAGTTTTATGTTTGGTATCGTCATTTGTCCTTAGATTTAGCTATAATAACCAATCAGTGACTGTTCGTCACATATAACCAAGTACCCCGCCAAGTACGTACGTGTATGAACATGTAGCTCTCTGATTTAACGAACCTCCTATGCAGACGGAAACCTGGATCCGTCACCGTAGTACATGTACCATTCTAGATTTAACCCCTTTAGTAGCGTGTGTTTATGTTATAATGGCTCACTTACCTACATGCAGAATAGTAAGAGGGGGGATCCGGAAATCTTGTATAGATTCTCAGGTCCTTGCAAACAGCAAACATACATGCTACTCTTTTCGTCGACGTCAATTTTTTTTGTTTTTTGCAGTTGTTGTTGTTGTTGATTTTGTTGTTGACAATGATGCCGCTCCAGCAGTGTATACAGGTAATTACTCAAACTCTTCAGATAATCTCCTCAAACTTACTCTTAATACCAATGAAATTCCATCATCATACCAGTATTTAAGTTAATCCTGGTATCCCCAGTTTTACTAGAACCAGGGTACTACCCAATGTTCACAATGTCCGATGGTGCTAGTGGTAGTTGATGGCTACCTTTCTGACCGTATACACACTCACTGCCCATTAAAACACCAGTGGCGACGGTCAGTTCACGGATTGATTGACGATGTGGCGTAAGCGTTTTAGCGTTAACCCTTTCGTGCCTAACGTTACCCTTTTAAAGACGTAAATACACACATAGCAAAGCATTTGAAGGAGAGATGTATATAATACATCAATGAATGTTTCCCACGTAAATATATTACAGAATGATTTTTTGTTGTTAAGTATTTATTTCCAAAGTGGAAGAGTGTCCTTCGGCAGATACAGGAATGAAAGAGTTAAAATCCCTCAGCCTGAATGGAGGCTGGCGTGCACTCCGTCAAGCGAGGTGCTGGTTGCCATAGGCGACGGGCGCCATGTTTGATGCCTCACGCAACCGGCCTCTCAGGCCAGGCTTTGAATTGTCTCCTCTTATAATGGACTGAGCACTTAGTCCCTAAAAGTCACGGTTGACATGCCCACTCTGCGTTGACCAACCAGCGTGGTGTAGTACCAAGTATGGCAGAGAGATGGCACCACCTGTTCTATGAGATAAGTGTAAACTAAATAGACCACAGTGGTCACTTAGACTATACATGTATTTGGTGCTCGGTAACAGAAAATAAATGTCACAAAAATACATATAACAACCTAGAAATCCAGGCTACTGTTATAGGGACACGCCTCTACGATATGCTAGAGAAATTAGAGATGAATTTTACTGACTTTTCAACCTTTTGAACCATAACTGGGAAAGCATTTTGACTCTTATCTCTATACAGAAATTCACAAACCTATGGTAGTTTCTATATGCTTTTCGGCTATCAAATCCAAATTGGATAAGCTAGAAAAGGTTAAGGCATTTTCTTTTTTCAACTTTGGGCCTGAACTTGTTTTGAAGTTATGCAATCTAAAAGTTGAAAAGAGCATCTTTTCCCCAATTTTCATCAAAAATGCCGAAAGAGATGACTTTACAATTTAGTCAGAACGAAATAGGAAACAATACTTATCGCTACCCCATGGTCTTCCCTCCAACTGAAATTGATGAAACATTGTAGTCCTCGATTCGCAATCTCGAATAGACGCAATTGACATTGGCATTTCCCTACTAGCCCCTTTACCTGTCACAAATTGGACCACGCTATGAGGGTATGCTATGGTGATTAATGCACTTTTATCAGACCCTTCAAACAATGAAACCTCGTATGGAATGAATGACCAAACAAATGCAGAGTGACGGAAAAACTGTCAATGTTACCAATAACATCCAAATGACATGATAAACCCACATACACATAAGTACATACATACATACATAAATACATACATACATATATTATGGGGCGCCGTTTGTTACATCTATAATTTCGCTGAGGTCTTACACTTTTGTCGACAAAATTCTAAGCTTAGACGTTTGTCCAAGAGAATTCTAAGCTCATGCTTTTGTCAAGCATAGACTTCTGTCGAATAGCATTCCTAAGCTTAGACCTTTGTCCAACAGAATTCTAAGATTAGACTTTTGTGGACAAACGTGTAAGATCTTAGAATGCTTTTGTACAAAAGTCTAAGCTTAGAATTCTGTCGACAAAATCGTAAGATCTTAGAATTCTGTCATAATATCTTCCACTGATTATAAATGGCGTGATCCTTATAGACTGGTTAATGCAATTCGGGTCCCAAAATCGCAGACTGCCTAAATGGCCGATGACTTATTGGGCCCTCCTGAGATAAACCTTCAGATTCGCCCGATTAAACTTCACATCCCACATAGTTTGAGTGTTACAAACATTCGTGTTAAGTTTTCTGTGTTTTGTTATGTGTTTTTGTTTAATTCTGAATGCTGATTCTGGACTTCCCAAGGCCGAGACCTTTTACAGTTACCCGCATGGAAAGCTGACTTTTCTTCATGAAATATCCCTTTTTAAATACGAAATCTGTCTAATGATAAACATGGCATTACTTCTTCTAATACTATTCTTCATATCAGTTGCCATGCTCGTTAAAACGAATTTACAGACTATAGTATCTTAGTATGTAATGAGGGTCGTAGAAATGGCGGCAATGGCTTCACGGCACTCGGCAGATGACTCAGACGTCTAATCATGTGCGAATATAAACAGATCTGATACTAATTATGCTATCAAAATCAATGCAATACTTTTTTATCACTTTCCACACTCTAATACACGGACACTATGCCTACTTGATTTCTAATAAATTGGGCCCTTTTAACAATCGTCCTTTTTGTGAACGGCGATTGTGTGAGCGGCGATTTTGGAATCGGCAATTTTGACCGTGCACTGCATAGATAGGCCGGATTGCATTAACTAGTCTATAAAGATCACACCATCTATAATCAGTGTAAGATCTTACGATTTTGTTGACAGAATTCTAAGCTTAGACTTTTGTCCAATAAAAATTCTAAGATCTTGCGATTTTGTCGACAGAATTCTAAGCTTAGACTTTTCTACAAAATAATTCTAAGATCTTACACTTTTGTCGACAAAAGTCTTAACTTAGAATTCTGTTGGACAAAAGTCTAAGCTTAGAGACAAAAGTGTATAAAAACAAAAATGTAAGCTTAGAATTCAGTTCAACAAAAGTGTAAGCTTAGAATTCCCTTGGACAAAAGTCTAAGCTTATAATTTTGTCCACAAAAGTGTAAGATCTCAACACAATTATAGATGTTAAAAACGGCGCCCCATAACACATACATACATACATACATACATACATACATACATACATATCAGAGACATATATAGACTTGATATTGGAAGTCCTCTTGCAAAACTCAGTAGGGACTAGTTGCTGGGGTGAGGACTAGAGAGACAACGTCGATACCACAGCAGTGATCAAAGAGTTATATAAGTCCTTGCTGTGACGTAATATACCTTTAACCCAGCGCATTGGGAGGCTGAATAGCAACCTAAATCTAGGGTAGTTACATGACATCGAATCTACACTAACAAATAATTGATATGCATGAAGAGTCAACAATCGATGGGCTTACGTACAAAGAACTGGATCGTCTTAAGTGCCTCCTCCTCTCCCAGACGAGGCCACCTGTTGGAGGTGAAATCAGGGAGAATCTATTAATATTCATTGGAGGTCCCTGGTGATATTGAAAATGTGATTCATTTGTTAGGCCGTGATGATAACGCCAGGTGGTCCGTTTACTGTCTCACTCTAGCCTTAGGCCAGTCCAAGCAAAATTCCTACACCTTCTTTACCAAATCTGAAAAGTGTATTAGGTCAAACTAAGTATACCCTACATTTTCTCACCAGGTGACCACAGTGAGGTGTTTTTAATTCCTTGCTTCTAGCTTCTGTGGATGACCACCCTTGGCGCCATCTGTGATCAGTAAAAGAGACCAACTCCTAAGCATTTAGTAACGGATGGACACCAGAATGGAAAGGTAGTGTTTAAGCACAACATATACAATTAGCTAGCAGCTCTGCATGCATGCTGGGAGAACCCCAGGCTAGAATTCAGGCCAGCGCACATATATTTGCACTATACGCGTGGATTGCGCACTGGGCTTACAGTGTCTGTATTACAGTATGGATATAGTGGTTCAATCTGTTAAGGTCTTTATTGCGAATGTAAAGAATCGATTTGAGGTCTGGTAATTATTTCCGTTGTAATAAAAGCGGGTCGGAAACGGGGGACCTAAGGTCGGCATGTAGACGAACATGAATCGCCACTGTCAACACACTCCATTGACCTTTGCCACCAGTTCAGGCAGCCGGGCATTTCTTCATACCGAACCTGAACTTGAGACCAATGTTACCTTTGTTAGCTTTTGTTATTACTTTATATAGTGGTCTCACACTGAACTGATAAACAACTCAAAACAAAATATGCACAAATTTGAAGGAAATATCATCACAAGTGACATAATTCTTAATTTCTGTTCCTCTCAAATTTCAAAGCTATTTCTTTCGAACATTTTGTTTTATAAGGGGCAAAAGTGCTTTTCAACTTTTGATATCGACCAATATTGACCAACATTACACTGTAAGAAGGATCAGTAAAGGTTCAACTAGTTTGGAGTTTTATTTATCTGAAAAAGATTAACCTTTGTATAATGTGGGTGAACGTTGCACTAATTAGTTACTACTGGGTGAACATCTTCCCAAATAATTTTTCATCGATAAATGATAACCCACTTGAAATGTTAAGGTTCACCTCCAGCAGAGAACCTACAACGGTTTTCGGTAAACCTCAACTTTTTAAGGTAAAGGTTTACCCATTGCAGTGAATGTCATAGTTATACCTTTACCGTTTTGGGTAGATGTTTACCGAAGTTTCGGTGAAGTTTAAACATATGGCATACATCCTGTCGTCTCAGATATCAACCAACTGAAAGACCACGTTTCCATTAGTCATGGTGATAAGCTAAAACAAAGGAGCAGTGACCTAGATCACAGTTTTCCTGCAAGTTACTTAGTTGTGGCGGGCAGTTCGAGGTTGGATTATGTATTGAGCGGGCTCTACTAAGAGGTTTTATAGAGACTATGCAGGAATTTTGTCTCTGGTTTTATACACATTTTCGAACAGTAAGTGACTAAGATGTGTTTGTAACGTTGGAATTACTTACGTTTATACTTGGTGTGTTCTTCCTACATATAGATCATCACCTACCACGGCATGAATTGGTACACTTAGCACTTAACCACGTTTCAGCATTTACTGTAGAAGGAGTTTAGGGTCATGGTGTAGAGATAGAGAAAAGATATCTTAGAATCTCGCACAATTATAGTGAATTCATATCCATATGATGTTTCAGAGTGAAAACATAAAACCAGGAGTCGTTGTAATCCCACCAACACAATTTTGTAGTAAACTGAAGGAGACGAGGAAGAAGACGAGGAAGAGAGACGAAAAAACCTGCACCAAAAGAACTAAATAAGCCATGTTTAAATAACAAAGAATAGACATTAATAACTGGACTGCCGTGGCAATTTTATTTTAGATGTATGTTTTATGTATCTTATATCGTGCTTAGATGAGCAACCCTGGATATCTTAATTCAAGATATTAGTATATGTTAAATGTTATGCATCACAATAATAAATACTCGCCCCTCCCTGCGAAATAAACGTTTACCCCATATTATAAGGTGACATATAACCCTAGGTGGGTAAACATTTACCCACTACACAAAAGTAATGGTTTACCTGCACTGCCATTGAAGAAGGAAACGTTAACCCGGTTCACATATACCAGGGTTAACATTTACCCAAATCGGGTGCAGCTCAGTTGCACCGAAATAGGGTAAACGTTTACTTATAATTTTTACATTGTAGGGGAAGTAAATTTTTATCAATTCACCTCATTTAGAAATGAGTTTTCGAACCTTCTTACCTCAAGCCAGTTAAGTCGGCAGTATGCTTGTAGACTTAGTGACCACAACAGAAACTTCGGTAGAGAAACAAACATAACACAAGTCTGATAGATAACTTTTAGTATATCTATTCACCACAAAGAAAAGAACAAAACAGTCGCCAGGCTTAATCTTCTTTCATATACAAATGTACTTTTCTATTTCACACAACCAGCCTTTTCCAACCCAAGGGCTGTTCCTGTTTCAGAGTGGTCTAAGATATGCCAGAGGTCCTGGGTTCTGATCCAGCTCAGGTCTTATAAAAATGCCAGTGATTCGAGGTCTGTTAGTTCTGTATCGCAGGCACGCCATTTCCTTACCCCCCCCCCGCAACCAATCAGCTAATTATGAGAAAGCTGCAATATGAGAAAATAAATGTGAATGTAATCTTTATTTTAAGTCGGTATATCAATTACAAGAAACTACATTTTCTTATATTAATAAAAAAAAAATGCAAAAAAATACAAAAAAATAATAACAATTCAACCAAACCACGAATACTGATGTGACCTGATAGGAATCAGACCCATGTATCAAGCAGGACTCGAACCACAGACTGGTGTGATATTGCAAGCAGACAGGGCTCAACGTATTAAGGTAGCTTGTAGGATTGAATTCTTCGACATAGTTTTTTATCTTACCTGCTTTTATCTGACAAGTTTGCCCAGAGAAAGTACATATTGCCTGAAAGGTTTTATGATGAGAAATACATGAACATCACTAACGTTCCCTAATAACAGCAGAATGTGAGACTTGTTTTTGCTAAAAAGAAATAGAAAAAACATGCAAAGTTTTCAAACGCAGCACCTATCAACAATAACGGACAGTTGACTTTCAGATTGCAATGTGGATGATTAATAAGAAGGGCAAAGTGTCACGGTCTATTTAATATTATAAGCATTTCTTCTAGAATTCTTGTTGAAAATGCAATAGAAAAAAGTGCATTTTTCATCTTTGAAATTCCATAACCTTTGAATAAAGACGAAATTGGAAAAACTATGATACCTCCCGCTGCATCCAATCCCCCCACCCCCCCCCCCCCCCCCCCCCCCCCCAACCAAAAAAAAATAGAAAACACCATCAGCTATAACTACGCCACATTTCAAGCAAATCATCCGTAAGAATTTGATACCCAAAATGCATGGTTAGAGCGACCGTGTTTCCGTGAAATTCAATATGGAGAAAAGGGCCTAAACATTTCCTGTTTGTGAGCAAACCTATGGGAGCTTCTGTAATAGATAATCTCTTCGGTGATTGCCTAGACATTCACAATTGATCTGGTTATGAATCATATATGAACATCGTAAATTGACCATTTATTCACAAACTGACCCCCAAAGGACCTGTTCTGGTTTACTATACAAATTACCCAATTTATATCAAGTTTCATGAATTTAACCAAAACTCATATGATCATGTAGCTGAGGTATTGCTTGTTCATAATTGCTAACATATTCCCCAACCCTCGCCCCGGATATTGCATATGACCACTCTGAAATGACATGTGTCAGCATATTTGCATTGAATCAGATTTCAGCTATAACTGTACCCAGATGATCAAAAACCTACTTTATGGGTATACTATGAAGATGTTGGAGGAGATCCAGTAATGACATTTCATAGAAGATTGTACTAATGGATTTTGATGAAAATCAGAAATTTTCAATGCAGTGACATTGACCTTTGACCTTCAACAAAATGGCTGCCTCCATGCCTACTAATGAGATTTGAGCCTGTGTGGAAATGGTTCTAAATAGTAACTTTGCCCACCGAGCGCGTTCAAGCCAGGTTATTATGTTGTGTGTTATTGATAAATACAGATTATGTGAATTTCATTTAAACGCGCTCGCTGGGCAAGAGGGTGAATTTTATGATTTAGTGACCCTTGGTCACTTGTATACAATTCACCATACTAGTTAGTTCAAAATAGCATATGCAGGGCAATACACTATCAATTGAGGTCACTTGAGAGACAGAGAACCCCTAGGGAACAGCTACAGGTCAGCTTACTTGAGTTTCATTTTTGTGAGTGACCTGCATATGCTCTTTTGAACTGTCTAGTATGGTGAATTTTATACATGAAATGTCATTACTGGATCTCCTCCAACATCCTCATAGTATACCCATAAAGTAGTTCTAAAAGCTCTAAAAGCCCTGAGGGTACAGTGTTTAAGTTATGAGAGAAAACATTTCAAAAATTAATTAGAGAAGCCATCTGGGCCTGTTGCGTTATATTTTTTAAAGTCTTAATTGCATTTTTCAATTCTGATAACTTAAATTCAGATGCCAACTTCTCTTTATTCTGTTCTGATATCGTTGCATGATTTTGGATTAGTGAAGAATATCTAGATTCTTCTAAGTTGTCCATTGTTTTTTCAGGATAGCCAAAGTTTTTGTTCTTCATCGGCAATCTTAATGTTTTTGTTGACATCAGTCCTTAACCATAATTCCATTCGTCTCCATGATTGAGCGGTATATGGACATTCAATTAATGCATGCATAGTAGAGTCTGATATTTGTGTACAGTATGTAAACTCCTCTGATTCAGTAAATTTCCTTTTGGATAATAATTGTCCGGTATTTAATCTGTTATGCAAAATCTTAAATTGTATATAACGATTTAAAATACATTTTGGCATCTTAAAAGAAATTTGAAAAGCCTTTTTTTGTCATCAAGCCTTGCCGTATTCGCCTGATTAAGCGCACGGTGCGAGCAGAAGTTGGAAAGATTTTCTGTAGAAGGGGTTTTGTCAAACATCTGTATAACCGCGACCCTCAATGATTGCGGATCAGAGAGTAATGACCGTTATTGCACCTTCGCACTCTCGCTGTTCAGCGTGCTTAGACGAGGCAACAATCCGCACGTGAAAAGATGATTAATTTGTCAAAAGTACGATCATGCGGCGAATATGAACAGTGAGAGCGCAAAGGGACTGCTGAAATAGCGGAATTCAGCGCTGGTTTGCAGACACAGCAAGTGGAAAGGTATGTGATTTGGTTTTGGTTACTTCTGGGGGGAGATTTAACCTTAAAGGAGACAATCTTTGGCGCTTCCTGGTCCCCCAATTTCCACGGTAAATAGGGGGGGATGCGCTTATTCGGGACCGTGCGCTTAATCGGGTGAATACGGTATCTCATCACTTTTGTATATTCAGCTACACCCTTCCTCTTTCAAACCTATATTTTCTAACATGATTGTTTGTTATGCCCAAGTGGCAATTTATTGTGTCATTTATATTGTTATTTGGGACAGTTGTCTTATTTTGTTATTACCATTTCTTGGTCATGGAGTTTTGGCACTGAAAGGGTTAAGTTGATTATCTGTTCTAAGAATATTGTAGAAGTGGATGACTTATGCTTTCTTGGTTGGAGACTGGTGATTGACAGTGCTATGAATGTTCTGGAAATCAAGAGACTTCTGAGCTTTGAGTTGCCTATATAAATGGGTTGATTGAGTGCCAGGGCTCAGACTTGGAAATTACATCAGAAAGGAAGGTCTCATTGGAGGACATTTGGCAGGGGTCTTGTGTTGCTTATGGACAGAGATTACCTGTCAACAACAGCTGTTAATGGTATGTGCTCTATCAAAAGGACATATACAAGCAAGTGGATGTACTGAATATAATTATGTGAGTGATCTTCTTTGATGATTATAGCAAGGGCTGTCTGACTAGGAGAAGGCTTGATAAGTGTATCCTTTTGTATTGGTGTATCATTACTTGTATTATTAAATTGTTATTGTTAATCTGCTGGTTTCTGTCATTCTTGTTACTTTTGGCTAGTGACACTTTCTTGTTATTTTTGGCATGTAAAAATTAGGGGGTCATCCAGGATATGAACATTAAAGGGGCCCTAAAGGCTCACATACATATCAGCTTATATGAAAGTAATACACTTCAAGAACAGGAAGCTGCCCTTCTTTTTCTCTCAGTGATCCCATGAGTGGAGATTTTCGCATAATGCCTTCATCCTGTTCAGCCACAGGCTGCGGCCATGTTTTTCAAGTGCTATCAGCTGAGACTCTTTGGGTGGCAGAGATCACATCCTGTCCTCTAGCTACCTCTGGGCAGTGTATCATAAACAGCAATGATATTTTCATTCACTCATTTATAGCAACCTTCTCTTAATGACTTATGTTTAATAATCATACTCTTCATTATTTCGATGTACAGACTTTAGCAACCCTAACAGCTAACTTTCAGGGTGAATGACCTTTTAATCCAAAAACTTTTTATGCCAATTTTCATAGGTACCTCAACATGGTCTTTATTTATCCACTAAGAATAGACTGTTCAGGATTTTGTTAGTTGTCTTACAACTGGGGTTTTGTCTTATGTCTAGGTCCCTTGGGTAATAACAAAAGGAAGTAAAGGAAAGGGACACACATAGGATAATTGACCTTGTCCAATTGGCATTACACATCTAGACCCCATGAGACACAAGTTAGTAAACACAGCAATCATCTTCATTTCCTTTAGTATTTTTGTACATATTTATGAAGATCATACAAAAGAAATATGTCAGGAATACCTTTGGAAGGTGCGTGGTAATTTAAAGAAGGAAAGAAGTTCAAAAAGTTAGTCGGGCAAGTCACATTTTAGCAATATTTTGATTTTGCTCCCTCAACAAAGCAGAGAAAAGTTTGGAAAAACATTAGCAAACGCTCATTTGCTAGCTACTCAACAACTCCCTGATTACTTGTACAGATTTCCTTTATTTATTTTATTTTTTGAAAAGAAAAATTAGGGGTTTGGTTTAATTTCATTTGACTGCCAACTTGATTCAAATGGCCACCTTTACTTAGGTAAAATCCAAAAGAGCTTAGCTTTTCCCATGTGGAATCTCTACCAAGATTCAAGTTTCTAGGGGTAATTGGTTGTTTTCACAGTTGTTAGAATAACATTGATACCAGGTAGTCACTAGTCAGATGAAGTGACAACAATATGAATTTGTGTAAGTTCTAGTACATTTGAAAATTATCTTTTGTGATAAGAGGTCAGCACTTAACACCATGCCTATCAGTGAAGAAGCATTTGTTAAACAGCAAACCCAGGAGTTGTTGAATTTGGCTATGAAGTCTGACTGGGTTTTGCTCGCCAAACACTATGAACTTGCTGAAGTGAACACTTCTATGAGAAAACAAGCAATTAAAAATGAAGTTGTCAAATTTTTGGTATATGAAAGATTTCTTGATGACAGTGGCATGGCCCTCATTGAGGATTCTGATTCTAAATTGAGGGATTCAGAAAGTTTGAGTCAAAAAGAAATTGAAATTCAAAAATTGGCTTTATTGAAGGAAGAGAAAGAGAGAGAAAGACAAATACAGAGAGAAAGAGAAGAAAGAGAACGAAATGCAGAGAGGATAGAGGTCTCATTAGAGAATATTTGTCTGGCTGGGGGAGTTGTCTTTGTGCCTTAGTGACTGTGGACTTTTTGAAAATTACTTGAACAAGAACAGCTGTTAACTGAATGTACTCTACTACAAGGACATACATTGGCAAGTGAACGGACTGGACTTAACTCTGTGAGTGGTCATCTTTATTATAGCGAGGACTGTCTGACTAGGAGAGTGCTTGACCAGTGTATCCTTTTGTTGGTATTGGTGTACTATTCTAGTGTTATCAAATTGTTATTATTGTTAATTTGCTGGTTTTTGTCATTCATGTTACTTTTGGTTAGTAGCACCTTGTTACTTTTGGCTCGTAACATAATAAAATTGGTCCTATCTTCTTTTCCTTCTGCAGATTCGTATGCAAATGATATACTTTCTCTTTAAGTGATATATACTCTAAGGAATTGCATTTAACTTGTTTATACCTGTGCAAATTGACCTGAAAAAAGACCTGAAGACCTGAATGGTCGTTTCTATAAGCTTTCCTGATATCAGCTTCTGGGCACAGTGACAGATAGTCTGCTCAGTCTTTCAGTTCACTAAAAAAAGGTCGTAAATTTTGTTTTCAGATCTCAAAGCCCTTACATTGTGACATTGAATAACCAATTTCTTATGTTTATTCGTAACTTAGAGGATTGAGCCATGGAGTTAGAGGTATAGGATAAACCGAAGATGAAGAAGGACAAATAGCCAATTGACGAATATACATACAATACAAAAAGAGGATCTCATCAGGCGATACAGAAATGAACACAGTTTGCTTTTGTAACACTATGTAATTCTTTATTGTCATGAGACAATCCTACTCTCGTATCCTGCATATATATGAAACATGTATAACAAAAAATAAAGCATTACGCCTGTAGAGTCTTGTGCTGGGATTCGGCCCCAAAAATGAACTCGAGCACTCAGTAAATCTAGTGACCATAACTTGAGTCCATGTCAAGTTTTCCAGCCAAATTGACGTGATTTAAAGGCGAACGATATATAACAACATTGCGTCTTGGCATGGGCCAGCACATGGTGAGCACACATGCGGTGTACCGCAGCAATTGAAAATTGGTTCACCAAATTATCGCGTGACACACATCTGACACGGAGACTTAAAGTAAAAAATCTTATTTCAAGAAATCTGGAAATTTAGGAGTTTTTGCCATTGAAAGGCCTCACGTGCATCAGATGCATGTGTTGATATAAAAATGTTGTCGGCTCCGAATTTCCGAGCGACCAATTTTTTGACTCCATGCAGTGCTTGATTCGTCGCCACAGCAACCAAAATCTTGAGATCACGAGTGCTCGTCCCACAATTAGTAGAGTCACATTTATAATTAAAATACTCTTGGAAAGATGGCCTAGGTATATCGGACAAATAGGAAACTAATACAAAAAACAAAATTAATCATAGCATGACTTGTTTTAGAGCACGCCGATGGCAAACATCTAACATTAAACTAGTCAAACTAATGTAACCATTATCAAATTGTAGGAGTATTTATAAAACTTTTAAAATTTAAAGAAGTGTACCCTATGCTGTCTTTGCATATTTAGAACAAGAACTAGTACAACATTACACTTAGCAAGTATTGTGACAATGTCTTTCTAAATTTAGATGTGTCTCAGACATAACTGCACCTGACAGAATTTCCATGTGTCATATTACAATTCTCATCAAGAAATCCTACATAATCAGCAATTCTTGCTACAATATAACATAAATGCAAGTGCATCATCGTTCAACACACATCACATATACTTAATACAGTGTTAGACTTAGCAAGTCTGTGACAATGTTATTATAAAATGAGATATGCCTCAGACACCACTGCACCTGACAGATTTTCCATGTATCATGTTACGATGCTTATCAAAAGATCTTGCTGACTCAGCAATGCTTGCCACAACATGACACAGATGCAAGTGTCCAACACACATACTATATAATTAACAAAGTGTTATACTTAGCAAGTCTTGTGACAATGTTTTTCTAATGCGGGGTGTATCGCTGACACCACTGGGGGTTGATGAATACAAGTCAAATTATTGTAAAAATTATTAAATTGAAAGAATATTAATAAAGCCTTGAATATTCAACATAGCATCCCCCTATACTGTCTTTATATATATATATATATATATATATATATATATATATATATATATATATATATATATATATATATATATATATATATATATATATATATATATGTATGTATATATATATATATATATATATATATATATATATATATATATATATATATATATATATATATATATAAACATATATATACATATACATATATATACATATATATATATATATATATACATATATATATATATATATATATATATATATATATACATATAAATATATATATATATATATATATATATATATATATATATATATATATATATATATAACAAGAACTAATACAGTATTAAATTTAGCAAGTATTGCAACAATGTTATTCTAAAATGAGATATGCCTCAGACACCACTACACCTGACAGAACTTCCATGTATCACGTTACAATTCTCATCAAAAGATCTTGCTGACTAAGCAATGCTTGCCACAACATGACATAGATACAAGTGTCCAACACACATAACATATAATTAACAAAGTGTTAAACTTAGCAAGTCTTGTGACAATGTTTATCTAATGCGGGGTGTGTCTCTGACACCACTGGGGGTTGATGAATACAAGTCAAATTATTATAACATTTATTAAATTGAAAGAATATTAGTAAAGCTTTGAATATTTAACATAGTAGCCCCCTATACCGTCTTGCTATATATAGAACAACTAATACAGTATTAAACTTAGCAAGTATTGTGAAAATGTTCTTCTAAAATTATATGTGCCTCAGATGCCTGCACCTGACAAAATTTCAATGTATCATGTTACAATTCTCATGGAAAGACCTTACTGACACCGCAATGCTTGATATAGACACATAGATGTAAGTGAATCAATGTCTGACACACATTACATCTAATTAATATAGTGTTAAACTTATCAAGTCCTAAGACAATGTTTTTATGAAATAATTTGCGCCTCTGACGCCACAGCACATGATTGAATTTCCATGTATCCTATTAGAATTATCATCAAAAAAATTCTGCTGACACAGGAATGCTTAATACAAGTGTACACTTGCCCGACACACATCACATATAATGAACGCTTTGCTTCCTGGTCTGAACAGTAATATGTCAAGCCTAGGGAAACCAAAGTTATAGTAAACATCAAATCAATCAATCTAGGATGAAATTATAAAATATATTCAAATATTCTCACCATTGTGTCGTTGATTATTCACAAACTTAACACTTATGCTGCTAGTGGCTAATTTTGCCAATACGCAATGATGCAAAAAAACTGAAAAATGACTGAAACCCTGGCATATGGGTACTCACATGAGAGTACTCAGTGAGAGCTTTCTAATGAGTACCAACATGACAGGGTTCAGATGTTTCTCAGAACTTTTTGCATTTTTTTCTCATGGACAAAATTAGCCTCAGCGTGGAAAGGGTTAAGTATATAAGCACATATAATGGTTATAAGATATGGTCAACATTTTAAGATTTTTCTAACCCAGGTTTTTCTACTTTCATCTAAATTGCAAGCTTAGGTTGATAGAATAGTAGTCTGATGTTCCAAATCTTCTCCTCAAACATGGAGGCCAAGGGATTTTGCAGAGCATTTTGGGATAGGACGGGGTAAATTGGCTCAATACTAAACTGATGGAAACCAGACATCAGAACTGGCACATCTTTTGATTACACATCTCATAACAAAATCCCCAAGTAGTGATGTTTCAGGAACAAAGAATACTCCCAACTATGACCAAACTTCAATTGCAACCATATATATAGCCTTTTTACAATCACTGATCAGTGATGGTCACCGCACCAACTGTTAAACCTTCTAAGAAAAATTCCTAAAATGATAACTCATAAATAGTTTTTATAGGCAGGTTGCTCAACGTGCAAGTCAAATAAGTTTAAATATCTTATAATGACATAACCAGTTAGTCTTTACATGCAAGCAGTCTCTTAAAGTTTGATTTGACTTGTAATCGAGTTCTTTCAATGATTTATAAATTGTGATAACCAACTCAATGCTAATATTGCTATTTGTCACTGAACACTTTAAGTGCAACATGAATGCGATAAAAAAGATTATCAAAATCCCATTCCCTAAAATACCAATAGGCTACAGTATATAACAAAGTAGAATAAATATTTATCCTCTCTTTGAATGAATGAGTGTTTAAAGGCACATCGACACACAAAGGTCATTTAATGCCATGAAATATTATCAAAAAGTGGAAGAACAATGACCAAGCTTAATTACTATAGATGAAATAAGAAAAAGAGTAAGAGCAGAGCCTTCAGATTCAAAGAGGACCAAGGGATATTTCAGATGTAGGGTATCCATAGATAGATCCATCCATCCCCCTTCTTTTATAAGGCGAGCAGAGTACCCACCAGCTTACCTCTCGAACATCTCGAAAAAGTCATGAAAACGTCGTGAAATTTCATAGATCAGTGTTAATGTCATGAAACAGCAGTGAAAATAATCACAATTTTCAGATCAAAACTTCATGTTGTGAAAAAAGGCGAGTGTCGTGAAAATCTCTTGAAAAAATGCGAACGTCGTGAAAAACGGTGAGCTCCGTGAAAATCAAGGTCGTGAAAAATTTGGTGTCGTGAAAATTTCATGAAATTGGATTTGCAAATAAGGGCCTCCCTCTAATACATAGACCCCACCTCCTCTCCAAACGTGAAATTCTGTACTTTTGACATCTGATCATCAAAAATGTGAGATTTTTCATCATCCCTACCGAGCTTTTTTCCAAATAAGTATAGGAAAGTTAGATGAACATATATAGACTAGCCAGGAAACCATTTGATGAGGAATTAATTACTTAATGTTTTTTTGAGCTTATGAATGTCAATTTTTCATGAAACCACATATGCAAATTTCCTTATGTTTTAAGGTTGAAAATGTTTTGAAAATTTTTATGGGGATATAGGTCATCAATTGAGGCAAGTGATATATCCACAGAAACCTTATGAAATATAAAATAAATAGCAGACAGTGACGTGCAACAAGATAGTACATCTTGAGGTAGATTACAGTTGTTAGTTGAAGATATTTACCTATTTTTGTATACAATTCTGATGACCTTTTCAAAGCAATAGAAATTCATATTTTTATGACTTTTTCAAGACTTTTTCATGACACATTTTCACGAGGTCTGATGAAAAAGTTGTGAAAATGATAGAGTACAAATGTATGTTTTCACATTTTCACGACGTTTCACAACATTTTCATCATGCTATTTTATGACGTCGTGAAAAAAGAAAAGATTTTCACGACTTTTTCATCAAGCAATTTTTAGGAAATGAATGTATTTTCATGACAGTTTCACGACAATTTCACGACATATTTTCATGACCTTTTAAATATTCAGTTATCGGTACTTCATGACATTTTCATGGCCTTTACACAACATATTTTCAGGACACGTTTCAGGATGTCAGATGGAAAAGTCGTGAAAATGATATACTGTAAAGTTCGAAATATTAGCGTGGAACTATTATTGGCGAGTTTAGCGAGTGGGTAAGATTCGCTAATATTACGATCTGCTCATATTTGTTCCATTTTCCAAGATTTTTTGTCAATATATGGAGCCACGCATGTGACGATTTTGACCCATTCAACATCGTTTTTTTCTCAGTAAATAACTGATTCCGAGAATGAAAATGATATTCTGAAGTAAGGGTTATCATGTATATGTGGTCAGCAACTGAATAAAAACGCAGTTTTGACGACTTAAGAGTGCAAAACTCAATGTGCACATTTTTTCCAAAAAAAGTTTTTGACAAAGCCAGCAGATGGTGCCACGTGTGTGCCGTTTTTGACCCACTCAACATCGATCGCTCTATGTCAGTAAATAACGATTTTTGAGAAAGAAAATGGTATTCTGAAGTGAGGGTTATTATATTTGACTGTATATATAGTATGAAACCAAATAAAAACGCAGTTGTGACTCATTGGGAGTGCACAATTCAATGTTCACATCTTTTCCAAAAGAAATAGTTTTTACATAGACAGCAGATGACGCTACCAAAACAGAGGAGATCATATACCTCCATATCAAAATCTGCCCAATCTGACCTTTTATTTCTTTTATTTAACCAGTTTACCCAGACAATTGGAGCCTCACCTGGTTGCTACTGGCAACTATGGTTCAGCAGAGAGCTGTATTACTTCTAGGTAATATAAGTCTCAGGGTTTAGGCAGCTATTTTCCATATGTTCTAGCAAATCTGGGTCAATGGCCACTGGCCTGATATTCAGGTCAGCTACTTCCGAATGCTGTGTGACCCATGGTTGCCAGTAGCAACCAGGTGAGGCTTCTATTTTGGGCGATTTGTTTGTCTTCTCCAACTACCTGTAGAGCGGCTAAATTGTGCACAGGCCTCCTCACGTCAGCCAAAATAACGCGCCACCTTTTGACCGTTTATCAAACCAGGTCTAGTTTGAATATCTGTCGGCAGATGGTGCTTTTTGAGATGGTTCAGACGCTAATATTACGATTCGCTAACATGGAAAAATGGATCAATTCGCTAAATTTAAGCACGCTAATATAATATTAATATTAGTACAAAGGTATGTCTTCATGACATTTTCACGATGTTTGGCGCCAGTAGTGTTAGGGTTCCCCAGGAGGTGCCAACTCCTATTGCACACCATAAAGTGTACCCCTTGCAGCTCCCATTTTTTTACATTAATGCTTAATGATGTACATCATCTTAAACCTGAATAATTTGATGCAGGTTTGGTCATACATTGACTTGACTAGAGTTAATCTCCTGCCACCCAATTTTACTGGATAGTTTTTCAAATCGATCTACATATACCAAGTACAAAAGAAATATGTATTTTTGACAGGATTTGCAATACATATCTAAGAATATCTTATCTTCCCCATTTAAAAAGATGTATGATCATTTAACTCGTTTGCACAGTCTTTCAATGGACTGACCAAGAATAGTTTTGCATCAGCATCACACAACCTGAAGTATGCATTTGATTAAAGCATTTATTTGATTCCCCTCATCAGTAAGAGACCAAGCGAGATCAGGTAATGATTGAAGGCACAATGGTATCTCAGCAGATTCCTCTTTCACACATAATACTTGTAAATGTGGGAAACGTTTAGCTACTGATACTACTGTGCATTCAAGAATTGTATCTGCAAATGTCTCTTCATCTTCATCCAATTTGTCACCTATGTACTTCTTGTTTAGGTACACAATCAGAATGGAAGATTGTGTACATCGCTGGTCCTGTTGGTCAAAGGGACTTTGTCCAAACACAGCATCCTTGCACGAGTCAAATACAGTTAATCCCCAGTCCTTTAGTAGATCATACAGTTTGTCAGCCCCTTCATCGGAACATTTTTCATATGGGCGATACAAGTATATGTCATATTCTTTCTTTGAATAGTCCTTCATCTGTGAAGGCCCAAAATGGTTACACAAATCACCATAGATTCTCCTTCTGGAAAATTCATCCATGTTGTTTATGACTTTCATTGCTGTTTCGAAAAAGAATTGTTTGTACTGATCCGTTTTGCTTACATTATTTTCAAGTGATTTTAACAGGTAGGTGTATGCCTCATGGAACCGCTCTGCTTCGACATAAGCCTTAACCAGCATCACAATGGAATCAGGTAGTTTTTGAAGGAGTTCAATGGCTTCATCATACTTCTTGTTTAACACTAGCAAGTCAGCTATTTCTTTCTGGATTTTAGACCTGTCCTCACAGACTTTCTCCTCTTCTCTCAAAATATTAAATAATTGGAACAATGCTCTTCTGGAGGGTCTCTTCTCACGCACAGAGGCTTGCACTGAGCGATAGTACATTCGTTTGGCATCACTTACATGTACATTTTCAAAGTGGTCCTGGTGATATTGGTACAAGAGACCCCACTGTTCAAATAGATATGCCTCTTGTCCTGGAACTGATATTTTGTGGGCATTCATCAGGCATCTCTGGGCTTCGTTGAAGTCTTGTAGAGACATGCAAACTCTGCTCTTATCAATCAAATACAAGCCACATTTGCCACAGTCCAAACGTATGGCTTCATTAAGATGCCTTCTGGCCCTCTCAAGATATCTGCTTCTTGGAATATCATCCATAGGGTTATCAGAGTTGAAAATATCAATTTCCCTTGCCTCTTCACCAGTTGCTGACCGTAGTGAAAGATTTTCCATTTGTTCTGTTAGATGAGCAAGCCCTTGACTACTAAACCTTCTCTGTGGGTTTTTTCTTGAAAGTGATAAAAAGTGTTTCTTTTCAAATTGCCAGCGTGATTTGTAAGCCAGTGCCAAATGGTGGTGCGTTTTGTGTCGTGTGTACCATGATTGGACTGACCTTTGCAGTACTGAAATAGATGCTTCCAGGTGCCTGATGTCATATGGTTTTGAGGTGAGGAAAAGTTTTCGGAGATGTCTGCCATATAGCCAAAGCACAATCGAATCATCTTCACGTATCTGTCGCACATATTCTTCAATGTGGTATGCCTTACTAATATTCCTCTTCAAGCTATAATCAAGATCAGAATAGGCAACTGCTATATTAGCATGAATTCGAAGCGACAAAATAGGATGAGTCTTGCCATCGGGTTTAAGCAGTTTTTGAAATCGGCTGAAGTAATCAAGTGGGTCAATATCTTTTACTGGTTTTGTTCTGTTCAGTAGACGGCTATATGTCTGGGATAGATAATACTTGTAAAACATGAACCTTTCACTCCAAGAATTTTCTTCATTTCCTTTGGATAACAAGTCTTCATAAATCTCAACTGCCTTAAGATAGCCTTTTGGTCCTAGATGGAAATAGAAAAATGCTTATTGACCCCTTGCAATGTTGAGATATTCAGAATATTTGTCCGAGTTTTTCAGCTCCTGCAGTTGTTTAAATAGGTCATCAGCTTTCTTACGTTTCTGCTCGGCTAGGCATATTTGCACTAAGATCACTTTGGCAGTGATATCATTTTCATCCATAAAAAGCACCTTTGCATTGAAAAGTTTTGCATTTTCCATATAGTTACATTTACCATGCATCTTCCAGCCTTCAAGTCTTTCTAATTTAAAGTACACATAACTTAGTAGATTTAGGGAACTGTTATCAGCAAAAAAGACTGTCTTGTCAAATTTCATTGTGCTTTGTAGTATATTCTCTTTTTTCTTGCATGTCTGAAGATCAAATTTGTGACGTGGAAAGTCCTCAATAAATATTGTAGGAAGTTGGTAGAGCTCTTGATACAAGGTTGGTTCATTCATGTTTGTCTTCCGTGTGTTGTGGTTTCCTCTATGTATCTCATACAACTGAACAATCAGCGACTGGAAATAAGAAAAATAAATGTTAATACCTATGATAAGAAATCAAGTTTGTAGAATGATGGAATTATATCTTATCTTAAGGGCTTATTTGTGACACGTCAATTTCTAAAAATAGTGATGCAGTTTTATTTTATTCATGTCCTTTGTTGTTTGGTTACAAAATCCTTTATGTACCTTGTATAAGCTTAAAGGGGTACTAAAGGCTCACATACATATTAGCTTATATGACAGGAAAGAAGGAAGGAATTGGGTTTTACGTCGCTTTCAACAGCTTAGGTCATATTGCGACGAGATAGAAACCTGGAACCGGGAAGAAATTCCCTACTCTTCTCGAATAGTTCCAAGGGGTCTTTCTGTTGCAGAAGGACCATAGGCAGTGCTCCACAACGCTGCACATTTATATAACGACCAGGCCAACCCGCTTGGGGATCCAGCGGAGACTCAAAACCTGCAAACTCACGCTTGGGAGCCAGGCATCGTAACCACTAGGCCACGGTGGATCCCTCTTATATGAGAGTAATACACTTCAAGAATAGGATGCTGTCCTCTTTTTTCTCTCGGTGATCCCATGAGAGGAGAATTTGGCGTATTGCCACCAGCCTGCCCAGGCTCTGCCAGCCCCTGCTAGCAGCCATGTCCTCCAGTTGCTATCAGCTGTGACTCACTGAGTGGCAGCCCACATGCTGTCCCCTACTTTATGAGAAGTGTATCATAGACTATGAACTAGCCACTGTTTTTGTCTGACTTTACCAACAAGAATTATATGAAAAATAACTCTACCACCCTGTCTTTTTGTACAGCCAATTGCTGCTCATGATTTTACCATTTACCTATTTGATACTCATACTAGTTTTTATGCAACTTTCGAAGAGAGTTGGTGGGTAAAGCTTGTGGGGTCGCTTCTTTTGCACATTACATTGTTTACCACTACGTTCAAAGAGGGTCAGACAATGAAAGCCTGCCCAAGATCTGATGAAATTCTGTGTGGTATTTTTAAATTGACTTTCAATTTTAGGTGAAATTTGCAAATTGAGTGCCATTTTGCGCCATCTGGTGACCTCCCCTTTTTATTTGCATTTTCAACTGGAGTCTGACAATAATAGCTATATATGTATAGTTTAATAAATTGTGGGGTACTGTCACCTTGTTAAATTAATACTACGCATTTAAACGCTTTTCTAAACATCTCGCGATGACTCAACAATAGATAAGTCCATCAAGGCACCCACCGTCTTAAAAACATTTAACGGGAACTAAATATGCACATTTTCCTGAGTTCCGATATCCAGACTAATTTAAAAACTGAAGTAGCGGCACCCATCCCTTTACATCCAAGTAAATGCCTGAGTAATTTTATGAACTATTGCGTTAGAAATGAAGTATCTATGAGGTAAAACCTATCGACGTACTTTTGGGAATCCATAGCATTATTCATTGATCTACACGTAGAGGGGTTTATTATTCTATGGTGATGATATTGCGTAGGTACAAAGTCTCCTATGGTGGCGATATCTCTTGGGGAAGGGGCTGATACTTATAAGGAGCTTTCAATATATTATAGAATAAATATCTAAATAACATATTTGGAAAGGGATTGTTTAACCTAACCAGCTAACAGGAACAACAACTTTCAATAAATTATTACGATGGACCAGGTAGAAATTAAGTTGTATTTACCCTCCCTGTGGAGTGGTCAGGTAAAAGTAAAGTTAACCCTCCCCCTGTCGCATTTGCGGGCGGGTAAAAAAAAGTTTTATATTTAACCTCCTCAAAAACAGTCGTGTGAAAAAGTTTTTTTCTTTCACATCTGATCCATCATAAATTATTTCACAAAACATTGTTTTAATATATTATTTGCAAGTGTGTCAGACCTTGTGCACGACAGATGTAAATGATTAACAGCCCGCCCCTTTCACGCATGTACAGGCACACCTTTTTAATTGTTTTCAATTATTGATGTGGACACATTCACTTGGTCATTATCAATATTCGTAATATGATAATGAAACAAAACACTGGAAATAGCCCCACTGTGTGTATGCATTGAAAACATTCAGGACTGACCTAGAATATTTTCAAATCTAAGCGTCAATGCATAGCCATAGTCAGATAATCCAACGTCGCCCAATGACAGTATGAGGACTCAGCAATCGGCAATGCTCAGTATTCTGCAAATCCACTGCAATTAAGCCTACTATTCAAATATCTTTAAGCGTCAGGCGTTATTCAAGGTGAATTCTAACAAGAACTGTCAAATGATAAAGTGTCAAAGTAGGAAACCTCGCCAGCAACGAAGTTGACATACCGTTCGACTGGGCGGTTACGCTGGAAAGAGGGTGTGGAGTGTTCTCGGCCTGGGCATTTCCTAGAAAGCCTCTCTCTCAGCATAATTTTGCCCCAGATGATAACAAGACGTCACGTGGCGACATCTATTGGCAAAACACGTCGTTATAGTTGAGGTGCACTGATCCATTGAATCCCTACCAGGGAATGGGTGCGGGTGGTGGTTTGGAATATGGCTAGAATCGTCGATTCTTCTTGGCCAAAGGGTATCCCATTTTGGTTTTTAAAAAATAAACCCCCTACTGGGGAAAATTATTGGCTCGCTACTAATGAGTTTTTCAAGACATAGATGAGTACTATCATATCAAAATCATGAGTAATTCCACGTTTTTTATAAATGATTCCGGCAGGTATACTTCACCACACCTTTAGCGCCTTGGCCAGAAGCAATTTCCATTCGAGCCTAGGTATATGTAAACGAATAAGGAAACAAAAATAAATCCGAATTCAAACCATCCATATTAAGTGCCCCCTCATTGTAAATTGGTCACATGGTGTTAAGATTTTGCTTCCGTAAAAGCAGAGAAAGTGACATTAAACGGAATTACAAATTCCCTGTGTGAAAAAAGTATAATATTTTGAAGGTATCTTTTAATAAAACAAAGCACTAATTCACAAACTTTTATACAAACTACTTCAATTATATTCCTAAATAGCTCAGACAACAATGCTTAGCCCCTATCTCTAATAAGCACCAATTGCCGGGTCTGGCAAAACAGTTTTTTTACATTCTCTCCACAAAAAGGTGGTGAAAATAAAGTTTTTTATTTTCTTTTTCACATGGTCAAGAAAAAAAGTTTTATTTACCCTCCCTCGAGAATGGTCGAGAAAAAGTAGTTTTATTTTCTCTCCCCCAAAATCGGTCGTGAAAATAAAAAGGTTTTTATTCTCTTTCACACTTGGTCCATCGTCTATAAACTTTTTGAATACATAAATACGGTAAGTGCTATACTAGTTCAACAATATTGAACCTTACTTATGCATCTGATGTTGTTACTACCGATGTCTACCGCCATATATGATAGCAGAAACGGAAAATATGTCACGTTAGGGTTTATGTCTGAACTAAGTGCTATACATGTTATCGTTTTGATGGGAAAGATATATGGAATGCGTCTGTTATAACAATCCTGTATATTTGGTTTTGTTCAGTGGGGATAATTCTATCTTTTACAATCGGATTTTGCAAAAAGCGGGGAATGAAGAGGCGGTCATTTGAAGGATGAAATAAAAGCTCCCTGGACTTCAAATCCTAAATACAACACATTTAGGGCTTTTAGAATATTAGGTTGCAATGTTCAATAAAGCTTGCATCTTATTTTTCATTACTTGCCAGGTTATCTAAACACCCCCTCCGCTGGTTGATGATTTTCTAACAACAGATAGCAACGTTGAGTTATCTAAATGGATACATTTTGTTACAGAAATGTGACAATATCAAGTAAATCTGTATAAAGATTCGGATTCAGGGTTTTATGTTTTTTACCCACTTTGGGCATGCCTTTTTTAATCCTCATCCCCTGAGACACATACAGTACTTTCAATGAATCATTACGATGGACCAGGTAGAAATTAAGTTGTATTTACCCTCCCTCTGGAGTGGTCGGGTAAAAATGAAGTTTACCCTCCCCCTGTCGCATCTGACGTGCGGGCAGGTAGAAAGAGTTTTCTTATTCAACCTCAACAATAACGGTCGCGTAAAAAGTTTTTTTTATTTTCTGTTTCACACCTGATCCATCGTAAATTATTTCACGCCCCCTTCACGCATGCCTAGTGACAACTTTTTAATTGTTTTCAATTATTCACGTAGACACATGTACTTGCCAGTAACTTGGTCATTATCAAAATTCGTAATATGTTGAACAAAATACTCGAAATAGCCCCGCTGTGTGTATGCAGTCCAAACATTTAGGTCTGACCTAGAATATTTGCAAATCTATGCGTCAATGCATAGTCCCACGTCGCCATCGGCCCATGACGGCATGAGAACTCCGCGGAGTCCGCAAAGCTCAGTATTCTGCAAATACAATGCACTGAAGCCGACTATATGAATATCTTTAAGCTTCAGACATTATTCAAGGTGAATTCTAACATGAACTGTCAAATGATAAAGTGTCAAAGTAGGAAACCTCGCCAGCGATGAAGTTCACATACCGTTCGACTGGGCGGATACGCTGGAAAGAGAGTGTACACCGTTCTCGGCCCCTGACTCTCGGCCTGGGTATTTCCTAGAAAGCCTCATTCTCAGCATCGTTTTGACCCAGGTGACAACAAGACGTCGCGTAGCGACATCTATTGGCAAAACACGTCGTTATAGTTGAGGTGCACCGTAATGCCATTCCATTGAATCCCTGCCAGGGACAGGGGTACGGTTGGGGGTTGGGATAGTGCCGGGATAGTGCTAGAATCGTCGAACCCTCTTGGCCAAAGGGGACCCCATTTTGGTCTTAAAAAAATAAATCCCCTACTGGGGAAAATTATTGGCTCGCTACTAATGATTATTTTGAGACATAAATGAGTACTATCATATCAAAATAATTCCACGTTTTTATAAATGATTCCGGCAGGTATACTTCAGGCATTATACCTTTAGCGCCGTGACCAGAAATAATTTCCATTCATGCCTAGGTGTTTGTAAACGAATAAGGAAACAAAAATAAATCTGAATTCAAACCATCCCTATTTAGTGCCCTTTCGTTGTAAAGTGTTAACCAGTAACATGGTGTTCAGATTTTGCCTCCATACAAGCAGAGAAAGTGACATTAAACGGAATTACCTGTCTGAAATAAAGTATGAATTAATGTTTTTTTTAAAGTAACTTTTAAAAGAACAAAGCACTAATTCACAAACTTTTATACAAGCATTTTTTAGATTATATTGAAATTAAAACTACTTCAATTATACCGGTATTCCTAAATAGCTGAGACAACAAGGCTGAGCGCTATCTATACTAAGCACCAATGGTCTGGTAAAACAAAGATTCTCTCCACAAAAAGGTCGTAAAAATAAAGTTTTTTATTTTCTCTTTCACATGGCCAAGGAAAAAGGTTTCATTCACCCTCCCTTTCTTTCAGGTTATCTCCCCTGGTTGATAATTTTTTTTCTACATTTTGGATTCATGAAAAAAATTGAGCCTGGAAACATGGACAGTGGGGACTGTCAATTAACCTGCTGGTGGCTAATTTGGCCGATACAAAATGATGTAAAAGATCTGAAAAATGATTGAAACCCAGACACAGACACATCTGAGAGTACTCAAGAGCTATCCAATGAATAACAACATGACAGGGTTTAGACGGTTTTCAAAGATATTTGCGCCCTTGTGCTTTGGACTAAAGTAGCCTCAACATTGGAAAGGTTAACGATTGACATTGAAAAACTTTAATACATGTAAATGGATACATTTTGTTACAGAAATGTGACAATATTAAGTAACATTGTATAAAGATTTGGATCCAAGGTTTTTACCTTTTACATAAGTGATCTAAATCAGATTGAACCCAATTAGAAGGATATGTGTAGATATTTTGTAATTTTACGGCTTTCTAGTTAGGCTAGGAACCACAGGCACCATAACATGTCGCGGTAAACGATTTTGTTTCGTATATTAGCCTTAGAAAGGAAAAAAATGAAGAACATGAGAGGTGGGTAAAATAAACATGTGTCAATTGAGTCTTCCCATTGCACAGATCCGAAATCAAATAAATGTATTTTACATTTCACAAATGGTACTGACCCTTTCAATGCTGGTGGTAAAGTTGATCAGGAAAAAATGACGCAAAACAATAAAATACGACCGAAATTGAGATATCCATATTTCTCTGATAGTACTCGTAAAGATATTTCAAACGAATACTAATGATAGAGTTTAGCTTTTTTCAAACATTTTTGCAGTCTTCTGCCTTGGAAAAACAGCCTCAGTATGGAAAGCGTTAACGGGAATGAAATGTTGCGGCTTGCAAAAGGTTCCCAAGGTTTGGAAAAGCTACAGCCTTGTTGGCTCGACATACATGTACCTATAAACACGGACATCCCCTTTCTTAGTTGCTCCTTTTTGGAAGGGGGAATTGATCTGTGGCTTACTTTCCATTTAAATGGGAAGAAACAGTTGGTACAAGCATATACTTTCTCAGAAAGGATGACCAAAGAAAAAAGCAGACTGAAGCAAATACCTAGTTACCTACACCAGTCCTGTTCGACTCATTCAAAAAAACTGTCCTAATCATTGTGTAGGATGATATGAGAATTAACGAAGAAATATGTGAAAGAAGGTTATTTGTATACTTACCACTTTCGCTCTTGAAATAGTTTGTATTACTTTCAATAGACATTACCGCAGAAAGTTGGGTCTTTTTGGGCCACTGCATGGGGGAAGTTTCTGCATTATATTTTCTTTCAATTATATGTGCAACACATCTACAGAAGCTATGCATACAATACCAAAGGGGCAAATACTAGTAGGTGAATACTATTTGATACTCTGGTTTCTCTTTTCAATATTTGAAAATTGAATTGGCGAATCAACATCGTGACCTACAAACTCTTGAACTTTGCATACATTTTCAGATAGACAAATAGGTGAATGCTATATCAAAATCTGGTTTCTCATTTCGATAGCAGACAATAGTGGTGAATTAACATTTTGTTAGGATGACATGCTGATAAGAATGAAACTATTCTGTTCAAAACATAGTATTTCCTTCATGTTATGCATCAATCAATTGAATCCCTGCTAGAATGGGCCAGAAAGGGGGTGCCATCTTTCCTTAATCACCCCTTTTGGGCATGCCTTTTTAATCCTCAACCCCTGAGGCACATACAGTACTTGAGATACATTTAATTATTACTGCCAGATTTAGATTATGTTGGGAGATATTCTTGAAGAAATTGAAATGACCCATTTCAGGTTTGTTGCTGAAAGATAAGATACCTCCTTCTAAAAACGTCCTTGTGATATTTATTAAATTACTAAATGTCTTAAAGAAATATTGATGCTACAACTCTCTCCCTGGTTTCAAAAGTTGTTGTTTTAAGATACTATTTTCAAAGCACCACTAAGTGAAGAAACCATATAATATCAAATATGAGAAGATAACTTATCAATTATCTGAACCAGTGAAAACAAATATATACACAGTTATGAGATTATTTTGACTGAAATTTGTAAATTGTGTTGGCTTTAAGAATCCTTTTCAAATATTTGTGTATATATGACTTGGGCTTAGGCGGTGTTTTTGCCAGGTACTCAATGTTTCCTCTACCAGTTACAACTAGCTAGTCACAAATTAGCATCAATGAAATTCGAAATTCCAAAACACACACACACACACACACAACTTATCAACCAAACACATAACCCTTGCAGCCATCGCAAAATCCAACCAGAAACAAATGAACCGAATAGGAACCCAAACTCAGATTTCACTTTTATTTTTCTTTCAAACCTTATTCTAAAGGCAAATAAGAATACAATTGCTATAATGATTGCACCAATCATCTTTAAAACTATTAGAAATATAAAGCATTTGAAATCTCTACAGATGTCAGCCTTTTAGTAGAGGCTACAGTCTAGGAAATCATCAATCCCTGTTTAAAACCAATTCCTGAATTTAAATAAAACCCAAATTGTTGAATATCATTATCATTTTAAAGAAAATACTATGACAATGAATCAAATTTGTATGGCCTTATTCTAAACAAATTACACAAATTTGTGCAGCCTTGTTTTCATAAATACAATTCTTAAATAATCAAGACTTTAAAAATACACTATAAGAAAACAATACATAAACTGTTTTCACAATCTACATGATATATACGCTAGATATTTAAAATATTCTTATGAGGAACAATAAATAAGATTGTCAAATTGTTTTTCAAATGGAATAAAAAGTAATGTGTACATATTTCTTCATAATCCAAAGCTCATAAGATAAACCAAATGTTACTTTGATGAAACTTCTTTGTTCAAGATATATCTACTTCAAAGTTGTATAAATATGTTTTTGGAAGGTATAAAAAGTTTTTTAACTAGATTGTTTGGCCGAACCTCAAAAAACTGTTTCCTACAGTTTTTCTAGTAAATGCATTTAAACTTAATAAAGTTGTTTCCAACTAAGTACTTAAATAAAGTATGCAATAATATTCAAATAATTCTACATCCTTCATCATTTTTTGAAAATAAAATCTGCAAAATAATTACATAATTTACATAGAGTTGTGTACTTATCCCATGCATGCTCAAGGTTTCCTTAATTTTGAAATTAACCCCTCCATATATATCTGGGTTGCACTGAAGTCTAACACCTTTGATTATAATTCAACTTAAAGAGTAATACTTGAAAAATATTTCAAGGGGAATTGTCCAACTCAATAGAAACAACAACTTTCAGTCACGTTTTACACAAAATATTATTTCGTTATCAAGTTAACTGCGAATGTCTCAGACCATGCATAAACACTTCAGAAGTGAATGGATTGATTTAGAATTCACCCATTAAAGCTTGTAGTCGGCAAAAGCAGCCTGACTGTTTTGATGGAATCTTTAAGATAAAAGCATAGTTGACAAAATTATTGAGGGAGGCAGGGCACATTTTAAGCACCCCTTCTGATTGGTCGAGTGATATCAGTGGCAGGAAGTGACTGCCACTGATATCTCTCGACCAATCAGAAGTGGCAGTGGCAGTCACTACCTGCCACTGATATCTCTCGACCAATCAGAAGGGGTGCTTAAAATGTGCCCTGCCCTGAAAATGTCAGCCTCCATGCCCAGACTCAGGCCTCTTTTTTACTCACTTTCATAAGCCATATCTGAGGAGTGCTGAGGAGAACAGACTTGCGGGTGGTCTTATTTGAGAGGTGACACATATAGGCATATTTTGAACCTAAATCATCATGATGGTGCATTTGCCCTTTTAATGGCAACAGGGGGTGGAACTACCGTAAATTCTGAGAAATTTAGACCACCCTAAGAATTTAGGCCACTATAATCATTGTGCAAAATAATCTAAGGTAAATCTGGGTCACTATTACTCTACTTTTTCTGTATTTTCAGAATATATGGGCCACCCTCAACCTATAAAAATCATAATCATCAAAAAGTGTCCCAAATTACTGAGAATTTACGGTACTTAATCTTGGGGAAAAGTAGTCCTACGATGCCCACTAGAATCTTTTGGAACTGCTGAGCCCTCCTTAATCATCAAGAGTTCCGCATAGTCTCAGATACCTTTTCATGAGCTTAGGCACAGGCAGCTTTTCTATTTTGTCAGATATATTTCTATCACCCAGTTGTTTGATAACAGTCCTACGGCATAACAATTGCATGGGGTGGGGTTCTGTCATCATTTGGCGCAAGTACAAAACCACATCCCTGATGGCTTTCTCCGATGTTTTAAAGTCATAACTCAGAATCCATTTGTCATTGTCTAACTGGTATCCAGCCTCGATAAGCAAAATGCAGTTCACAAAGTCCTCGGCATACACAAGATTGGCTAGTGGTGTCCCCTTACCAAATATGGACATGTTGTTATGTACACAGCCTGATTGGATGAGTACCCTCACAGCCTCAGAGCTCCCACTGAACGAAGCGTAATGAAGTGCCGAGGAGCGTAGCCGATCTAGCTGATTAACGGAAGCGCCGTGACGTAGCAGTATTTTCAACGTCTCGCTATCACCAATCATGGCCGCCTTGTGAAGTGGTGTAACCCCGTTGCGATCTGCATCATCAACATTGCACCCTTTACGCAAGAGAAATTTGACGGCCTCGGTGTGAGCACCCATGCAGGCTACGTGCAGTGCGTTTCGGTTGAGAATAGGATCCTTGTAATTAACTTGCGCCTTTTCTTGCAGTAGGTACTCCATGATGTGAATGTGGCCATCGAAGGCTGCAGTTCCGAGGACCGTGGCAACGTTGCGGCGATTTTGACATAGTAGCATGGAGTTTACGTCAATGCCGCTGGTTATCAACTGTTTTACGCGGCTTAGGTTCCCTGTCTCAACAGCTTCCAAGAGCTGCTGATTTTGGAAATTCATCAAGCATGAAAATCTGAAAAAAGAGATAAAATGACACCATTTAATGTGTATAAGAAACCATAATAATAATAGTGATAATAATAATGATAAAAATGATGATAATAATAATAATAATAATAATACTAATAATAGTAATAAAAATGATAACAATAATAATGATGATAATAATAATTATAATAACAATGATAATGATAATAATAATATTAATAATAATATTGATAATAACAATAATAATAATTATAATAATAATGATGATAATCTTTATTTCTGAGGGTAACACAGTCAAATACAAGATTTGATTTTCGCTGTGGCCCTCATTGCAAACATGTTAATTTAATATACAAAACTATGACTCATTGCAAAAATGTTCTGTGTTTGATTTGATTTTTTAATGATTCTTATTCTGATCCTCAGCATTGTCTTTGTAGTTTACTGACTAACACTAACTTCATTCATCCACATCACGTTTCTTCCTAATAATAAATATGTCTGCCACCCTTTTCCTAAAAATACACTCAAAATGTGCACTATGCGTAAACTTCACCCTTATATTAAGTACCACAAAAGTTGTTTAATCAGCATTTTACAAGACAGTGTACCTTTGCCAGGTTTGGAGTTTTTTCTCTCTTCCCTTGAGTTCTGACTGTCATATCCCTCGCCAGACTTCCCTACTAAAATGGTAATCACGTAACTCAGATTTTGTTTACCCCAGACACGTTTTTTTACTCCCTAATTATGCCCTAGGTCAGCGAGTACCTATAACTGTCCTATTAGGTTTCATGGTCCTAATGCTTAGTGCACAATTTGGCCAAAGTCCAGACGTCACAGCCCTACTGAATAGAGAGTCAGTGAGGGGTAAAACCAGCTTCGTATTATGAAGTCCCTGAGATCTAAGAAAGTAAGGTTTTGGTTAAGCAATTTTATAAATAGATCAGACACTTTTGACCATGATTTATCTCTAGACACACTGGACTTCCTTAATTGTTAGTTAGCATGATGTTCCAACCCAAACTGGCAGCCATATACCTCCAACAGTTACACTATTATAATTGGTTCTCTAAGGCCTAGGTTCACGACAAACTGAAGACCCATAGTTGTTTTATATCTAACTGCTCCAAAGTGGCAGAACAATTAATTATTTCAGAGAACAAGTCTCTAAAGAAACTCGTTCCTAAGTCCCCTTAGGTCAATAAGACAAGAAAAAACTAGTTAAAAAACTATTATGCCTCTATCTTTCGTGGATATAAAGATTG